>CM034358.1:1507914-1543300 GCA_019925275.1 Mytilus edulis | reverse complement strand
GAACTATAAAAATCAGTTGAAAAAGGCTTAACTCATCAGATGGACAAAAATACAAGTAGATTACCTTGATTGCTATAAAAACAAAGTAATTTTATCAAAACATCTATTATTATTTACAAGTGGGAATAGAAGGAATAGTATTTTTAAAAAGTTGGAATAGGAGGAAGACACCATTTTATTACCGAATATCAGTATCAAAAATGAGGGTCTGAATGGGGTTTACAGAGTAGAGAATCATCATGGTAAATGACATAATAAGAAACATTAGCATAAACACAGATAGAATAAATGGACAGATGGATGCAGAAAATTACAAATAACTGTAGAATATAAAATCATTAGGTAATACTATACTAGTAACACGAAATGATCAATCAATGTATTGTCAGAATAAAAATCCTATGCATGATATAAGTACAGTTAAATTGAGAAATATTTACATTGACAATCATTATTTGTCTAGCGTCAAAGTCAAGGAATTTCGGTCCTTCAATACTAGTATATGTCAATTTAGTTAGAAATATTATATAATGTATTTGGCTAAAAGGAAATAAACGCCTCGTTTCAATTTTGAATTAAAGAAAGTAATATAAATTTTATAGTTTAACACTTTAGGCCAAACAACATTCTCTATTTCACGCCTCAAAATGCATATAACCTATCCTAAATGTTTAAAGACATCCTTGGTAATACAAAATCGTAGCAGAATTGTAAGCAGTCCCTACGCCTAAATTAGAAAAGAGTAAAACAAATCCCTCTTACATAATTTAGCTATTATCTTTAAAAGAGAAATTCCTTGACACAAATATTTAACCACACATACTTATGATCACATCTTTGCGTCAAACATAAATAGGAATGACATATCTTTATTTTTGTTAGCAGATCGATCAATACCAAGAAAAATATTGATATTTTTAGTAAAACTGAATAGATTTATTCGCAAAGGGGTAAGTTGGGAGGGTTACTATGTGTGATTTTCTTCCTGACTGGTATTTTTTTTTTATATTCTATTCAGGGTAAGGGATGGGGAGGGGGTAGGGGGCGAGGGTGATATTTCAATGTGTTGTTCTAACTGGTTCATCAAATTTACTTGACCCGGCCTTTGATAGTTTTTCATTGGTTTAAGTGAACATCCTTTATGTGATCTGGATTTTGAACCTCATTTTTTGAACAACTTAACAGATACAGGCGAGAAAAAACAAAATACAAACTTTACAGCTATTTTTCTAATGCATGTAGAGTAAAACTTTGGTAGGCTTTCTTGCTTTGTTTGTATAATTATTTATTCAAGCTTTGTAATTAAGGTTGACATCTCCAAACAATATATATATATGACATAATTAAACCTGTATATATAATATTTAAATTCAATTGGACATTTTCCCAAATAACTGTACAATATACAAACAAAGCAATCAAGCTAACCAAAGTCTTCATTTACATGCTGTAGGAAAATAGCTGTAAATGAAAAAAAAAATCTCGTTTCCTTTCCATGTGGGTTCGAATGGGGTTATCATGATAGATAATTGTAGGCAAATAGATATAAAATAAAGGGCAAAATAAATAGAGAAAAAGGCAAACTCTACATGAAAATAAACAATGCAGAACACTGGGGTTCGAAATTATAAACAAAAAAGAAAAAATAAAGTATATTGAAATGTAGGACCTCATTGTTTGCACCCTCTTCTATACTCGTATTCGTTATGTTCATGTATTGAAGCATTGAGTAATGAACATTCTGAAAAAAAATAAAGTAAACATGTACAAAAAATTCTCTTTACCAGCACGGTGATATCATTATGTCCAAATTATTCTGTAACTAGATAATTTTACATTCTTTTGAATGTCAATATTGCAATCACTTAATTTATCGGAGGCTCCTGTGGGTTAATTTGATAACGTCTTCTGGATGTAAGTATCGATATCACTTAATTTCTCGGAGGCCCCCTACAGGTAAATCTGATAACGATGAGATAGAAGTAACTCATTCGTCTCAACTCGGCCAATTCCGTACCCTGATAGAATGAGAGTAGCGGATTCTACCGAGGATTGCCGAATGAGTAATAACTATCTTGTATGAAGAGGATTTACGTAATACTTATAAGTTAACCATTCACAACAGAAGGGTGAAGTGGATTTTTAAAGGACTTGTCATCTCTATGGATATCTTTAAAATCTTTTAGTTGATTTATAGATAAAACTCGATAAACGTCAATTATAACTTGTCATAAAAAAACGCTTGTTTGAACAGTTCAAATTCATTTAAAAAGACATTGTGAACGTGTATATTATGAATTGTTAATGCATTTTTTGTTTTTATGTATATTATTCGTGAACTTCTCTGTAACCTTTGTACTTGCATGGTTTTATGAGAATAAACTATCTATAATTATAATGCACTGCATTTAATTTTACATTCTTTCTTATTTCCTTGGATTGTTCGGTTTTTTTTGCATGATTTTTACAAAAATCTGTCATAGTAATGAATCACGATCAATTATCATCAATCAAACCTGATAATGAATTTCCAATGGTATTTATTAATACGTTCATTTTTTTTGCAAATAATTCCGATCAAGCTCCCTTAACTAGTACATTATTTTATTTAAGGGGCAGCTAAGGAACACCTCCGAGTTCGGGATTTTCTTTCTGCGATGAAGACCCATTGGTGGTCTTCGGCTGTTGTCTGCTTTTTGGTCGGATTGTTGTCTGCTTAACATATTCCCAAATTCCATTCTCAATTTTACTAAAAGTGACCGTTTTTCAGTGAGGTGAGAGTTATTGTAGCTCGGTGTTGAAGGTTGTTATTTTGATATGAAGAACTCCAACAAAAGCGCTTTTCCTTTGCTTTTTGTGCGTTATTTTGTTGTTGTGCATGTATGTTGTGCATGTATTGATTTTGTGTCATGTATAAATACACTATATTCTTTCTTTTAAGAATTTACATAATTGTATTCCTGTAAGCAGCCTCCACTATACATGTACTGTTGCACAAAAGTTAGAAAAAAACTCAGATGATTGTTTCATGCAATTGAGTGCACTCAACACAATAATATAATCTGATTTGAGAAGTAAGTAGGTCAAGGTTAGAGTTAACATCTTATACTGATCCAAATGTACCAGAAAAAAAAAAACAATCATACAATCGCACGTATCAACGACATTGTAGTCATGTTAAAACACCATTCGGCAATCCTCGGGTAAATCAATTTCTGAATCGGCCGACTTGTGACAAATGGTTTAAACATGAATCGGCAATCCTCGGGTAAATCATTTTCTGAATCGGCCGAGTTGTGACGAATTGTTTAAACATCAATCGGTAATCCTCGGATAAATCCGCTACTAAATCGGCCGAGTTGTGACGAATAGTTTAAACATATCCTGCATTATATACTGTATGCTCCTGAGAACGTTATGCCGAAATTTCATATGGTATTAGAGGTAATGTAACATCATTATTGTCAATAATTTATAAGACATGTGACGTTATCATGGATATGTATGATCGTCCCTAGACTTATATTATTTTTTTGACTTCTCTGTAATCTTGGTACTGCATGGTTATCTAAGAATAAAGTATCTATCTATTCAGGCATGACAAATGCTGAAAATTGGATTACTAATTTTCATGTAAATTTTTGTTTTTAACTTCTCTGTAACCTATGTACCTATAGTTTTATGAGAATAAACTATCTCTCTATCTAGACATGACAAATGCTGAACATCGGATTACAATTAAGATACTAGTTTTAATGTATATTATTTTTTGAACCTCTCTGTAATCTTTGTACTTGCATGGTTTTATGAGAATAAACTATCTTTCTATCTAAGTATAATTATAGTTTAAGTATGTAAAGCAGGCCATTGGTTTTCCTTGTTGGAATGGTAATATATTATTTTGGTTTATGAGCCCACAATTTTGGTAGTGCTTATTGTTGAAGGCCCATGGTGACCTTCATCGGTTAATAGCCCAGCGTCAGTTGGTCCCTTGTGGATTGTAGTCTCAATATAAAAAGAAGATTTGGTATGATTGCCAATGAGACAATGATTGCCAATGAGACAATTATACCATATATTATATTATATTCTTTATATTTGGAAAGAGATACGCTCTCTGCATATTTAGAGCCAATGCAACAACTCTTCGGTAGGCTCTTTAAGTAGCCTGTTGCATGCATTTATTTCTGTCCATATATGCATTTTCAATATTATCTCTTTGCCAGTGGCAGTCCAAATCATCATAACCTTGACCCCCGACGGCATGCATATATTGCAAGACCTACCTTTTGTATTTGTAAATTGTTATCGCCATGAGTATGTATCAAATATTTGCAACTGGACGTTCAGCAAAACTGTTTTTTTTATATAATAATGATAGATAAACATTTCTATTGGATATAAGACATGATCTGTTCTGTTCTGTTTTGTTATAGAAAATCCCGTCTTCAAGGGAGCACTTCGCACTATGAGGAATTGATTTAATAATATACTATAGTGAATCATGCATATTTATTATGTACATATTGTTTGTGTACACATAAAAATATCATATTACATGTATTCATATACAAATGATTCTCTAACCTTCCTTCATCCCTTTCCCCCAATCCTTACACGCATTAAAGAATTATGGTTCATGTTTAGCATTTATTAACTTACACATCCTACCATCTTAATAATATCAAAAGACAATATCACTTTTATCCTGAACCATTTATATGGAAACAGAACGTTAAAACAAACACAAAAATATTTAAATATATACACACAGTTTAAATACAGCATTGAAATAAAATTGAGAATGGAAATGGGGAATGTGTCAAAGAGACAACAACCCGACCAAATAAAAAAACAACAGCAGAGGGTCACAAACAGGTCTTCAATGTAGCGAGAGTTCATTTGCTAAGTAAAAATCACAGATAACAATTTCGTTCTTTGTGCAACTCGTCACAACCTTAATTGATTGACATTTACTTTTGTTATAAATGATTTTTATGCAATATATGTATACATGTGATTGAAATCATTCATTCACGTGACTGAAAAACAAGGATAAATCACGCGACTGCAAAAAGAATACATCACGTGAGAAAAAAAAGAGGGTAAATCACGAGAAAAAAAATTGCATAAATCTCGTGTCAAGAAATAAGGATAAATCACATGACTGAAAAAAAGGATAAATCACGTGACTGAAAAAAGGATTAACCACGTGACAACTTTTAACCAGTTGCGATGAAAAGGAACTCATGATAAACAAATCTTTCTTTATATAATTCAAAATAATGTCGAAAGATGATGAATTTCCAATGCTTTTTTCATACTGCTTATAGCAATCAAAATAATATATACGCATAACAATAAATATCATTTAAAACACATGTTAAAGTAGATGCTTTTATGGCATTTGAAAATGAAATGCCTCCGCCCTCGTATTGCATTGGACCAGCCAATAACTTTCAACACTTATGTTAGTATAAAGATAATTTATTTGGAATATAGTTACTACAGTAACCATCATTAGAAGTTAAGCGTTCAAATTTTCTTCTCTTTTTAACCTGCATGCGGGTCATATTGCTATTTTAAGTACAATAAGGATAACAAAAAAATAATTTGATTCTTGTGCAATTTGAACGCATCTAAAATACATTTTATTTGTTACATAAATACGTGACAGCCCGGACCGAAGACATGTCGGACGAAGCCTACTCGGACCATGCAGTATTTTGCCAAATAGAAACAAGAAGATGTGGTGTGAGTGCCAATGAGAAAACTCTCCATCCAAATAACACTTTAAAACAAGTAAACCATTATAGGTCAATGTACAAACATAAACACGGAGCCTTGGCTCACACCGAACAACAAACTATAAAGGGTCCCAAAATAACAATTGTAAAACAATTAAAACGGGATCTATATAAAAAAAAAAAACGAGAAACGAGAAACACGTATAAATAACATAAACAAGCGACAACTTCTGTACATCAGATTCCTGACTTAGGACAGGTGCAAACATTTGCAGCGGGATTAAACGTTTTAATGGATCCAAACCTTCTCCCTTTTTCTGAAACAATAGCATAACATCACAACATAGAAAACCACACGATAAAATATCAATTGGCAGGCCTAACTCAATCAAAAAACGTAAACTAATACACTATGAACGAATAAATTTGATCGGCGATATCTGAATGCAAATGCACAGTTAATAAAATATTAGGGACAAACAAACAAGTCCAAACAAAGCCATGGCAAGACACCACTGCGAAACATTTAACCCTTAGAAAATATTTACTTTAGAAAAAACAAAAACGGTTTTAATAATTTGATTTATATTTTCATCAGATTTCTTCCTTACAAATTTATTCTCCCATTGTTTTAAATTGAAAGTCTTCTTTTGGTTAAGTTATATAGTATAGTATGAACGAAACGTGGGAATAATACATCTGTGTACACCAATTTGATTCCTATATATAACTCTAACGTTGTTATTGTTAAAGGAAACCTGGAAACTTTAAATTACAATGAGAACATATGACAAAAGTGTACTGTCTTCAGACGATTGACAATTTTCATTATAATGCATTCGTGTTTTGTTCGATCTCAAATCTGCATTATATAAAAATATTTGTGATCTCACTTGTTTTGTTTTCCTCTAAGTAAGAAAGATAAGAAGTTAGCGATATCCTTTAACTCTACTTTCCGCTATATGGATGATGTTCTTTCACTAAATAATTCAAAGTTTGGTGACTATGTGGATCTAAAGATAAAGGAAACTACAGATACAGTTAAGTCGGCCTCATATCTTGACCTACATCAACAAATTGACAATGAGGGTCGGTCGAAAACAAAACTTTACGACAAAAGAGATGATTTCAGTTTTCCAATTGTGAACTTTCCATTTCTAAGTAGCAATATTTCAGCAGCAAATGCAGACGGGGTATATATATGATCTCCCAATTGATACGATATTCCCGTGCTTGCATTTCCTATCATGATTTTCTTGATAGGGGTTGCTGCTCACAAGGAAGCTATTAAACCAAGAGTTCCAAATGTTGAAGTTGAAATCATCCCTTCGTAAATTTTACGGACGCCATCACGATGTTGTTGACCGTTATGGAATAACCGTTTCATATATGATATCGGATATGTTCCTTACGTCGTAACTACAATCCCCTTTTCTTTCATGAATGTGACCTTCCGAATTAGACTAGTTACCGGATTTGTTATCAAATAAGCAACACGACGGGTAACACATGTGGAGCAGGATATGCTTACCCTTCCAGAGCACCTGAGATCACCTCTAGTTTTTGGTGGGGTTCGTGTTGCTTATTTTTTTAGTTTTCTATGTTGTGTCATGTGTACTATTGTTTGTCTGTTTGTCTTTTTTTCATTTTTAGCCATGGCGTTGTCAGTTAAATTTCGATTTATGAGTTTGATTAAATTGATTGTATCGTAAAAATTGATATTTCTTCAATCTTGATAGAGATATTTCAAAGTATACACATCACGACAAACTCTCGTTTAAAATTATAGAATTGCACTGTATCGGACGGAGGGATATCTTATATAATCATTTACCGAATCTTTATTTATGAATACAACACATTCCACCAGCTTTGAATACTGAAGTATTCAGATTTACTGAGGTGTTTCATTGTGTGTGACAAAATATTGTCCTTGTAGACACACGACATTTAATAGCGTCACGAGGAAGATTAGTTGATTTTTCCAAAATAATGCCTTTAAAGTTATTGAAATCATTTCAAAATAGAAATCGACCATTGCAGACATCGGTAAGTTTTTTTTAACATAAAACTTCTTTAATTTCCTTGAACGTATTCACTTGTACTTCATCGTGTATATCCTATATCTAAGTTTGAATCACTATCGTGTTTGGTTTATTTCAAGTGTTGATAATTACACGTGTTTCGAGTTTGCTACTGAAGATAATTTATAACTCAGTTCATGTCCTTGATCAAGTATATTATCGTTGACATTCATGATAATCTTGCTGATTTTTTTTTTGTTTCCGAAGTTTCTTTGGTTAAGATTAATTGTTATTATGCTCAACTGTTTGTCAGCTCAATATCTTCCCCGTTTCTTTGTTTTGACATTTTGTCACGCTTCCTAGTTTCTTTGGAATGAAGTGTTGTCAAGCAATCTCGTTTCTTTGATTTGACATATAGGAAGCCTTCTCGTTTCTTGGATATGACATGTCGTTAAGCTTCCAAATTCATTTATTTGACATGTTGTCAATCTTTCTCATTCTTTAATTTGACATTTTGTCATGTGTCCTCATTCTTTGATTCGACGTGGTGTCACGCATCCTCATTCTTTAATTTGACAATTTGTCATGCGTCCTCATTCTTTGGTTTGATGGTATGTAATGCTTCTGCCTTTTTTGTGATATGACATGTTGTCATACATCCTCATTTCGTGGATTTACATGTTGTTAAGCTTCTTCGTTTCTTTGGTCTGATTTCTTATGGGTAGTACTCGTTAATTTTCTAGGTAAGGATGATTGGACCAGCGTAAACGTCTTCATTCTGTTTGGTTTGTTATCTCTACAGCTCTCTTGTTGTATGTGCAACGAAAAAAATATCTGGTTTACTTGATTTGGCCTGTCCGTATAACTTTTTTGTTGATTTTTTGTATGCTTTGCAATGGTCTCTTTGCTTTCCCTAGTTCCTTTATGTGTCTTTGAATCTACTATCAAGTAACAGGAAGGCTCAAAAACTGATTTTAAGATCAATAAAAATTTATAATATTTAGAGTAATTGCATCAAATATACTAATAAATATTTGCCTTCAATAATTAATTATCAAATTACTCTAAAAGCAGACTTAACTCAAGGTTTCAACATGTGGCATTGTCTGATTTGCTCGTTCGTTTCATCTGAGATATACTATATTAACAATTGTATTGAACTTGTAATAATAACTGAAATCCATTGATTTCCCCCTCCATTGATTTCCCCCTTATGAATGATCTGTCAAACGAATACAAACACAAACCATGATTGGCCGTTAAAATATTATGATTATGAACTTTCCGTTTGGAATTTTCCTCGCAGTTCACTTTTTTGCGATTTAACTTTTCATTAGTTCAACTTTTAACTGTCATTTTGTTACTATGTACCCTTTATTTTTAAAACTTCAGTGGCCTATACCAAATAATGTGATCAAGATTAAATAAAACAATATCTTCCTCTTGCTTTTGTATCGTTTAAAACACTAACACAAACGTTTCCGTGTACGTCATGGAATGTTATTCTTTATTTTTCATATGATTTAAAATACAGGTGCGTTTTTCTATTCAAACGAAACACGTGACAAAGTAGGCCAAATTTACATTAAACAATGATTTGGTTGCAAAAAATGATCATATTTCTTTTTTATTATAAGCATTGACGATCCCCTTATTTAAATGAATGTTAGACGGCATCTGTGCTTGAATGCTTTCATCGTATAAATCCATTCGAATTCAGTCTCAATCATGTGTGTGGTGAATCATTCGTAAACCATCTTTAAACTTGATAAAAGAGGGACGAAAGATACCAAAGGGACAGTCAAACTCATAAATCCAAAACAAACTGACAACGCCATGGGCAAAAATGAAAAAGACAAACAGAAAAACAATAGTACACATAACACAACATAGAAAACTAAAGAATAAACAACACGAACCCCTCCAAAAACTCGGGGTGATCTTAGGTGCTCCGGAAGGGTAAGCAGATCCTGCTCCACATGTGGCACCCGTCGTGTTGCTTATGTGATTACAAATCCGGTATAAAGTCTAATTCGGTAGGTCACATTCATGAAAGGGAAGGGGATTGTGGTTACGACGTAAGGAACATATCCGATATCATTTGTGAAACGGTTATTCCATAACGGTCAACCAACTCGTGATGGCGTCCGTGATATTATTTTTGTTTTAATTTTAAATTTTCTTATCAAATTACATAGTTTTTCACAGCGGTTTTATCAGGATATTGATATTCAGATTACGTCACTTATAAGTTTTGTTGAAAGGTCAGTGTGTTATATTTATTTCCAGGGCGCTATTAAAGAGTTCTATGTTGTCTTTTAATATATGACACATGTTAATTCTTTCTATTCAGCAATTCGTAAAATGTGATTTTAATTCGGCTTTAACAACGCCATGGTCTTTTGAAGGTATAATCACAAAAATACCGAACTCCGAAGAAAATTCCAAACAAAAAGTCCCTAATCGAATTGCAAAATCAAAGCTCAAACACATCAAACGAATAGTTTAGAAATGACATATTCCTGACGTGGAGCAGGCATTTTTTTTGAAGAAAATGGTGGATTAAACCTGATTTTATAGCTAGCTAAATTTCTGACTTGTATCAATTCCATAACATTGAAGATTAGTGAACATGGTGAACAACACTAATTATTGATTTTTATTATTTATTTAGCCTGTTCAAGTCCTTACTAAAAAAATACTCAAGAAAAGTATATCCCTTTGATTATTAGAAAAACACAGATTAGATGGCGGGATTGGAGTTTATCAATGGTGTGTCCTTAAAGCTTAGTTGTTAGTCTAATTATAGATACTTTCCATAGATACAAGCTAATTTACAATGTAGAAAACTGTAATATTATATATTTCACATGAATATAAATCTTACGTTTATGAAATTTTTCCACCTAACTGCCCTCGTAAGTTCAAAAGAAGAAATTTGTATTCTCTCTATTGTTTCGTTATTTAAAATCTATTATCAGCTAGTTAACAAAACAGATTACTAATGTTGATGTTATTTGATAGTTAAACTTTAAAATGAATGACCAATAACGTAGATCGTTTGAATGATTTAACTGATATATTGGTAATACAATACATTTCTTTTCATTTAAACATTTAAACTTTTTTGTTTTCGACTTTATGTCGAAGTGTACGCAATTAAACTACTCAACATATTTTTTTAAAATTTCAAATATGAATTATGCTTGTAAAATTACAACAGAAAATAAAAAAAGGGGGTGGCCGTTTCTATTTTTGAGATACGAGTGTTTGCAACAAAGAACATGACACACTAAAAACACAAATGCTATTATATAAGTCATCAACATTATCGGATGTCTTTGCAATTTGTTTTAAATGATATTCGTTTCAAACATGAAAGACGAATCCACCGGTGTAAAGCAAGTCCTTAGCGACCAAGATACTTTTCAAGCTACTCTGTGTCGAAGTTTGATTTTTTGCCAGAAAATATTTGACGACGTTATTTATAACCATAGTAACGTCGCCACAACTTCTACGCCGTAACTCTATTTTACTCTTAAGTGTCTTAACAAAACCCTGGGCGTGTATTACCCAGTGTCCTAATAATTACAAATAAGCAAGCGTTATAAATTGTCAAGAAATTAAACTGTCTTATGGAAGTGGTGCAGCCTAGTTAAAACAGCAAACAGAAAGTAGAAAAAAAATGTTTTGACTTCAGGATTACGTACCTTTTTATTCTACGTGACATGACCCACCTTTTCTCTCTCGATTAAATCACAAATTCACATTAGTACATACATGGTATGAACATGAAACTGTTTTTTTCTATTGATCATTTTTTATTTTTTTTATTTTCAAAGTTCAGCTGTTTTGCATCTAAGCCTATGGAGCAGTCAATTACAAGACTGCAACCTGCATAGGATAATTTTTTCATATTCTCACTTCAAGGAAGTAGCTCATGTGAACTTTTGTGTGTCCAGAATGATAGAACATCAAGATTTAAAGACTTTTTAAGAGAGAAAAAATCTTGGGGTATCAAAAAAAGTAAAATAACAAAAATACTGAACTACTGAATCAATTCGGAAAATCGGATCCATAATCACATGGCAAAAGAAAATAATCAAGTTACACTAAAAAAACTCTGAAATTATGAAATAATTATGCTTTTTCATACTAGACACCATTCACAAGTATTTATAGATATAAAGCACAATAGTTTGAGGCAAATTGAGATTTTGATGGTATTACATAATATGATTTTCAATTAAAGAGAACATAGAAAGATTTTTTTTTCAATGAAATCTTTAACTTGTGATGAAAATAGTAGTTGCACAGTTTTTTTCTATGTAGCAATTTTTCATTTTTTATTCAGCTGTTTTGCATGTAACCCTGTGGAGTAGTCAGTTACAAGACTGCAACCTTTAGATATTAACTTATTTTTTTTTTATTAAAGCTGTTTCTGTATCTTTCTCCCTTTTTTATTGTAATGATTGCTATATTTTTAATGAATCAAATATAGAGTTTTAATTTGTCCCTGTTATCACAGCGTTGGCAAACTGATTCCTTAAAAATAATTAATCTTTGTTCCATCTAACAGAGACATAACTTGGTAATGTTACCATTAAATTAACATGTGCATATTGTTGACATTGAAATCTGCGGTAACCTTTCATTCGAGGTGGGGGTAGTTAAGAAACTTAGTGTTAGTTTAAACTCTGAGAAGTTCAGGGCATATCAACGTTGAAAATATGCCGCACAGCCCTATATGTTGTCCTTTGAAATAATTGTGGTGCATATGACCTTTCAATTCTAGGATAAGATTGTGTTTAAACTTCATATTAAAAGTGGTACAGTTTTAGCCGTAAAAGGAGTTATCATGGGAGATTGCATTGTCAATATTTACAGAAATGCAATCTGAAATGAACTTTGACAATGTAACTTTGCAATGATTCTCTAATTTTGAATTAAGCACACAGGCAAAATAAATAAATATGCTCTCCCTTCGAAATTGAATTAAATGACTTGTTTTATTTTCCCCATACACGTGTACTTTTAATTGCAAATTAGTTCTAATTGCGAATGGAATAGAAGACACCTATTTATTCTACGCACATGTGAATAATGTTGAAAAAAATGGCAGATGAATGTAATAGTCTTACTTTTTCCATTACTATAAATCATGTCATAAAATTTCAAGTGCAAAAAAAACGAAAATACCATGTAATGGCTTTTTAATTTAACAAACAAATTAAGGGAGAACTTTGCCCCAATTTCCGCTAGAGGCGTGCTATTACGTCGCTTCATTTTAAAAAGAAGTCGTGTTTTTTTAAGACTATTTTTTCCCGAAATACATTACTTTTTTATTTTAATTTAGTAATGCTGGAGTTACTTCAGTGATAAAGCTAACTATTATTTTTTACGTAATAATTTTAATGCGAACACAAACAATCAAAATATTCCTTGAGATAACTATTAGGAAGTTGTTCTCAAAAGTTTAAATATCAATGTTGATTATTCAGTAGAAACGTACCCAATTCGAATGCACACTAACATGACTATTAAAAAGTAGTGTGTAAATTTTTGGAGACTGGGTCGATACCTCGATATACTTTTAAGCCTTCCTCATATCTTTACTAGCATATAGAAACTGGCGATGATGCTCTGACTTTAGACGAATTTGGCTATTTATTTCAGATATTATTTGTCATATAGCTTTTCAATGGTTTCGGTACTTATACATCTTCGGATTCAAATATTTGGCTTTGAGAATTCGTGATGCAGGTAAATCCAGAAAAGCGCTTCGGACGCATATTTGTCTCAACTTGTAATTATCACTACCTTATAACGAGAAAGTTTGCCATCATTCCAAATTTTTGCGTGTTATGTATCCCTGTTTTTCAATGCATACCATATACATTTTTTTACAAATCTACAGCCTTTCCGTGTGTTGTCTTATATTTGTTATTTCTATACTTAATATTTAAAGAAAAACAAGTATACCCTCTTAGATATTTTTTTAACGATGAAAACAAACACGACATAAACTATTGAGTAATCTAGGATTAAATTTTCTTTTATCAAGTATTTGGACTTTTTGTAATATCTTTGCTTAATTTGCAATTAAATCCATTTTTACTATCAAATGCAATAATAACATAAACATAATTTTTGTGAAGATAATTTTACTTTGGTATTAAAAAAAAACACGTCTCTTTTAAACTGTTTTTTTTGGGGGGGGGGGGGGGCTTTTCTTTTAAATTTTTGCTGTTTACACATTGTAACACTTTGATAATTTCTTAAATGTATGCAACTATACGCGGAAATATCTTCAACATTTTATCATTTTATATACTTTTTTCACATAAAACAATTACAAGGACAGATATTGGAAATGATCCTAAAAAGAACTCTTTCATCAAATTCAACAAAAACAACGATATCCAGACATTATAGTATTTTCACAAGGGGTCGGGTTGCCATGACATTAACAGGTAGTCCGTTCTTGGTTGTCCAACATATTTAGATACCAAAACACAAAGCAGAAGAAAAACACAATGTGCAGACATTACATTTTGTCTTAGAATTACAGAGCAAGATTTGTGAACATTTGTATGTGAAGGAACATTTCATTTACGTTTTTTGATTGAGTTTAGCCTGCCAATTGATATTTAACCATTTTGTCGTTGGCTAGCATAGTGTCCATGGAATCCTTTTTTATTTGGTCGCTCATTTGTCTTTTTAGCTTCCTAAATTTACCGTCCTTATAAAGTTGTAGGGCTGCCATAGGTAAATTATCACGGTTGTCCTTCACATCTGCTTAAACTGCTCCTCAGTTGTTGCCAACTTTTCTGTAACCTTTGACTATTGTTGTCGACTCATTCTGAGAGATTTATATATGCGAACACCCGGCCATTGCTTGTAATCAAATAACATATGATACATGTGTGTGCGGAACAATCGAGAACAACGTGTGTACGAAATCGTGCGTTTGACCTACATTTTATATACACTTAGAAAAAATTGTCTTTCTAATTGATCAAGTTTAAATAGAAGTTACACAATCAAGTACAATGAATGAACAACTGTTTTACAACAACGAAGATGTTTAATTGTAATTTTAATGACTTGTATGAGATATACATCGATTACCGCATGTCCATCTCCACTGTTTAACGCTGATGATGATAAGTACTTTTTCATTTTGTTACGAACTTTTAGGCAGTACTTGAATTCGAGAAGAAAACCACCGATTGTCTATAATTTCAGTATTAGGACTAGAATTTTAGATTACGCTGATGCAGACAAGTTTGTCGTAAATGATGTTTATGCTGTTGTTATTCAGCGACCATATGAATTTTATATATTAACCCAAGAATCGACAACTTCTTTCCAGGACATCGTGAACAATTAGAGATAAGAAACAATTTGCTTTCTTAACTGAAACATGTAATAGTGAATGAAATATCAAGGATAATAACGTATTGCTAAAACATCATCTACGTGTATCAGCATATACTGATAAAGGTATACTACATACAATGTACATTTGTATACTACTGAGTGTCGATATTGCTGTTCATGATGCTACATTTGTACAATCAAGACGCAAAAATGTTTGAAAATGTATGCTGATTTTTTTTTGATTTTTTTGTTCTCCATGTAATGTTTTGGTAAATATATGTAGCCTTGAGTGTTTCAGTCTGAATAACCGTGCAATGGACAGTTAATAATGTGTAGACATCTTTGCTTTACACATAGTTAAGACACCATCACAAGTAAATTAAATATATTATGCATATATAATTTATTCAAATCTGTATACATATGTTTTATTTTTACCAAATACTAATTTCAGAGGGTTGTGTCAAATTTCATTGTAAGGGTTTCAAATTACTATGGCTAAGAACATGTTTTTCTAGATTTTTTCTTTAATTTTTCATTCATTCCAAATACTATGTAATACTTATAACTATTTAAAAACAGATGTTGTTTAATAAAATTGGATATTTTACATGTATCATGCTTTTTAATAACATATGGTTAAATTGCCGAAGGGACCCCTCTCTGAAATTATTAAAAACAGTTTAAATTAGATTAATTCGATTAACACCTACAAGGTGTAATTGCTACATAATGTAGTTTCCATAACTATGAAAACTTAGAAAAATACAACAAATCATGTCCTATTATAATTGTACATTTGATCTTAACCTTATTTTTATGATTAGAAATTTAAATATTAATGTTTTAATGATATTTCAGGGGTCTTACTCATTGTTGGTTTCTCAGTAGACATATGAAATGAAACAACAGGTACTCTTTAAATTCGTTATTTTTCTGATTTTGTTTACAGTTTAACTCAAACTTTAATGATTTATTTTATGTACACTTTATAATCTGTAAGAGGATATGTTTTATTAATTTATTTGCAGTTATTGACTGAGGAATAGTTATGTGAAAGATTGATGTTACGATAAGAGTGAATTAAGGATATATTGAAAAGTAACAAAATGACTGAACCCCCAGAACCTGGACCATTAAAACGAACGATACCACCTGATTTACAGAAGGACGTAGAAGACATACAGACAAAAGTACCAAGAAATACAGGTATCATCCTATTCAACAGATTTTGTTTTATATATTTTAGTTGGATTATACAGAGAACACATACTATTAGTAACAAATAAAAATTTTTTAGCAAATACGAGAAAGTTGTCGGCCGGGATAACACAATCCTTTATTTACATTTGTTTTTGTTGAATGGGGTTCTTTGATATGCTTTATCAAAGGATGTATTCAGATTTTTTATTGTGTGCACAGTTGGTCCAAATTGGGGTCCAAAATTGAGCTTGTTTTGATTTCATAAAAAATTTAATTATTGGTGTTCTTTCATTTGTGTAATCTAACATTTTTTATTTAAATAATTTTTGTCGGGTTTTTATACGTCCCTTTACGGGACGTTTTATTGTATATCGTTGTCCGTTCGTCTGTCCTTCCGTCCGTCCGTCCGTCCCATTTTAATGTTCATATTGTAAATCCTCTTATAGTTTGAATGCTAGCTGCAGGTTTTCTTTTTGCTGGCTGTTAATATATATCTAGTGAATATGCAATCCCTGCTAAAAATTAGAGGGCATATTGTTTTACCCAATCTGTATGTCTGAGCCCCTCCCCGTCCGTATGTTCGTGCATCTGTTCGTCTGTCCACCGTCCGTCCGTTCATGCGTCTGTCCTACTATGAGCATATATATAGATACATATTCTAAATAATTCATCCTATAAATTAAATGCTATGAAATGTTCACTTTGCTTGCGGTTTGTAAATATATTGAAGGTGTGCTAGTGGTCAGGGTTTCGATTTTTGTTTCTTTGGGAGATGTTGAGCTGTGTTATGTTTTGAGTATATACTTGGTTAAAAGGTGTATAGTGTTGTCTGTTTGTTATTTGTTTGGTTTTGCAAAGGAAGGATGATGTACGGGTAAACAAGTTTGTATATGAGAATTTGATAGGAGGATGAAGATATATTTGCGTAAAATGTTCAGTGGTAAATTATAACGTGAATTGACAATATAATCTGATAATGAATCAGACTTTGTTACTATACCAGCACAGTAAGCTGAGATATTAATGTGCTAGATCCTATAGTAACAGTCCATTAAATGATAGTCTCCCAACACAGACACGTCATGCTAGGTCTATAAGTGGACAGGTTTAATGGAGATGCTGCAAATACATTTTCAATTCACTGGTTTGACCTGGATGGCAAGCGAACCGAAACCTGCCTAACTTGAGGCCAGCAATCTTGTTTATTCTACAAGGCATGCGAGGGGACGAATATGAACGAAATCAACAGTTGAAACTGCAAAAATATTACAAATGAAGATGTGAAACAAAATAGTGTGAACTTCTAATGTAAAACTTAATAAAAAAAATAAATAATAGGTTTGCACTAACATCCTTTACCATGATTATATATAAGGTCAGTCTACAAATGTACCATGGTTGTTAAATTCTACCATGTTTTCTTTTCAAATAATTATTTTCGTCCTTAACAAATCCTTAAACGAAATCAAAAATAAATTTAAAAAAATGTTTGAAAAGGAAGACCAGAAAATAAATTAAATTTCCTTTTTTTTCAAGTTTATGTACTTAATTCCTCCACATTGATTTTCTTCTAGGTCCACCAGGAGATTTAGATGAGGAGAAGAAAAGATGGCTGATTGTTGGAATATGTCTACATTCAATTATTTCTCCTCTACTGAGAAAATATGTTGATCCTATTCTCAGCAATTTGTATAGTTCACTGGTATCCAGCAACTTCATAGATACACAGAGCTGCAATGGATATCTTAAACAATATCCAGTTACAAATAGATATTATCTGAACTATGAATCAGTCAACAACAATAGAAGATTGAACAAGAATTATAGGAGTTATGATTACAAAGTAACGAGTCATGTGGATTTGTCAAAATTGTTCCTACAGCCTAATATGGCCCAATACACTGGCTTTAATGAGTCATGTGACTCATCTGCATTGCTAGGTTTAGTTATCAACATCAGTTCATTTCCAACAATTATACAAACTGATGCTGAGAAGGTATACACTTTTAAGATATGTTACTAGATGCATCATTACATGTGTTTAAAGTCCTTTACGGAATTATTTAAATTGTCGGTATTTTTTTGTATTTCCGTTTTCCTATGACCTTTTAATATTGAAAAGTGAAATCACAAAAATACTGAACTCAGAGGAAAATTTAATAGGAAAGTCTATAATCACATGAACTGTAATATTCCTGACTTGGTACAGGCATTTTCAAATGTAGGAAAATGGTGGATTAAACCTAGTTTTAAATGTCTCCTAGTCATCTCCTGTTACTTTTTAAATTCTGCAAATTTAACACTTGGAAAGATATGAGTTTAATGTCAGTTAAATTTAATATCACAGTTACTCCTTTAGTTTAAAAGAAAGGGCATTTTTTCTATCATCGCATATGAAATCGACTAAACATGTATCCTTCTATTTAAATTGTATAGATACGATCAGACATACGTAATCCCTGGGCACATTGCGACTTCAGAGAATGGACAACAGGAAAATATACAGATTCATTCAATCTAATGGGACAGCTTGTAAAGGACATTGGACTAAGTAACATAGAAGAGAACAGGATCTTGGGTGAACTAAATACTTGGGCAACAAATGGTATATGATTAAATGTATTGCATGCTAAATGTACTGTTTTATAGTGGTAATATGTTCAATTATATTGTTAAATGTGGAAAAAATAACCACATGTAGCCTTCTTGTGAGGTGGATATTTGCCGAAATGATTGTGTATGTGATTTTCTTATTTTAGTATAAGATAGAGAAGGACCAGCGATGGAATTGCAATGAGTTTATGATAACTTTGAAGAACATAATCAGTCTGCTTTGAGGCAGTGCTCTGCAAGTTAGGTCCATTCAACATGGTTTTATCAAAGATGTAACACTACTGATGTTGTTTCATACTTAACGGACAGCACGCCTCTGTACCTTTTATATGTTGGCGTTGTCATCTGTTGTTTGTATTAACTAAGAGCATACTATTCAAGTTTGGTCTCACTTTGGATTGGTGTGCATAGGTTTTGAGATTCGTGTTAGATACTTTTAAGTTTCTCTTCATTAAACCAAAACATTTGTTAACATTTGATATGATGAGTCATAGTGATTAGTTCTTTATAAATTTGACTGCAAAACAAAGATACTTTGCTGATGCATCTGGGTCTTAAGGATGGTTATGCAGATGCTAATCGTGTTTTAACTGTTTCTTTTTTCTCTGTGATGGTTAACATATTTCGTTTTTATAGGATAGGAGTCGAATTTAGCTCCGCATGTAGTTTTGGGGAATCAGCTGATATCTTTAAAATTATTTGAATATATTAAAAAAGGGTATAGGCCTAAGGACATTAAATGTATATGAATGAATTAATAGATACATAATAAATATATTACATGATCTAGATCACGGAAAGCATAACATTTATTCTATTTAAAAAAAAACCACAGAAAATACAAAAATTCGTATACTGGCAGTGACCTTAAATATATAAATTGTTACTGTGGTCAAAATCAAGAACAGATAATCTCAATCTATACCTGAATATGCAAACAAATGGTCTTGTTTTACAGGTCAGCATTTCCTTAGTGGAACAAGACTTGGTTTAGAGATAGTGGGGGAGATTCGTCAACAGACACATGTTCTTAGTAGTTATGTACAGACGTTGTGTTCTGAAGCAGACAGTCAGTTTATCACAGTGCAAGAAGAATTAAAAAGAGTAGAAAATGATTTACAGGAAAGGATACAGATCTTAGAAAGTGTATGTAAAATTTTCAAATAATATGATATTGTCGCTAGTATAACCAAATTATATTTCAGAAATTATAAGGACATTTTCGGAAATAAGAAAAGCTTAAGCCAATTTGTTTTAATTAGCAATAGTATGCTTAATGCATGATGAAATAGAACAGATACATTTTTGATGAAAGAGATGATTTTTTTTTATAAAAGAGATGATTTTAAATTTCCTATCGTTAAGTATTCATTTTGAGATTGTGGCGTTCTCTTGTCACCATCTTATGGTGTTTATATATCTCAACTGATACAATTCGCTCGTGTATGTAACAACGTATTATATTTTGGCGAGATACATTTATGTATTACTGAAAAAAAATATCACACCAGAGCTTTCGGTATCACAAACTAGTCAAAATATTTACTAAATTTTATCATCGGTATAAGGAAATAATTCGTAAATATAACTCATCATGCAGACATCTTATACGTTCAGGTATTTCACATTAAATCGTTTATGGTAATATTCTTTACAAAGCACAAACATGTCACTTCAAAAGCTTACAAAACCTTTACACAACTTATTAAGAAGGGATGTAGTTACGATACTGTTGTCAGGTCATTAAAGATTGCATTAGTTGGCGTTATTCACTTATAGGGTCTTTGCATAGGAACCAAAACATTTTTTTAAACAGTTGTTGGCATGATACGGGTTATTTTATATATTTATCCTAACGAGAGGGATTGTGCCTGATATTCATATGATGAAGACATAATCTTTTAATCAGTTTTATTGAAGTCTGGAGCTGGCATGTCAGTTAACTGCAAGTAGTCTTTTTTTTTATGTTTTATTGTCATTTTATTTAAATTATTTTATTATATTTTTTTACATCGATTTTAGTTTCTTGTGTATAATTCGGAGTTTAGTATGACGTCCATTATCACTGTACTAGTAAAAGGGGCCAGCTGAAGGACGCCTCTGGATGCGGGAGTTTCTCGCTACAATGACGACCCATTGGTGGCCTTCGGCTGTTGTCTGCTATATGGTCGGGTTGTTGTCGGTTAGACACATTCCCCATTTCCTTTCTCAGTTGTACATGCTAACATTGGCAAGATATATTTATGGTCTGTATGACAGAATATATGTCATAATCTAAAATTTGTACCTGTATGACTGTAACACTTCTGTTTTTTTCTTTTCATAATTTTTGGAAAATGACGCAGTCATTGTTCCAATACTGGCGACCTAGGCCTGAACCTCATTACATTTCTCTGCCTACCGCGGTTGGTTTCGTATTTAATATTTTCCATACAAACTGGAATCTGCTTATGTTATCATTATGCATGATCAATGTGTAGTTATCAGCCAGGAACCAGTTACACTCGGTTTCATATTTACTATTTTACAAACTAACTGGTTTCTGCTTGTATTCCACTAAACTCGAGCAAAATGTTGTAGTTTGACGGGAACCAGTTTAGAATTTGTAAACTACAAAACTTAATCGGTTATTGTTCATTCCGTTTTTGTGTTTCATACCGACTTATATGGTTTGAATAAGCTTAAAACCCTTCAAACATTAATGTGATAGGTATTTTTAAGACTGTTTTACAAAAGGATGGAACTGTTTTACTTTCAAAGTCGTACTATAGTGATATCTGTCATGTACGGATTTCCACTCTCACCGGTTATTTTCTTCTTTTTCACGTGCTTTTCATGAAGCGTTCCAGATTCATTTTCAAGCAGTTTCTTTTTCTCTTTGATGATGGAAAATAGGTTTTCTCAAGAAAATACCGCAAACGATCGCAGAGGAATTGAAACGTACAAGTCAAGTCGGCACCTGGTTAAATTGGCATCTAGTCAAATCGGCACCTATTTGACGTCAATTCGGCATCCAATAATATTTGTTATAATATTTTCTATTCAATTAATTAATAACTGTTACCAAGTACATAGTGAATATGTTGTTGTGTATTTAGGTAAACAACGAAACCAAAGTGAATATGTTGTTGTGTATAAAGATAAACAACGAAGCCCTTACCCAAGCTGTTGTTTTAACAATTAGACAATTAATAAAATAAAATGGAAAACCATGAGTCCCTTTAAATAAATCAAACTTTCATACCAAATAATTAGCAAATTTAAGTTGTTTTTTTCAGTAAAGTTCAAACAGCATTAAACCAACAATTCTGTTAAATGCTCAACTGGTTAAAATAGTGCATAAAAATATCCAATACATGTATCTTATGTATTAGTCCAAATAATTATGACGATTGGCAAGGCAATTTTTTTTTCTGGGACGCCTTCCTACGACGTTCGTAGGAATACGTCCCAGAAAAATTTAACATAGCCTTGCGGTCATAGGAAGGTGTCCAAGAATAAAATTAAAAAAGCCTTGCCAGACGTAATAATTATTTGGACTACTCATATATATATATCATTGAAAATACACCAAAAAAGTCATTTAGTTGAGAAAAAATGAATATATACAAAATGTACATGAACACCCAAAATGTGAAAGTTAGGGAGCTACCATTTGATTTTTAGGGTGGGGAGGGGCTAGGATGAACATTTTGTCCTGCATTGTTTTTAGTTGTAATCTATGTCCTGCCATTTTATTTTTCACTCTATTCGGTCCTGCTTTTTTTAAAGTTTATCCTGACTTTTTTTACATTAATTGTCATCCTGACTTCTTTTTTTTGCAAGTGTCTCATCCTGCTTTTTTTTTTACTTAAATCTCCATCTCCTGTCCTGCCTATTTTTTTCAATTTCATCCTAGCCCCTCCCCCCCCTTAAAAATCAAATGGTAGCTCCCTTAGTATTTAACTCTTTTTTCTTAAATACTGAAAACAATTCTGGCAACCCCTTTCTTATTTTTACTCTTTTTTTTTTGCTTAATTTCCTTTTAAAAATAACTCGGTTTGTTAACACGGGTGACGAATTGACTATCTCAGGTGTCGATTTAACCCGGTGCTGATTTGTCCAGGTGCCAATTTAACCAGGTGCCGGTTTGACTAGAATTCTTTGACAAATGGTTGAAATTACCGGAGTTTCATTAGACCTTTGATAACAGTAACAAAAAGATTATTTACTTAATATTTTGTGGGAGAAGGGGGTTCAGACTATGTGGTATCAGGTCTGTTCGCGCCCAATACACGGTCGCACCTCGCACGTTCGCACCCAATGTCCGTTCGCACTTTACTCATTCGCGCCCAATTTTAATTCAAATTCAAGTTGAATAATTGGAAAATCATGATTGTTGTTTTAAATTGCTTTGATGTAGATACTGAATGTATTTATAGCTTGGTATGAGTAAAACATTGTAGATTTTAAAGGAAAAACACAAAAGATAATTGTTTTTAACAGCTTGGTCCCTTTGATCTGAAACAACGAAACAATAAAATATAGGAACCAAAATATAGCAATCCACTATTATAAGCAAAACATGATAAAATTTATTCAACACACAGAAAAAAACATAGTCATAATATCACTTTATTTTGAAACAAGTCAATGAAACAAAGTTATAGCAATACAATAACCAAAACATGATTAAGAGTTATTCAACACAAAATAAAACGTTAAAAAAATACCACTTTTTTTAGAAAGAATTATTATTATTTTTAACAATACGTTATCCAAAACATGATTAAAATTTATTCAACACAAACAAAATGCTGTCTCACTTTATTTTGAGACAATGACAACAATTATACTTATAAAAAACACTTGCTTACAGAGTTATTAAACACAAAACCAATTAAGATTGGGTGCGAACATGTAGGGTGTGAAAGTGAAAGGGGGCGAACATGAGTGGGCGCAAACTTAAATGGCGCGAACGGACCCGGATTCAGACTATGTGAGAAATATGCAAGCATTTCTACGGTATCTATTTGTACAATTCAGGTAGTCTTGACCTATTCATTTGTCTTAAAAAAAAAACCACACACATATACGAATATCAATTATATGCTTACGAGACATGTGGCATTGTTATACTAATTACGGTATGTGAAAATCAAGACTTGCATAAAAACTATCCCAATATTAGAGACAGTGGCGTCATTTTTCCTCAGAGCTTTCAACTCTTTGATTAATTTCCCTGCTTGACAGATTTAATTATTAAACATAGCAAAATCATCAGCCAATTGTTTTGTGTTTCATTCAATGTCTGCATTTTTGTAAAATCAAAGGATAGAGAGGATGGATACCAATAGGAACATTTTAACTCATAAGTAAAAGATAAACTGACACACCATATCTAGATATATAGAGACAAACATACAAAAACAGTACATTAAACACAACACAGAAAACTAAAGACTGAGCAACACGAACCGCACCAAAAACTGAGGATAATGCTCTGGACGAGTAAGCAGATCGTGCTCCATATGTGGTTGCTTCCTATAGTTGCTCATGTTAGTACAAGCCTAGTGATACGTCGGAAGTCGATATGTCACTATCGGGAAAGGGGGACTTACATGTTAATGTATTGCTATTTTAAGTTAAACATTTGTATATTTCAATCGAAATTAAAAAAGGCGAGACATATCTCTCTGAAAAGTTAACTTTTTCATGTTTTGCTTAATTTCCTCTAAAGAGCTACAGGTGTGCAGTAACTTGACTCAGCAAATATAAACAATAAGCCATTATTTAGTCTCAAACAATTTCTATAGGACACGTGAATCAATGAATGTGTTGGTAGATAGATGTTTTTGTTTTCTGTTAAATTGTTCCTTTTAAAATTGTTATACGATGATGACTGCTGTACCCATATTTTGACTATTTTATTTATTGTGTCTGTTTATTTAACGCATCATTGTAAATATAACGGAATTTGGTGAGACTGTCATCGGTGTGAGAGGGTTAGCGTAAAAAACAGGTTTAATCCACCATATTTTACATTTGAAAGTCCACGAAATCGTAAGATATTTACACCTTTGATTTTCATGTCATTATCCCAGATTCAGTACAAGGTCATCACATTGCATGACCTGGTCATCCTATCAAAACCGATGTTGTGTCTGATTATTTTAGCAACATAATTAGTCCCTTGATCATTAGTATTGTATATTTAAGGCTATAATAGTACACCACTTACTCTAGCATGTCCAGTGATTTATGTGTACTACTTAAATACATGTAGGTGATTATCAAAGAAAGAAAACTCTCACTTCAAGCCTGTACCAAGTCAGGAATATGACAGTTCTTGTCCATTAGTTTTTAGCTCACCTGGCCCACAGGGCCAAGTGAGCTTTTCCCATCACTTTGCGTCCGGCCTCCGACGTCCGGCGTACGTTGTCCGTCGTACGTCGTCGTCGTCGTCCGGCGTCGTTAACTTTTACAAAAATCTTCTCCTCTGAAACTACTGGGCCAAATTAATCCAAAATTGACCACAATAATCTTTGGGGTGTCTAGTTTAAAAATTGTGTGGCGTGATCCGGTCAAACAACCAAGATGGCTACCATGGCGAAAATAGAACATAGGGGTAAAATGGAGTTTTTAGCTTATAACTCAAAAACCAAAGCAGTTAGAGCAAGTCTGACAGGTTGTTAAATTGTTTATCAGGTGAAGATCTATCTGCCCTGAAATTTTCAGATGGATCAGACAACCCGTTTATATATATATGTTGCTGCCCCTGAATTGGTTATTTTAAGGAAATTTTGTCGTTTTTTGTTATTATCTTGAATATTATTAAATATAGAGATAAACTGTGAACAGCAACAATGTACAGCAATTTAAGACTCAAAAATAAGTCAACATGACCAAAATGGTCAATAGACCACCTAAGGAGTTATTGTCCTTTATAGTAAATTTTTAACAATTTTCATTAAATTTGTAAATGTTAACGAACATTTTCCACTGAAACTACTGGGCCAAGTTCATTATAGATAGCAATAATTGCAAGCAGCAAGAATGTTCAGTAAAGTAAGATGTACAAACACCTCAACATCACCAATTTGGTAAAACACAATTTTGTCATGAATCCATCTGCATCCTTTGTTTGATATTCACATACACCAGGGTGAGCGACACAGGCTCTTTAGAGCCTCTAGTTTGTATTTGTATTGAATATGTTTGCAACACGAAGCTTCATAGTTACTGAAACTTGTAAATTAAAAAAAGGGTGAACATTTTATTGGTTAACTTCCAGTGATAAATACTTTCTTATATGCAATGAACTATTGTGTAGTATGTCTTCTGTAGTACTGGACAGGATAACACTTTACTCATATCAGGTATTCTTTATTTGACACAATGATAAGTTATGCCCAATGATTTTTAAAGTGCAAATTAAACAAAGACTAATAGAAAAAAAAACAATCGTGGTGTTATATGGTGTAAAATGTTCTTAAATTTATTCAATTATTTTTCAGAAAACTAAAGAGCATGATGAAACATTAAGTGAGTATAGTCACTAATTGTGAATTGTGAATTGTTACTGAAGGGTAGCTTTTAGTATAAATAATACTAGTTAATGAAAGATGTATAAACCAAACAGATAGTTGTTCCAATATTCATGGACTATTAACCAATTTGATTAGTGTTTATCGATTAATGACCAGCAATTGCATTTTTTCTGCTTGATCAAGCTGCGGCTTGCACAGCAGTTACTTACTGTAAGTATCAACACAGGGTCGTGAAAAATGAAGAAAAATACACCCTATAGTCATCTATTGAAGGCCCCGAAATGAAATAAAGTGACATTTCAGACGAAAAACAAACAACAAAATCGATGGCTAAACATTTTATAAAAAGCAAATATCAACATTATAAGCGAAACTCATAAAAAACACAGAAGCAGAATCAGAAAAACAAAGTTTATAAAAAGAATTTCATATCAAAATGGCAACTGTAATGTTATTTAAAACAGTAATAAAGAAGAAATAACCATTAAAATAGTTTGATGTATTGCAACTTGAGTTACTGATTTTTTTTTCAGATAACCTGAAAAAGGAAATAAAAAACAAAGTTGAAGATCATATTCCACAACACATTCGAGGTATCCATAACTTAGGTTTACTGAGTCTCTATTGCCAATGATCATGAAAGCCCACCAGTTTTAAGTATATTGATGAAGGTTGTGTGTCCTATCCAGGTTTTTTTTCCAGAACCAACCTTCTGGTACAATAATTTACGCTCCATATTTAAAGAAAAAACAACAGTAAATATACACATTTCATAAAAAGAGATGCGATTTTTTTTAAATCTATGTTGCTTCAGTGATGATGTTTTTTGAAGCATGTTTAAAAGAGTAATACAAAAAATACAGAGCTTATAAAACTATAAAAAAAAACTTTAAGTATAGCCGAATGCGGACAAGGAATAAGAACTTTGCGTGCAGGAGATATAACTCCTAATTAGAAAATTTTAATATTTGTGTAAAAACAAATTTCATTAAACATATCAGTATTGTCATGCCAGTGCTGAAGTAATAAAGTATTGGCTACTTGACTAATGATATCCCAGAATCTAACAGGCAGAGATATCACCCCAGCGGTTGTAAAAAAATATGGGTACAAAATCTTATAATGCGTGAGATGCACATTTCCACAATAAATGTCTCTTTAGTTAAGCTAAAGCCCAACTATTTGGAATTCAAAACCTAATACAAACATAGAGGAGTATGCAAGTTTCCTATATTTGAGTCTCATTGTTATCTGGTCTTCTTAAATATTAAGAGCAAGGCTTAGACGTGTTTTTCCTAGAGTGAATGCAGCAGCATTCGTGCCATCAACTATTTACTAAATTTGTAATACAATCAGCGTGGGATAAAAAAACTGATAAGCGATGAGATTATGTATGCAGTTTAGGCAGTGGTACATACTATTGCTTTTAACATTCATTTTGGCTTTGAACCTCAGTTATGCCCCTTTTGTTTAAATAACTGAGTAAAGTTTGAGTCTGTGATAGGTTTGTGAATAAAAAAAAGAACTAATGGTATGTCAATAATAATTGGTTTGCAGTTGTAACATGTAGTTATTTTTATAGTTGATATGGCCAAGTCCTTTGTTATGGATTGTTGACCCTAAACATTGTGCATAATTTTCAGATTAATCTTTGGTCAGTTTGAAAGGAACACATAACATTAAGTCAATAATACATGAATACAATTGTATTAGCATTGACATTTCTACGGATATCATCCGGATCTGTCAAACATTGTCAGACGGTTCATTATAGACTATATTGCCCTTTAACCCTTGTACTTTCCGAAATTTTGACATTTCCCAATTGTAAAGACTCTTCATTTCAATTGAATAGAACATTTGAACAAAATAAATAATTAATATTATAATCAAAATTAGTTTTTTTTTGTGTCAAATGGTATTTCTCAGAAAACTACATGGCTGGGTTATAAAAATCAGTTTATTTCATACTTGGACGTAGATAATTATAAACACTTACTAAATAAAAAAAATAAATGACTAAATAATCTTTATATGAACAGGATAATCCTATTAGTCAAAATTTCATTAATATACAACTTTTATTAGATATCAAAGAAAACGTGTTTTACTATCTTTAAAATATGTTACAATTTGTTGTAAAATATCAAATTTTTTTTCAAACGATTTGTTTTGAGCTTTAGAAGTTTTCGGTGTTTTTTCATTAGCCGTACGTAAATAACAATTTAGATTATCAGTAAAATTCTTATATGATTATTATTTTTGAAATTGGCCGTTTGAGCTCTCTAAGGTGTACACTTTCTGCCCGATTTTTATTTAAAAATATTACAGATTCATCGACGTACTTGTAGAATTTAAAAATCAGTGCCAATCAATCAATATAAACTAGTTTTTGTCCTTGATTTTTTTGGATAATACGAAAAAATGCAATGTTATCGCTTTCATGTGTTCTTTTCTTGCCTGAATTTTTCATGATTCCTATATGATAGGTTTATTAAGGTCTTTCCTTTTTTCTATAAGGAAAGACCTTACTCTATTTCTTCTGATTAGGTCTTTCAACCTTTTCGGTTGAAAGCCCTATTGGTTTTGTTCTGATTATTATTTTTTTTCTTCCGCCAACTTTTTTGTCTTTAGCTGTTTTTTTTGTTTTGCAAGATGTCGCTTAGATAAATGAACTATGATATCGAACAGTTTATGCGCTTTAGAAACTGAGACCGCGAAACCAAATACTTTCCAATATAAGAGTTATCTCCCCGAACACTGTTTTTCTTGTTATCGCTTAATCTTCACAACCGTATAAGAAACCGACAAATTTATTTTTCCAAATTGCTTGTTATATCCTCATCATGTTCTGTTCATTTTGACCGAAGCTATCCGGAGACTCCATATGAGAGTTATCACCCTTTTGTATATGATATAATTGATTTGCATTTCTAACTGGTAAACCATAAGTGATAGAGACCTAGGGTCTTTTGATTTCAGATCCTTGGTCCAAAAAAAATGAAAATTAGGTCAAGGTCAAAGGTCAAGGTCAAATTCTAAATTTCGATTTTGGTTTATTTTCACTCTTTTTCTTTAACTTTATAAGATTTTGACAAATTATTTTTACTAAATTGTTAGTTGCGACATGTCATAACTTATAAATTTTGATTGGAAGGGTGCGTAGACAATAAATGGGAGTTTTTGCCCCTCTTACATTTAGAATTAAAGTGATATTACTCATGAACCATACATAAAAAGTAAAAACACAAAAATACTGATCTCCGAGGAAAATTCAAAAAGGAAAATCAAAAATCAAAAGTCAAAATCAAGAGTCCAAACACATCAAACGAATGGATAACAACTGTCATATTCCTTACTTGGTACAGGCATTTTCTAATGTAGAAAATGGTGGATTGAACCTGGTTTTATAGCTAGCTAAACCTCTCACTTGTATGACAGTCGCATCAAATTCCATTACATTGTCAACGATGCATGAATAAAACAAACATACTCAAAGAGTAAAAATGTCAAAAATAGGGGTACACCAGTCAATATTGTGTTATCATCTTAATATCACTACATAAACAACAAATGTAACAAAGAAGCACAAAAAGGCGTACATCAAATTTAACATTCTCATTTTGCTTTTCTTATACGGCTGAATTTAACTATGTAAAGTAATGAAAGAAGGTTTTCATTACTGGTGTAAAATTGCGCGTTTGAAATTTGCACAGGTAGACATAAAAATAATTTTGTCGTATGACGGCATAATACAGACCTTGGATCCTTTGATTTGGGATCCTTGGTTTATGACCTCGAAATTGAGGTCAAGGTCATTGGTTAATTGGACGTTCTAGATTTTGACCTTTGCTTGGAATTCATATTAATACATCATTAAGCCATAGGAACTGACATCTAGTATCGTTTGACCAAACGCTATCTTGTGGTTAGCTAGGGCACGAACCCGTAACATTTCCTTTATCGCGGTTATCTCCCCTAACACCGAAAACCTTGTTATCATTCTAACTTCATTACCATAATAGGTAGGAAAAAAAATGAAGGGTGGAATTTGTTCAATAGCAGATCCTGGTTCTTCGTTACATTTAGACCAAGAAGATTCAACGACTCATTGGTAGGGTTATGCCCCTTTGAAAATTGACAAATGTCGGTTGGCCACTCATACTCAGAAACCGTAAGTTGTAGCCTAGGATCTTCAACAATGCTCATCAATTCACGTGACAATTAAAATTGACCTAAGGTCAAAGGTCAAGGTCGTGACCTAGATTTTGACCTAAGCTTACTCGGACTTCCTCAATAACCGTAAAAGATGGCTGATAAAATGTAACAGAGAAAATGTGTGCCTTTTCGAGATAAACATTTGTTAAATGGGTCCAAAAATATTGGACCAACTATTATGGACCTAGGGCACCAAAACTGTTTTTCTGGTCCGAAATGATGATTTTTTGTTTATAACTCAAAAGAGGTTAGAGATAGAAAGAAACTTTGAATTGCATAAATGTTCAGCATATTACGATCTATAAAATAAGATCAAGGTCAGAGTTCAAGGTCCTAGCAACGACATAAAACACCTTAGCAACCTTATATTTTTGACCTTAGAAGGCCTATAAATAATATAAATATGCAATTTGTAATACTGGAAATGACATTTTTGTCCCTAGTAACGACATAAAAGTCCTTAGCAATCACTTATTTTTTTTAACTTTTAAGACTATGAATAGTGCATATCACATTCATAATACTTGAAGTAATATTTCTATCCTTTGGAATGATTTTTGTCCTTAACAGTTACTTGTTATGAACATAAAAGTCTTTAGCAACAATATATTTTTTGAACTAGGAAGACTATCAATAAAAGGAAAAAGGAAAGACCTTTCAATTGTTCATGAACAATTGAATTTTAATATTAACTATGTCTTTGCCATTTAAATAAAAAAGGTTCTGATCAGATATTTTTTCCAGGTATATCCCCTTGAAATATAGGTTATAATAGAAATGACATTGCATTCGCTCTGAAGCATTTATTTATCTAAATATACAATGAATAAATAAACAATGTTGGTTATACACCACATGATAAGAAACCCATCAACACAAATAACAAATTGACACATGCAGAGTCTCCTACCGTATTCAGCAGGTTTCAAAAGAGCTTGAATTTGTTATATTTAGTCGTTGATTGAGTTTAGATTTAGAAAATGATCTGTCACTTAGTTGGTTTGTTTTCGTGACAAGTTAATCAGGAACGTCTTTCAATATTATAATGTGACGTGCTTCTTTCGCTTTGTAAACAACACTGTGATAAAATTCTCGATATATCTATACTTAGCGCAGACTCAGAGATATGCATAATAATGATTGTTACAATATACTTCCCTCGTAAATCTACATGTATTGGAACCTTTTTGCAGACCCTTTGCCGATTTTACTGTTTTAAAAAGTGCAAAAGACAAAATAATTGTTATTCTTTTTCGGATGTATGATAAAAATAAATAAGAACAAGAGCTCGGAGAAATCAACAAAATTAAAATATAATAAAATTCCGAAGTCCATTAATTTTTGGCGCATTTAATTCATTTCAAAACATGACGTCATACAAATAAAACCGCTAAAGTTGAAAGTTTTCTGTTACGAGAACCATCGAAATTCGTATGATAATGTATTAAAACTGATTTTTGAGGTAGGTTTTGTTTTGTTTTCTAATTTCTTATCAGATGGGGTTAACGAAGCAAGTAAAATGTGTTTTTTGGAAGCGGAAACACCATGGCGGTGCGAATGAATAACAAGCTTGGTATTGGTTCCTATGCTTACTAGTCTATCGCTTATGAAAGGCGAAGGGGAAAATTTGATCCACGGGAACACTTTTGGACAACTCTTTGTGAGGCCTCTTCATCTGATCAGGAGCTTGTACATTATACATGTAGATGTAAGAAACAATACCACAATCATTGTAAATTAGGGAAATAATCTCTCCGATTATGAATAAACACGTTTTTGTGGCAATAACTAAGTCATTTTACTTCAGTAATTTTATTTTGTTTTAATCAATCTATCAAAAAGTCTACATCGAAGATATGGATTGAGTACTCATCTTTGTAATTTACGCCCTGTTTTTTTTACAGGAAGTGTTAACTTTGTATTCAAATATATAAAGCTGAATAGAACTAGTTGTTTTGAAGATGACTTAAAGCCAAAAATTTACATTTTGAAAAGTTGAATATTAAAATGAAAAATTATCAATATCTCGATGTCCGCCATATTGGATATCACCGAAAGTAAGGATTTTAAAGACATTTGTCTGATACATTTTATCCATGAGCCAAAGAAAGGTTCCTGCACAATATAATGATAGTAGCAATACTTTAAAACACATTTCAATTACCCTCCCTAAAAATAAGCTTATTTTTGTACAATATCCACCATGTTGGATTTTACTGGAAGTAGGGTTTTTGAAGGCATCAAATCTATATCATATATCCAAAACTAGTACATAACAAAGGTTTGTACTAAATAGTATGATAGTAGCATATTAATAACAACTTTTCACATTCTAGCCTTCGATATTGGGCTAATTTAAGTATGATGTCCGCCATTTTGAATTTTACCGGAAGTGAGACATTTTTTTCAATTACCTCCCTATCTGAAAAAAAAGAGTAATATTTGAGGAAGGTCTATGCCAAATTTCATGCTTGTAGCAGGATGTGCACAATTCGTCTGAAATATGCTTGTAGCCGCCGGACTAATACAGTTCCCTCGGTTTTAGTCTGTTATCCCGATTTAGTTTTTTGTCCATGGATTTATGAGTTTTGAACAGCGGTATACTACTGTTGCCTTTATATAAATAAAAGACCAAAAAAGAATATCATCCAACTGCAAGATATAGATATTTTATTCATAAAGGGGGAGTAACCCCTGATAAATATCAGATAAAGTGTCGCCCGTTTTATTAAAAATAGTTAAAATCTTAACACGACTGAACACAATCTTACAGCAACTAAACAGGGTTTTAATCTTTGGTCTTATTTAATCTGAACGTGATCTAATCAAGTCTTAATTGAATGCTAGAAGCATCTGTCTTGTTTATCTTGACATGACTGATCTGACTGTTCACGAGATATCTTAACAGAGTCTGAGTGTTTAACAGGTCTTAACGTTTTTCCCTAGCGGTAAATTAAGTCGATTAAGACTTGATCACACCAAAATGACCGTTTCAAACTTAAATCTGGCTACTAGTGGTTAAGTCATTTTCAACTGTTTTTTAAAAGTTTGTTCTTATGTTCTGGTGTGGACACCAATGTCTCATGGATGGGAAAGTTAAGCTCTCATAAAACATGTGTATCAACACAAATAACAGAATGACACATGGAGAGTCTCCTTCCGTAATCAGCAGTTTTCAAAAGAGCTTGCATTTGTAATATTTAGTCGTTGATTGAATTCAGATTTAGACAATGATCTGTTACTTAGTTGGTTTGTTTTCGTGACAGGTTAATAAGGGACAATCATTCAATATTTAGATTGGGGAGGGCTATAGAGATCCTTTTAAACACGTGTCAAATGAAAAACCAATATACATAGTAGAAGCTGAACATATATAGTCATTGCCCAAAATATGATGATGTAAATATATATTGTTTGGATAGTATGTCTGTAAAATGACAGGGTTGAAAATTCAACATTAAGTTACAAGTTATTGAATGTTGATTATAAAAAAAACATAAATGGTTAAATTTACTTTGGGTTTTACTGTAACAGTTCCTTATATAAATCACATTGACATGATCAATAATGATGCAGACGTTTGGGCTAAGATCCACCTATACACTTTTGGGTAATTCAACTATACAGATGAGCTGCGATAGAATAATTTGTTTTAATTTTATTTCAAAATATATTTATTTTGACATCAAAGAGCATTGTATCAGAATATCAATAGAAAGCAGTCGCGGTGGGGGCTTAATGCAGTACCCATGTCCGTACGTACATAATTTCGGAAATAGGTTTTAGTTCTGTAACGTTAGTTTGACTCAAACAAATGTTATGAAATTGATACACGATGCTTTTTTTTTATCATATAACATATATCAAGTTTGAATGTTGTTGGAGTTACCTGTACCGATCTATATAACACATATCAAGTTTGAATGTTGGCGGAGTTACCTTAACCGATCTATAAACACATATCAAATTTGAATGTTGGTGGAGTTACCCCTATCGATCTAGATTTATGCCCTATAACACTTGGAATAATTGCTCAGTTTTTGTTTCCATTCTCTATCTTTACTTTGTCTTTTAATCAATTGAATGAAACTTAAACGCACTGCTCATGATGCTTATAACCATTGAACATTGATCAAGTCTGTATTTAGGTGGTGTAAGTTTTATTGTTCTAGAGTTATGCTCCTTTACAAATGCAAAACAATACTGAATTTTTCGTTTCGAATGTTGTACTTAGGATTGCCTTAACGACATTTATTGAAGTTTAAACCAATTTTTTTTACCAAATAACACAGATCAAATTTAAACGTGGTTGCATCATTTGAACCATTCAAGAGTTATGCCATTTTAAACATTGAAAAAATTCACAAATTTTCGTTTATGTTGTCTTACACAAGTTTTTTAACCAAATGTTATGACACCTATACAAAATGTTTATTGCCACAAAACTTATGTTCCTTTAAGACGTGTTATGCAAGTGGGTGCATCATCTGTGTCGCTTGAACAAATTACCTATTTGTTAACTTATGCTCTGACCCTGACCTTGACGACTTTTAGTTTTAATCAGTTGAGAAAGCAGGACATTTAAGATTGTACAATTGTTGGGTTCAATTCCTGGTCAAATTTAATTTTTAGCATTAATATCATTTTTATTGCAGCTCAACATGGACAA
>CM034358.1:1184920-1507814 GCA_019925275.1 Mytilus edulis | reverse complement strand
GAGCTATCAACAGCAATTTATTTTACACCATTGTTACCTGTAATATTACTGTAAAGGTCATCATGTAAAGTTTAGTGTAAAAAAGTGTGACATACGTAAAGGTTTGTACTGTTATTGTCTTTTGCTGAGATGCTTTGTTTTATTGACACATAAATATCTTATAAATGAACACGATATTTGTTATCATATATAACAAGAAAACAAGATATTCTTCTTTACTTTAAGCTTGTCTGTTTGCAAGAAATGTAGGATGTAATCGTCTATATTGATGGCATTGCTATTGATTCTCTTCAGAACAAAAATGTGTCAGGACTCTTAAATTAGTTTGACCCTTTGTAAAGTGCACATTAGTAAAACAATTAAACAGAAAACATCTAAAGGTCATTTATTTTACAGAAAACAATTAGTGTGACCCTTTGTAAGGTGTACAACAGTTAAACAAGAAATTTAGAGGTCATTTAAAAGTCAAAAACATGAGAAGTTGTAGATCCATTCTACTGTATTCACATTGTAAAGAGACAACTCCTTAAATAGGGTTGCCTTCTTTTTATTTCAGAAGTTTCAAAATTTAATCTGCTTTTGTTGGACATCTTCTAAATATCATGCCCTGTATAAGGTTCCGTATAGCGGGTTATTTTCGCAGGTGTAAAATTTCGCGATTTTCATTGAATGAAGTATACCAAATATTTTGGCGGTTATTATTTTGGTGGATTTAAAACTTTTATCAATACCTTTGAATGTGCACTTTTAAATTGGTGGAATTTATTTTGGTGATTAGTTCTATCCACGAAAAATAAGCGAAAATTTACACACCGCGAAAATAACCTGCTATACGGTATCAGTTAATCAATTAAACAAAAGACATCCAGAGGTCATTTAGAGGTAATAAAACTCAACAAATTATAAAGATACTCATAACTTTTAAATAGAATATGAGTTTTATTCATTGTTTAAGATCATACAGTGACCTATAGTTATTCTTAATTTCTGTGCAATAAGCAAACTAAAAGGAGAGGATGGGAAAGTAATTACTAATCAAGAAAATTTACTCCATAAAATAAAAAATTTCTATGAAAACTTGTATAATGTAAAATCTGCAAATAAAAATTTAACTGAAAAATATATCAATGACACAAAACTAGAAAATCAAGTAGACGAAAAGGATAAACTGATATGCGATGGAAAAGTTACAGTAGAGGAATGCACGCAAGGCATTTATAAAATGAAACTAAATAAATCACCAGGGCTTGATGGTCTAACGGTTCAATTTTATAGACAATTTTGGGATAAACTTAAATTTTTAGTTGTGGATGTCCTAAATACTGGATACGATAAACAAAGTTATCATACTCACAACGTACCAGTATATTAACTTTGATATTTAAAAAAGGAGATCCTTTACTTTTGGAAAACTACCGTCCAATTTCACTTTTAAATGTAGATTTTAAACTTTTGTCATATGTTCTAGCTCAAAGATTAAAAAAGGTACTTCTAAAAATTGTAAATGAAGACCAAACCGGTTATGTTAACAATAGATTTATTGGGTTTAATTTGAGACTATATCAAGATGTAATAGACTACGCAGACACATACAATATTAAGGGGGCATTAGTTTTTGTAGATTTTACAAAAGCATTTGATTCATTGGAATGGGATTTTATGTTTGGAACATTGAATCATTTTGGTTTTAACGATTCATTTATTAACTGGGTTAAAGCAATGTACACAGATATACAAACATGTGTTATGAACAATGGGTGGGTATCAGAAACTTTCAAAAATTCACGTGGAATAAGTCAAGGCTGTCCTTTATCGGCTCTTTTATTTGTTTTGGCTGTTGAAATTATGGCCCAGAGATTAAGAAATAATAAAAATGTAAAAGGAATTAATATAAAATTAGATGGGAAAAGTCATAGTATCAAGATTTTACAATTAGCAGACGACACAACACTATTTTGCAAGGATAAAACGATGTGATAGCTGCAATGAACGAAATGGAAATTTTTGGTTACTTTTCGGGTTTACTACTAAATAGAAATAAAACAGAGGGGTTATGGATTGGAAAATTGAAATCTTGTAAAGATAAAATTGTCGGGATTAAGTGGGGAGATGGGGAGATAAACCTATTAAAGCTTTAGGGGTGTTTTTTGGACATGACAAAGAAGAATGCAAAAATTTAAACTGAAATGGTAAAATAGAAAAGATGAATAAATTATTTATATGGAAAAAACGAAATCTTTCAATTTTAGGAAAAATCCTAATTATAAAGACTTTAATAACGCCTTTGTTTACTTTCTTGGGAAGCGTATGTCTAACCCCAGAAAGTTATATAAAAGAAATAGAAAACCGTAGCTATAAATATATTTGGGATGGGAAACCAGACAAGATTAAAAGAAACATGATGATTGGTCCATATGAGAAGGGGGGTCTTAAAATGGTAGACTTTAAAAGTTATTTTGTTGCTTTAAAAGCATCATGGGTAAATAGATGGGTAAATGGTAAACTTGAGACTTGGAAGCATTTATCATTTAAATACTTAAATGTCTCAAACAATATTTTGTCAATATTTAATATGAATTTTAGTGATATCAATTCTTTAAGATATCTTAAAGATATTCCTGCGTTTTATAAAGAAGTAATAAAGTCTTGGAATTTCACTGGCGGGGGGCAAACAAAACAACCAGACACATTTTTTGATACTAGAAAGCAAGTTATATTGGGAAATAAATCTATAAAATTTGATAATAAACCAATTATATTTGAGAACTGGATTAGGAGTGATCTTATTTACATAAATGATATCTTAGATGATACAATGTCATTATCGGAAATCTACACTCTAAACAAATTAAAGTTCAAAATAATCTGGATCGCCGAATTTCAAAAATTAAAAAAATCTATACCAGCAGAATGGATTCAAAAAGAGAACTCTGTCAAAACTACAATTAATATTCAAAGAAATAAAACCGTATGGAAAAATAATTTTATTGAGACTACATTATTAACAAATAAAATGTTATACAACTCTTTGATAAATACAAAACTAGAGTCGTCAATAGGGATAAACAGATGGCTTAGAATCCTACCAATACAAGAAACTCTTAATATGAATTCATTGTACAAATTTATTTTTGAAAATATTTAGATGGAAATTATTACATTATATTGTTTCAACTAAAAAACTGTTATTGCAGTGGAAAGTAACTAAGACAGATAAGTGTAATTTTTGTAAGCAAGAAGAAAATTATGCTCGCTATTTTTTTAAGTGCAGATATTTGATTAAATTTTGGCAAAAAATCTATGAACTCTTTAGAAGAAGTAAAATAGATTTTGATATGGAATTGCAACATCTGGTATTTGGATATAAAATCACAGATAGTAATAATTATTTTTTGAATTATATACTAACAGTATTAAGTTTTTCTATATACAAGTCATACTATGTATCCGAGCAGAGAACAAAAACTGTTGATGTCTTTAGCATTTTTGAAAATGAATTTAATAAAAGAATAGATGCATATAAATCAAGAAATCCAATGTTATTGTCAATTAGAAAGAATTTTTAACATTGATAAATCTCTGCATAAGACAACTATACAACTTTATATTATTTTTTATAACTTAAAACGTTGGATCAGCTGTTTATTTCCCTGGATAATCAGTGGAGTGTAACAGGGTAAATCAAGAGAAGCTTGGACTCTTGGTGAAACTTGTTACAAGCAAGATTAGATGAATAAATATTATTATGTTGTTAAAAAAAAAAATCTGTGTTTTTTGGTCTCTTGTTTGGAGTTGTCTATTTGGCAATCAAACCATACTTCTTATTTATATGACCAGCTTTTCATGGCAGATGTTTCAATATTTGATTAACGTAAGATTCTGGCCTTGTTTTTTTTTAAAATAATTATCGGGTTGGTACTGTTTCTCTGCAGAACTTGGAACTTTGAAAGTGCATTCACCAAAATTGTCCAAAGACACTTCTAGCCATAGAATAATCATTAGTGAAATCGTTGTGTATGGTTTTCATCAGTAAAACGAATCATCAAAAGACATATTTAGGTTAAAAAAAACACAAAAGGCGTGGAGAAAGCCTAAGATACATTCTACTGTAGCCATACGCCACATAGTAAAGAGACAACTCTGCAAAAAATGTGGATGCTGCATCAGCAAATTAAATTTTCTACATTTGAAAATGCCTGTACCTTGTCATGAATATGACAGTTCTTGTCCATTCGTTTTTGTTGTGTTTTGTTATTTGATTTTGCCATGTGATTATGGACTTTCCGATTAGATTTTCCTCTAAGTTCAATATTTTTGTGATTTTACTTTTTGTTAGCCGTTTGCATAAAAATAAGACAACAATATGAACATATATCAAAACAGCAAATCGTAATCAACAGTCCGCAGAACACTGCACAGAAAACTAAATTAAAATGACTTAGCAATATGGATCCCACCACATTCGTGCTCAAGAAACTAAAATCAGAAATACTGAAAAATGTTCAACCTAGCGGGCGGCCGGGCAGTCGGGCGGGCGGGCGGCAACCAAATGTTGTCCGTGAATTAACCCATGAACCGTTCAACCAAAGCTTTGAAAATTTTAATATGTTGTTACTGACAACAAAATGGAGGTGAAGTTCAATAATGACGATTTTAAATTTTACGGTTCTGGAGTTATGGTTCTTGAAAGATTGAAAAATGGCGTTTCCAGTCCTGTCGGTGCATTAACTCATGAACCGTTCAACCAAAGCTTTTAAAATTTTAATATGTTGTTACTGACAACAAAACGGAGGTCAAGTTTAATAATGACCATTTTGACTTTTACGGTTCTGGTGTTATGGTTCTTGAAAGATTGAAAAATTGTGTTACCAGTCATGTTGTTGCATTTACTCAAGAACCATTCAACCAAAGCTTTTCAAAGTTTAATATGTTGTTACTCTTGATGACAAAATGGAAGGCAAGTTTGATATTGATTATTTTCACTTTAACCGTGCATCAGTTATGGTTCTTGTAATATTGAAAAATGCCAGGACACGGATAATTATTAATAAATATGGTTTGCTGTCGCTCTGATAGCCTCTTGTTTTAAGTTTCTGAATGATATATCAATGGACTATTTATTTCCTCAACTTTTACAAGACATTCACAAAAGTACTAATCATACATGTCATATATAAACACAATATTTTTTTTGTTTTTTTCAGTGGAGAGGGCTTTATACATTGGCTATGCCTGTTGCCCAATCCAATTCAATTTATTTGAATAAAATATTGTTTAAGGTGGTACCTAACACTACCGGGAGATAACTCTGTAAAGTCAGCTAAATGTTTTAATTACGTTGTGTTGTAAAAGGAATATTAAACTTCTCAATGATCAAAATTGGTGTTTGTCAAACTTCTATATAACCAGTATAATTTTTCTGACAAAACCGTTGGTTCATAATTTTTGAAATTTTTATATTTTTGTTAAAGGTTCAAAGTAAATACTATGACAAAATTTTAATGAAAATTAAACCAGCCAAATTAATTTTAGTGAAAGTGTTTGGTATACCACCTCAAACTAATATTTTTATTGGACGTTGGAGCAATTTACTATTTACCATGAAGAGACAATTATAGACATTTAACCGTTTCTACATTTCTGAATATGGACATCGGTCATATAGTGTTTTCAACTTTTTTTCATATATTTCTTCAACCCATTCTGACAGAGTGTCCGATTCAACTTCTTCTCGTCTAGCCTATGCTTTGGAGTAGTCCTCAAAGAAATCTATATTTATTTGAAGGCATGGTCTTTCGGAAAAGTTCATGTTGAATTATGTTAGGATCCCTAATATTACTGTTATAATTATAGTGACATGGCCAGATAACTGTACGTTAATGGTGAGGATCTCGGAGCAGCAAGGGCCCCATAGATGCAGTGTGTAGGTCCACCGGCGTGTTGACACGCCCTAGCACTCATCATCCTTGTCCCAGATCTGGGTCAAATAGTATCACTGCCTTGTGATTGGATTCTTGAATCAAAGGAAATGGAAGTAAATCAAGACAGAAAATTCGGGTAGATGGAACTCGATAGCAACAGCAATCGTCTAAGGGATGGAAACCCCTACAGAAAAGCTGTCGGTCCTCCGGGCACAGGGGGTTAAGCGTAGGGTTAATAACCCTGCCTTGGAAAACTGTATTGATTACAGAAACGACTACAATAGCCAATACTCTTTCTCGTCACAGACTGGAGGAAAAACATGATTTTAATCGAAAACAGCAGATGACGCGAAGGCCGATGGAGCTGTTTTCAACCAAACTCACCACCAGAATAGGCACATGGAATGTAAGAACACTATATCAAAGTGGTAAATGTGCACAAGTAACAAAAGAAATGGATACATGTAGATACAAGATCGAAATTCTAGGACTAAGTGAAGTTAGATGGAACACATCAGGCATGACAAATTTGAATACAGGCCACACCATCATATATTCCGGAAACACCAAACAAAATGACCACACGAAAAGGGAGTTGGATTTCTAATAACGAAAAGATCGAAAACAGCTTTGCTGGAGTGGAATCCCATCCACTAAGAATTATCACAACACGCTTTAACTCACGTTTCCAAAAAAACACCCTGATACAAGTATACTCCCCAACCAATGGTGCAAATGACTGTGAAAAGGAAGACTTCTACCACTCATTACAAACAACTATAGAAAAAGTTCCAAATAGTTATCAAAGGTAGCAGGATTATAATTTAGTACGCCAGACGCGCGTTTCGTCTACATAAGACTCATCAGTGACGCTCAAATCAAAATATTTATAAGTACAAACTAAAAAGAGACCTATTGGACCCATCACTAGTAGCCCGATTTCAGTCTGAAACGGTCATTTTGGTCTGATCACATCTTGATTGACTGGATTTACCGCTAGAGAAATTCGTCCAGATATTTCAGATCGTTTAGTCGACGTTCAGATCGATAGCCTCATCAGGTAAATCAGTTCGTTAAGGCGTGTCAAGACGGGAAAGACTGAATCGTCTAGCGGGTTGTTTGGATCCGTTAAGACCACGTCAGACCAAAAAAGACCATGGATACAATGTTACGTCAAGATGTTGTCAGACCGTGTCCAGTCGTGTTCAGATTTTAATCATTTGGACACAAAACGAGTGAAACTTTCCCATTGTTTATCAGGGGTTGCTCCCCTTTTAAAAATAAAATAAAAATTAGAAAGAAGACGGTTTATGTTAACTGAAAGTCTACCACGTTCCTTTAATCGTGTTAATTAAATAAAAAAAATATTCAATTTGAATTCTTACTACATCCTATTTAACATGTTTTGTATATTTTAAAAAGTAGCTCAAAGTCATACTGCTGAACAAACCGCCGCGAATTGACTAAAAAAAATCAACAGATTGCCGAAATAACATTTATTCACTGAATGTAAGCACCTGAACCTTTATGTTAAAGGTTTACAAGTGATTACAATACATGTTTTTTGCAATTACAGACTGTCGTAAGTGGTGAAAAATTTGTCATGTTGACGCAATAGATCATTTTTACACCCTTATTAAATAATTACTGATGTCGGCCGTGAACACTTGAAAACGCGTGATCTTGATAATTATGTTTAATTAAATTTAAGATGTAACATTTTTTAATATTGTAAATGAATGCATTCTCATTTATCTTTTAATGTTGGCTATATAAATTGCATTTGAGTAAATTTGAGGCAGGGGAAAAAAATATATATATATAACTAGAATCTATGTCTTTTCTCGTTTTCCGTTTACTGTCATGCCATTGTCCGTTCATTTTTGCCAGACTCATGCGTTTGACTTTCCATCTTTATTTTTTAATTAGTCTATAATTCGAGAGCCTTTCATAAAAAAAAATATTACATACCAAAAGACTTCGTTAAAAGATAAATTTTGATTATTATAGCAGAAAAAGGCCAGTGTACCTGAAGTACATTTAAAGACCAGGTTATATATATTACATGCATACAGCATAGTAAAGCTGGTTTAATTTGAATTACTATACCCATGAGGGACATTTTCCGACGATAATTAATCAAATCTGACAAGTTTGATTAAAAACGGAAAATACGCCCGTAAACGATTTAACGTTACCGTACCCTCTTTACTTATCGCATGTCGGCATCTTCAAATGGCAAATTTATTTTACACAAAATCGTTGATATGGTAGATGGACACTACAGCACAATATAAGCTGAGCTGGAAATTACCATTGGTGAGTAGAAATGAATGATATTTTAAAACATGCCTATCGGACATGAGAATAATCATTGATCCGGCCAAGAGTTCGAAGGAAAAATGTTTACATTTGTTACATTTGTGCATACAGGTATGAATCGACGTTCTAATACACAACATTCTTGCACAGTAACTTGTTCAAAGGCAAAGTAAGAATTTGGGCTTGTAAAAAAATTGTTCCTGTGATTAGACCCCCCCCCTTTTTGGAAGATCAATGCATGATTTGAAAAAGGTACATATATAAACTATGGTTTAAATCCCCCCTTTTAAAAAGGGCTGGATACACACCTGTTTATTGCCTAAACCATTGTGTGTATTCACAATGGTTTGGTTGTGGGGGTGGCCTATTACCAGACCTAACCCCCTGATGGAGTAACCCTACAAATTCATATGTATTGTATGATTAATAATGTATTGATAACTGTCACGTCCTAAAATTTGCATGAAATATTTGTCACTGGATTTTTTATAACTCAAAACCAACCAATCTTCACATGTATGTTACAATGATGATGTACCTATTTTTATAGCCACTGGTGGGTGATGTACAATAATTATAATTTATCACATATTTGTTATGAATACCTTCAAGGCTTGGGTTTGCATATGCAATAACCTCAAAATTGCCTGGGGCAAAAAAAAGATTATATTGATATTGTGCCCTGATTCCAAATGATGTGACAGCATTGCGTCCTTAACGACAATTTTTTACACTTTTGTGATAAGAAATTTAAGATAATTTTCCAGGCAAGTTTCATTAAATTGCAGGCGCTGATCCAGAGGGGGGGTGGTCCAGGGGTTGGAACCCTTTCTCTTTTTGAGGATCAATGCATTTGAATGGGGACATGTAATTGGAACCCCCCTTTGTCCTGGTTTTCAAAATGGCTGGACCCGCCCCTGAATTGTTATCAATGATTTGTTTTGCTCTAAATTTTGTAGAACTTAAATATATACATATATTATAACATGTTATAATCTATACATACCATTGCTTTGTCATGTATGTAGTAATATTCTACAAATTCTATTTTGAAATAAAAAAGTATAGAATTTGTTGAATTATTATTACTACAAATATGACAAATCAAATACATGTAGTTACTGTAAATTCAGAAATTATTGCTTGCATTTATTATTGCAAATTTGTCATTTTAGACTTAAATGCGATTTTAATTTTTATGATTTTGTGAAAAATCCTGTTTAATTCATATAAAATATCACAAAATGCGCGTTTAAATTATTGCGTTTACAACTCAATCGCATTTTTCGCAATAATAAAAACCTCACATTAATTTCTGAATTGACAGAAGTATATAAAATAGTATTAATGCTATTGACTTATTTAATTTTATACATGTTATAGAAGTCGCATGTAATACATGTTATAAATACTTAATTCTTAATGTATATTTTTTTTGTAGATAAGATATCACATTGGTTTGAACATGATTCTCAGCAAGATTATGAAGGGGCATATATATCATATACATAGGAAATATATAGTGTCACTAAATTACTCTCATATGGTTTCTCATTTGTACCTGTAGCTGTAAATTGTGAAACGGTGGATTCATTCATAATTTTGAGTTACTTATTGCAATTGGAAATAAAGTTGATAGAGCTAACAGCATTATGCCATGATGTTGATGGGATGTTCTGATTGGACAAAAAGGAAATTGTGAATTAAAACAAATAGCAAACTTACAATTCATAGGAAAAAAAAGTAGGAAATTGGAATAATGAAAATTCATAGTTTCAGTGATTATCTTAGAATCATCATGATCATTGTCAATACAACAAGTGCATCATCATGATCATATATATCTGAATTCACCTTGGATAATTATTCATTTAAAATAAGAATTTGGATATATATAATAAGAATTTCTATGCTGGCGTCGCTACTGTGTTAAACCTTTTTGACCTTTCGTGAGGGTCTGTCATGGTCCGTCACTATTGGTTAGTGTCATATATGCATGATGATGGTGATCACCAACCTAGACAAGCTTTACAGCCCTGGCACGGTTGTTGGTTGGACTTAGAGTCAAATGAAAGCTTGCTGTAAACATTTGTAGTTCAAATAGTTTGAATGAATCTACATGTATTTTGACAATCTTCTAAATTACTGTTCATTCTGAAACTGGCATTTTATACTAGTACATTTAGTAGTCGAACATATTAAACAATACATGTACTTCAAAGTATCATTTTAATTTGTCTCGCCTTACATGAAAGTCATGAAAGTTGGTTGTATATATGCAAGAAATATGTATTACAGTCTTGGGGTGATGATGTAAGCTATTTTTAATAGAGCTTTACATTTATAAAAGCTAAAAGAGCTGGATGTGTGGTTCAGTGACTGAGTGTAAAATATACTGTTACATTTTATTACATGTAATTGGATACATTTTATTACATGTAATTGGATACATTTTATTACATGTAATTGGATACATTTTATTACATGTAATTGGATACATTTTATTACATGTAATTGGATACATTTTATTGTATATGAGTACCTTGCAAGGTCTACTTGTCTATCAGGTTAGGTTGACCTGACCTTAATTTTATTTCATGGATAATTTAAATGATTTAGGTTATTTCAGTTTAATACAATGTTAACATGGTTAGGTTTGTTTCTCAGAGACTTCTTATGAAATTAGAGACTGGAAATGGAGAATGTGCCAACAAGACAACAACCCCACTACAGAGCAGACAACAGCAGAAGGTCATCAATGTTTGAATTGTTTCTCATAAGCTGTAAGCTACATTGTACATGTTGGAAACAAACATAATTTTTATTTTTGCCTAAGGAGATATGGTATCAGGGGTGAATCCAGCCATTTAAAAAAAGGGGGGGGGTCCAACTATATGTCCCCATTCCATGATCGTCCAAAAAAGGGGGGTTCCAACCCCCGAACCCTCTCCCTGGATCCACCACTGGGTATGAATTTTGATGAGACGACTTTCATAACTTAAACAATAAACCATAAACCATGTAGACCAAGTGATTTTCTTGTTAGCCACTATATAATAGGTCACTGCACACCCTTCACGATGACCAAAAACTTAAACTTCATAATGAGCACCCTATAAATGGCTCTGCTTGGAAAGAGCTCGGCATCTAACAGAGTTAATGTAAAACATTCAGACGAGAAACCCAACAGGGATGACAACTTGATTTATACTAGTATACATGAGCTACAAACAAACAAATATGTGATAAAGAGCAATCAACAAAAACACTACAGACAAAAAATTAAGGGGAGACTATTTAAATATAAAAAAGAAGATATGGTATGATTGCCAATGAGAAAAGACAAAAGACCAAAATGACACAAACATTAACAATTATAGGTCACCGTACAGCTTTCAACAATGAGCAAAGCCCATACCGCCTAGTCAGCTATAAAAGGCCCCGATAAGACAAAGTAAAACGATTCAAACGAGAAAACTGACGGCCTTATTTATGAAAATAAATGAACAAAAACAAATATGTAACAGATAAACAAACGACAACCACTGAATAACAGGCTCCTGAATTGGGTGTATTTACTTTAATGTAAAGTAAATAAAATTAACTAATGTCTTCTCAAGTATTACCCCTGACGTTCAGTGAAAATTGTTTTCAAAAATCTAATTTGTCCATAATTCTTTAATGTAATAAACTTAAAATTCAGACCTTCCCTTGTCTGATCACCAGCATGGCTAAAGGTATTACTCCCAGATGTATTGGCAGGTGACACCTCCATGTATTCAAGCGATTTCCTGTCGGACTTGCAAGTTCATGCATCATTTCACTTCTGTCAGTGTACACGACCGAAAACTTGAATCTTTCCATTTTAAACTTTCAGGTGCATAGGTAATCATTTGATAATATACATCTCTGTCCTGCGTGTCCGATAGTGATACACTAGTCATTACTGTTTATAAATAACATTTCTGGTGTAAAGAATATTATTCATAAAAATTTTAAAAATTCCAAAAAAGAGATTTTATTGATAAAATAAAAATTTGCTTACACATTTTTTCCAATGGTAAACTTTTGGAAATGTAAGTACTCGTTGTCAAAAGTGAAGGACAGTTTGAAACATACAAGAAAAATTGATTTAACAAAAATATACGCACTTAACGACCATTCTTTTATACGCCTTAATAGAAAGTTACGGAACTTAAGATAGTTGCAATTTAAAATTATATACATTTTACATTGAACATAAGAAAGAATAAAATTGAGAATGGAAATGGGGAATGTATCGAAGAGACAGCAACCCGACCATAGAAAAAACAACAGCGAAAGGTCACCAACAGGTCTTCAATGTAACGAGAAATTCCCGCTCCTGGAGGTGTCCTTTAGCTGACCACTAAACAAATATATACAAGTTCAGTGATAATGAACACCATACTAATTTCCAAATTGTACACAAGAAACTAAATTTAAAATAATACACGACTAACAAAGGCCAGAGGCTTCTGACTTGGGACAGGCGTAAAAAATGCGGCGGGGTTAAACATGTTTATGAGATCTCAACCCTCCCCCTATACCTCTAGCCAATGTAGAAAAGTAAACGCATACCAATACGTACATTTAAAATTCAATTCAAGAAAAGTCCGAGTCTGATGTCAGAAGATGTAACCAAAGAAAATAAGCAAAATGACAATTATACATAAATAAACATGCATTTTGCCCCCTCCCTTTTTGGGAAAAAAAATGGTTGCTTATATAGGGAATCACTGAACCGCGACTGGAGCGGGCCCCCTCTTAGGTCAGTCAGTGTGCCCCCACTTACGAAAATTCCTGGATCCGCCACTGAGTATGTTATCATGGGATGTCGATGGACTATTGTATACCAAAAGAAGAAGAAGAGAACCAATTTGAATTAAAAACAGGTCGATATTTAAAAATTTCGACTTAGGAAATGTTAAGGACGTCCTAACATAAGATTCGTCTGAGAGAGCTTCGAGACACAACTTAAGAGTGTCCTAAGTCGATCCTAAGTCCATCCTAAAATCGGACTTATCTATGACTTAGGACGAATCTTAGGATACCTTCGAGAACACCACCCCAAATCTCCAAGTATTATTTGTGTTTCTTGTAAAGGCGTTTGATTGGGTATTAATTTGAGGTAGGCGTGTTTTCGGAAGCATTCCTCCAATCAACTGACCTATTTGACATACATGTGTGCGCTGATGCGTGAACACTGGCTATTGTAACGACACGTGTGACTGTCTCACATCGAAATCTGTCGAGCGTGACCAATGTTTATTGTAGAAATTTTTGTCATGTGGTCAAATTATTTGACATACAAGTTTTAAAGGCTAAAACTTAAGTATGCATTTTGAAAGATTATTTTCGGAAGTGGTCCCTGTATACTATTCTAAAGTGTTAGAGAAAAAACAAGACTTTAAAGGAAAGATACATATCAACGGAGAATATAACCTGAGAAAACTATACTAGTCTACTAGCATAATAGTCAAAGATATAAAACATGTATTATATAGCTCTGATATTAACTTTAACGTGTTCTGGAAGAAAATATATGGGTGCGATTATTTGAATTACCTGATAAAGGCATCTCGATCACTTTTGACAAAATATAATTGCACGAATTTTTAATCGATCGCTGACCTTTAATTCTAGAAGTGACCTGTGACTGTTATAAACATGCAGAGACAATTCTATGCATTATGGTTTAAGTTTACAATGAACACACTATAGTTATACATTTTCCTTTTAAATATCAAATAGACAATCACCTTTCGGACAGACTTGCTTTTTCTTTCTATTCGTGAAAATTATCATTCGTTCATTTAGAGACATAAATTATAAGTTATATATGTCTCTGGTTTATTATATTTGAACACTTCAAAAATGCTTCAAAATACTATGAGCCTGTATTGGGGTCCCAACCGAGCACAAAAAAAGGGACGAGTTCCAATTATATGTCCCCATTTAAATGCATTGATCGTCTTAAAAGTTTATGATTCGACGGTTTCCTCCAACAATATGGTTTGATAAATTTCTTTCGAAGTTCATTATACTTTTCACATACTAAAAGAAAATGATATTCATCTTCAATTTCTTGTTTATCACACATATTACAAAATCTCGGATATGTCTCAATATTATAAAATCGACAAGTTTCTATATTCAAACAGTGAGCAGATATATGCGGAATTTACAAATGAATGGTTTTATAAATATAATTTACAGCATGATCTAAATAAAATTGTTGGGGTCAAATACATCTATGCAACATACATTTAGGCGAGTCTTCAAAAAATAGTACATTTCACTATTAAAGCTACCGTTTAATCTATCTTTGAATTCAAATTAAAACAAATTTCCGTTTTTTACACCCTGATGTAACCGTATTTTTAAAGCGTTGTCATCCGTATCAATAAATTGTTTAATAAAATTGAAGTGCATGAGTATTATTAACGTCTAGGATAAGTGTGAGATTTCTTTGTTGATGGGAATAAACAAAATTTAGCTGAATTTGTATTATTTAAATTAATGAAAAGGCAAGCTAGTGTGTGTTTGAAATGATATTGTTGAAATGGATTTATAGCATGAAAAATGTGTGTAACCGATTTTACGTTGACTTAGACTGCGAATTTGAAAATAATATATTTGTGAAATCACATTCTACAAGATGACATATGTTGTAAGTACGTTATACTCTATAACCTTTTATTCTAATTATAGTATCTTTGAAATGCATTTTATAGCTGACTATGCGGTATGGGCTTTGCTCATTGTTGACGGCCGTACGGTGACATATAGTTGTTAATGTCTGTGTAATTTTGGTTTCTTGTGGACAGTTGTCTCATTCGCAATCATACCACATCTCCTCTTTTATATTTATATAGCTATTACTTGCAACTGCCATTTGTACATGTTCCAGACTCGTGCCGCTGAAAGAGGTCTCCTTTCAAGTTTGAAAATAGGTGGAGAGGTCGGAAAAACTATCAGAAATATACTAGTATATGATAAAAAAAAATCAGTAAAATTCCCACTACTCTTTTGGTAAACTGTCTTGCTATTCCCGAGTCTGTTTTAATCAAAGAATTTTCTCTCTATTGACACAATGGTATACAAATTATTTAACCAAAAAATAAAAAGTATTTTTTTTATTTGAATTTTAATTTGGTGTTGCAATACTTTTTTTTCAGGTGTATATATAAATAGTTAGATTTACTGTTACCAGATTTACCTTTTATATTTATTGACACGTGTGTTGTGAGGTTGATTTACTTTGAACAACTAAATAGATGAGAGAGAAAAACCGAATACAAGATACATAATTGTAGATAAAACAAAACTAGCTGTATGGCATTATAAGTAATAACACGGGCCATGCTTGTAAGAACTGTAGGTGTGATAGTGGTTAGCTCGTATAATAAGTCAACCTTCGGTATAGTCGGGGACAATTTACACCAGGTACGGTGACATCGAAAACATCCAAAACCTCATCTTCGTTAGCTAAGGGTCACGATCAACGCCCGCTCTCCAGAGTGGATTGTAACCTTTGGCTAGCGAAGATGCCAAAACCTTTGATTTTAAAAACATGGAACTATTTTGTTGCCAAAAACCAATTATTGTACAACTAAATAATATTTTTGACTCATTGGCACGCATACCACATATGCAATGCACATCTTCTTATATCTTTCTTTACGATTACGTCGCTTCTATATTCCATAGTCCATATTTAGCAAACGACAGTGAATACTTTGTGTATGAGTGACAAATGATTCGATACCATAATTATCAGCCTTTGTTCCTATAAATGTCATGCATCAGATAAAAAGAAGTATTATACACGTGAAAATTAAGGTGATAAAGTCAAAGGTAAAGTAGTGATTAAGACCAACGAGTCCGTCGTGTATATACCGCATAGGATTTCTTAGTACACTAATAAGAAAGTTTTAGCACTAATGGCTCTCACTAAAACGACGTTTTAAGGCCACAGGGAACATGGATATAAGAGAATATTAGTATATAATTCATATATATGGTATCAATAGCTATAGTAATTGTGAAGTTAAATGACTTTTAAATCGGCGTGTGCCACTCGGCACGTGACCAACGGCTTAATCCAAATTCCCAATCATCACAATAAAAAGGGTGAAACAGCTTGTATGATTGAAGCTTTCAAACTAAATGGTAGACCCAACCCCCAACATAGAAGGGTTCAAATTTTGAGTTGGAGCCGTTAGACTGCTCTATAATTTAATATAATTTGTATCGAAAGCAGTATAGTACACTGCAATGTGAGTATTTGTTAGATCACGCGCGATTTTATTATTTAAATGAAATGCTTTACGAAATAACTAAGAACAGTTTATTTGTACTCGTAATAAAAAGGAGAAAAGATTGGGCTGCCTCTCTTCAATTTTGTCCAGTTACCAAAGTAAAATCAAATTTAACTTCTTCGACAATCACATTGTGATATATTGTATATGTCATTCCAACACTTACACTTGTTCTTTTATTTGTGTGTCTATTTAATGACCATTTTATTTCAAAGCTTGGACTTGCATCCTTCATTCTTTACAAAATTTTATAGATAAAGATTGGTTAAAAATTGTAATAAAGCAAAAACTGTGAGACCAGTTTCTTCGGAATTGGAATTCAGGAATTTAAAAAAAAAAAAAAAAAAAATAACATTATTTTTTTAAGACAAAACAGGGAAAAGAACTGATAAGTGCGGGTAATCCATGTGCCTTGCCTCATTTATGTTACGATATTTTAGAAATTAATTATTCTTTTATCTATTATAACACGTGAAAACTACACCAATGAGTTCCATATATGTCTTTAACTTACAGCTGGTCCTGACAATGCATGAAATATTTGCCACTGGACTTTAAACAACCAACAATCAATCACACTACAACTTAAAGCATATATAGTAGTGAAATACAAAATGTATATTATAATGATACAATTAGCAAAATAAATAGAATACACATACACACTACTTTATTTAACTGACACAATTTAAAGGAATACTCTCTAAACTATATAAGTAGAGAAGCGAAAAGTTTCTTTTGAATACTTAACAAACTTCCGAACAGTTCATGTTTTTTTGCTCAATTTAAAAACTTGAAAACATAAGCATGTATATTGAAAACTGACGACCAGACATCATTAATACGTGTATACACAAATTCATAAATTCTTTATTAACGTTTAGCCCTACGGCACCTTTCTATTTAACCTTTTCAATATCTCTCGACACCGACTCATGACACCTACAGTTTACAGGTAAAATGGATGGGTCGTCTCAAAGACAAAAAAATCACGATTCTCATTGCGTAACATATTGGATTGGCGGTTATAATATACTGAGTTAACTATATAGCTTCAGAATATATATCAATCAAATAAATAAATAAATATATATCTCTATCATATAATCTTCTTATTTTGTATGTATTTAGAAGAAATTTCATACTGCAATCATTATGCATCCCTTCAATTTAATGATTATGTGAGTCTTCACCTAATATTTGCCGTATGCTAGTAACGATCAATTTGTTGGTGTAACAGGTTTTATGAAATTTTTCAAAATTTGTAAAAAATAATCACTTTCAAGACTGTCCGTCCGTCCGTAGCACACTTTTGAACACGACCAACTTGGTGTTTTTTCACCGATCTTCACCTTAATTGATGTACATATTCAATTTCTGGAGCGAAAATCACATAATGATTGTTAAAGTGGAAGGAAAATATCACATCTATTTTTCATCGATGGACTTCTCTGCTTCAAGATATCTTGTGGGAGTTGATATTTTTCCTTGATGAATTTTGAAAAAAATATTTAATTGACTTCTCGTTTCAAGGTTACAACATTTAAGAAGTGCATTTATTTTGGTACATAGTTGCGTATGATATTAAATTTATATTTTAAGTTGTTGGTTTATACTATAGAGTTTGTTTAAAACATTTCAAACTCTTTTGGGACAAGAAAACAACATACCTTAAAACATGAAATGTGACTTAGATAAATTAAAAAATCCATGTCATTTGGACTCTGTAGGAAAGTTGTATCATTGTCAATGAAAGCAATAAAATCAATAATGATCTCCTTTTTTTATTTTTTGAGACGACCCCTCACATTTTACCTGTCGTAGTCGTTCTCAACTGTAGGTATCGAGAGATATTGAAAAGGTCTATTAAGAATGATGATGAGAGTAATTGTAATATATAATAGGCATGTACTTTCTTACGTTACGGATCATTGATTTTGTTACCTGTTGACCCGGTTGATTACTAGCACGTGCCAACGAACTCGACCATTTTAACTAAAACAGATTTTGTTCAAATTAACGCCATATGTATATATATACTAAGTACTAATCTAAGTACAATATACCTATCATATGGATTCGAAAATAAATATTATAAGGATACATTGTTTGAATGAAAATTTCTATACGGTGATACTTTAGCACCGTCCCGACAGAGACTGAATGAATGTAGTTATAATGATCAGGGGCCTGTTTATCGAAGCTCTCTTAGGATTAGGACGTGTCCTAAGACCAACTTAGGACACATCTTAGTTCTAAATGGGTTTATCAAACATGGCGCAACTTAGGAAAATCCTAGGAATTGTCCTAACTTTAGGATACCAATTTAGGTGTCTTAAGATGGTCTTAGGATGGTCCTAACTTTACGATACATTCACATTTCATCTTTTGTTCATTTCCACGCGTATTATTTTTAAAGCAGTAGTAAAAATAGCTGAAATTCTCCGTAATGATATGAATAATGCATATGAGATTTGCATTTGAACTGTTAAAGAATGAAAATGTAACACTTCGAATTCAACTCACCCAAAAACATGTTATGATTTTTACGTATTATATATCTTGTTTACAGGTATAATAGTTTGTTATTTTTTTTTTATTTGTGTGTCATGTTTTGTTTCATACAGGTTAAATATACAATTATTTTACAAAAAAATATCTATTACCTTAATTTAAAACTACATATTAGTTTTAGATTCTAATTAACCATATTTGAAATAAAATTATTGATAAAATACATGTATGATATCATAATATTAATTTTTTTTCATATTCGGTTTGTATTTTCTTTTCCGCCAATACTTAAGACATCAGTTAGGACGTCCTAGCTAAGATAATCCTAGGATAGCTTCGATGTGCATGCTGAGACGTGTCGTAAGTCGGTCCTAACTTTATCCTAACTTCTGTCCTAAGAAATTCTTAGGACCGATCTTAGGACAGTTTCGATAAACAGGCCCCAGGTTTCGGGATCCGAGAAGTCTTTTTTTGAATTTCCGGATGTCGGGAATATTTTTTTCCAACTTAAATAGAGTAAATCGCACTAAAAAAAATAAACATGCAAACAAATAGCAACAGCTTCAACGGTAAACTAGGACATATATCAACAGAAAGCGAATTAAAGCAAATGTCATACATAAAACAAAAATATGCATGTGTTAATTTGCCTCCGCTGCATTTCTGTGGATCCTTAACTTTTTTAGGTTACGTATAGGATTTTCCGTTACTAATCTTCAAATACGAAAAACATTTTCACCGGTGTTCACAACATTTTTAGGTATATGGCATAAATTCTGGTGTGTATACAATTAACATACGTCCTTGTATTTAATTACCAATATATATTTATATAACTAACATTTATTAAAAAATAAACAACATATATAGACGAATAATTTATTAGTTCCTCGACAAAACAAGAACGAAATAAAGAATCAACAGAAGATTATTTTTTTTTTAATTAATAAAAATATACTTCAAACAAATCCTAATATTGAAAAAACATATATACATATTAATCTAAAATGCATTATCGAGTAGAAGGGGCGCAACTCGTGTTATCAAACCGGTATACTGAACGGATCTAAACAGGGTCTGAACATTTTGAACGTAATTTTGTATCCATGGTCTGTTTTGGTCTGACACGGTCTTAACGGGTCTAAACAACCCGCTAGACGATTCAGTCTTTTGCGTCTTGACATGTCTTAACAAAACTGATTTACCTGATGAGGCTATCGATCTGAACGGCGACTAAACGATCTGAAATATCTGGACGAATTTCTCTAGCGGTAAATCCAGTCAATCAAGATGTGATCAGACCAAAATGACCGTTTCAGACTGAAATCGGGCTACTAGTGCATTCTGACAGAGTGTCCGATTCAACTTCTTCTCGTCTAGCCTATGCTTTGGAGTAGTCCTCAAAGAAATCTATATTTATTTGAAGGCATGGTCTTTCGGAAAAGTTCATGTTGAATTATGTTAGGATCCCTAATATTACTGTTATAATTATAGTGACATGGCCAGATAACTGTACGTTAATGGTGAGGATCTCAGAGCAGCAAGGGCCCCAGAGATGCAGTGTGTAGGCCCACCGGCGTGTGGACACGCCCTAGCACTCATCATCCTTGTCCCAGATCTGGGTCAAATAGTATCACTGCCTTGTGATTGGATTCTTGAATCAAAGGAAATGGAAGTAAATCAAGACAGAAAATTCGGGTAGATGGAACTCGATAGCAACAGCAATCGTCTAAGGGATGGAAACCCCTACAGAAAAGCTGTCGGTCCTCCGGGCACAGGGGGTTAAGCGTAGGGTTAATCACCCTGCCTTGGAAAACTGTATTGATTACAGAAACGACTACAATAGCCAATACTCTTTCTCGTCACAGACTGGAGGAAAAACATGATTTTAATCGAAAACAGCAGATGACGCGAAGGCCGATGGAGCTGTTTTCAACCAAACTCACCACCAGAATAGGCACATGGAATGTAAGAACACTATATCAAAGTGGTAAATGTGCACAAGTAACAAAAGAGATGGATAGATACAAGATCGAAATTCTAGGACTAAGTGAAGTTAGATGGAACACATCAGGCATGACAAATTTGAATACAGGCCACACCATCATATATTCCGGAAACACCAAACAAAATGACCACACGAAAAGGGAGTTGGATTTCTAATAACGAAAAGATCGAAAACAGCTTTGCTGGAGTGGAATCCCATCCACTAAGAATTATCACAACACGCTTTAACTCACGTTTCCAAAAAACACCCTGATACAAGTATACTCCCCAACCAATGGTGCAAATGACTGTGAAAAGGAAGACTTCTACCACTCATTACAAACAACTATAGAAAAAGTTCCAAATAGTTATCAAAGGTACCAGGATTATAATTTAGTACGCCAGACGCGCGTTTCGTCTACATAAGACTCATCAGTGACGCTCATATCAAAATATTTATAAGTACAAACTAAAAAAGACCTATTGGACCCATTCTGACAGAGTGTCCGATTCAACTTCTTCTCGTCTAGCCTATGCTTTGGAGTAGTCCTCAAAGAAATCTATATTTATTTGAAGGCATGGTCTTTCGGAAAAGTTCATGTTGAATTATGTTAGGATCCCTAATATTACTGTTATAATTATAGTGACATGGCCAGATAACTGTACGTTAATGGTGAGGATCTCAGAGCAGCAAGGGCCCCAGAGATGCAGTGTGTAGGCCCACCGGCGTGTGGACACGCCCTAGCACTCATCATCCTTGTCCCAGATCTGGGTCAAATAGTATCACTGCCTTGTGATTGGATTCTTGAATCAAAGGAAATGGAAGTAAATCAAGACAGAAAATTCGGGTAGATGGAACTCGATAGCAACAGCAATCGTCTAAGGGATGGAAACCCCTACAGAAAAGCTGTCGGTCCTCCGGGCACAGGGGGTTAAGCGTAGGGTTAATCACCCTGCCTTGGAAAACTGTATTGATTACAGAAACGACTACAATAGCCAATACTCTTTCTCGTCACAGACTGGAGGAAAAACATGATTTTAATCGAAAACAGCAGATGACGCGAAGGCCGATGGAGCTGTTTTCAACCAAACTCACCACCAGAATAGGCACATGGAATGTAAGAACACTATATCAAAGTGGTAAATGTGCACAAGTAACAAAAGAGATGGATAGATACAAGATCGAAATTCTAGGACTAAGTGAAGTTAGATGGAACACATCAGGCATGGCAAATTTGAATACAGGCCACACCATCATATATTCCGGAAACACCAAACAAAATGACCACACGAAAAGGGAGTTGGATTTCTAATAACGAAAAGACCGAAAACAGCTTTGCTGGAGTGGAATCCCATCCACTAAGAATTATCACAACACGCTTTAACTCACGTTTCCAAAAAAACACCCTGATACAAGTACACTCCCCAACCAATGGTGCAAATGACTGTGAAAAGGAAGACTTCTACCACTCATTACAAACAACTATAGAAAAAGTTCCAAATAGTTATCAAAGGTACCAGGATTATAATTTAGTACGCCAGACGCGCGTTTCGTCTACATAAGACTCATCAGTGACGCTCATATCAAAATATTTATAAGTACAAACCAAAAAGAGACCTATTGGTACTTATGGTTGACCTAAATGCTAAGGTTGGATCAAAAAGAAAGGGATGGCATAGAGAAATCGGCCCCAATGGGATAGGAAAAATAAACGAAAACGGTAAATTGTTTGCAGACTTCTGTGCTACCAACAAACTTGTCATAGGAGGAACACTCTTCAAACACAAGAGCTGCCACAAGGTAACCTGGGTGTCACCAGCAGAAAATGCAGAAAACAAAATAGACCACATAACTATTTCTCAGAGATGGAGGTCTTCACTGCAAGATGTAAGGATAAAAAGGGGAGCAGATGCATCATCAGACCATCATTTAGTTATAGGGTCAATAAAGATGAAACTTTTAGCCCCAAAAAAATTAGTTGTCAAAAGAAGAAAGTTCAACGTTGGGAAGCTGAAAATACCAAACATAAGAGAAGTATTCCAAATATCTCTTCAAAATAGATTCTCAGCTATAAGTGACCTGGTTATAGAGGAGAATGATATTAACAACACATGGGAGAAGACAAAAAATGTGAGGAAACATTAGGATACATGCAGTATAAACACAAAAACTGGATGTCAGATAATACATGGGTTAAGGTTGAAGAACGGAGAATAGCCAAAGAAAAAGTCTTAAATGCCACCACAAGACAACAAAAAAGACAAACACAAGACCTTTATATAGAGAAAGACAAAGAAGTGAAGAAAAACTGTAAAAAGGATAAAAGAAACTATGTTGAACAACTAGCACAAGAAGCAGAAATTACATGTAGCAAAGGAGACATGAAATATCTCTACAACACAACTAAACAACTAAGTGGAAGAAGATCGAACTCAAATGCTACAGTTAAAGAAAAAAATGGCAATGTGATAACAAAAATTGAAGAGCAATTAAAACGATGGAAATATCATTTTGAAGAAGTGCTAAACAGACCCCCTCCAACAGACCCACCTAACATCGAAGGGAGACAGGTCCTGAATATCAAGAGAGGAGATATAACTAAAACAAAGGTAAACACTTCAATAAAATAACTAAATGGGAAAGCAGGAGGGATCGACAACATACCCCCTGAAGCTATAAGGTGGGAAAGCAGGAGGGATCGACAACATACCCACTGAAGCTATAAGGCAATGGATAACATCTGTATTGATAAACTTCACCAACAACTTTAATAACAAAATATGGAATGACGAACATATACCTGATGACTGGCGTGAAGGAATCCTCATTAAAGTACCAAAGAAAGGCGACAAATCAATCTGTAGCAACTGGAGAGGAATAATTTTGCTTTCCATTCCTAGCAAAGTCCTACGTCACATCATCCTACAGAGGTTAAAGAAAGAAGTTGATAAGTTACTAAGAGACGAACAGGCCAGTTTCAGACAAGAGAGATCATGCATTGACCAAATTGCCACATTAAGAATCATCATCGAGCAAACCATTGAATGGCAGACACCCCTATACTAAACATTTGTAGATTTCGAGAGGGCCTTTGATAGTATAGACCATCAAGTACTATGGAACATCCTTTGACATTATGGAATACCCGAAAAAATCATAACCGTCATCCAACAGCTCTATGACGGTTTTACATGTCAAGTGAGCTATGCAGAAACAGATCCATTTCCTGTATCAACGGGTGTCAGACAAGGATGTTTACTCTCCCCTCTCCTTTTTCTTATAGTGATAGATAGGGTGAATCGGAAATCGTACAATACTCCTTTTGGTATTAAATGGACATTACAGTCATGCCTTGAAGACCTGGACTTTGCAGACGATATCTGCCAGCTTTCCCATCGCCATGAAGACTCACAAAAGCAAGCAACCAACCTTGAAACAACTGCAAAACAAGTAGGACTATACATAAATGCAAAAAAGACAAAATCAATGAGGGTAAACACAAACCAAAGTGAGAGATGCTGAAGTTGAAGATGTCAATGAGTTAAATATCTTCGAAGTGTCATCAGTACATCAGGTAGGACAGATGAAGACATCCAATCAAGAAAAAGAAAAGCTCAAAAAGCCTTTGCTATCCTAAAACCAGTCTGGAGAAGCAAAGCGCTCAGAACAAACACCAAAATCAGGATCATCAATTCAAATGTAAAATCTATTCTTTTTTGTGGGTCAGAAACTTGGAGACTGACAGCTGCATCTACAAAAACATTACAAGTTTTCACGAACAGATGCCTAAGAAACATCATGGGAATCAAGTGGCCAAACGCAATCAGCAACAACGAGTTATGGAAAAGGACAAGACAAGAGCCAATAGAAAGAACGATAACAACACGAAGATGGAAATGGATTGGACACACTCTTCGTAAAAGCAACACAAATGTAACAAGACAGGCACTAGATTGAAAACCTCAGGGCTATCGTATTAAAAGAGGGCGACCAAAATCGACCTGGCGCAGAGATTTAACATCTGATCTTCAGAAAATATTGGGAAAACATGGGGTGAAGCAAAGAAACTAGCAAAGGACAGGAAAAGATGGAAAGCTACAGTCGTCGCCCTATGTCCCCCATGTGACGAAGTGGATTAAGTCAAGTAAGTAAGTCATGATGGTGCAGTACATCAGTTACAAATTCAAACTTATAATAGCTTAAGTTTTTCAATCACGCATACATGTATATGTAGTTGCCTACTTAATTATGTATGATGATAACATTTATTATTTCATTACAACATGAAGTTCTATGAATCATTTGTACTTACAAAATTACACATACTGATTATCCCATATTATTGAGCCAAAATGCTTCTGGTCTTGCAAGTCTGCTGGAAGTTTGCGGCAAACAATTCAGTTTCATAAGGGTCACCAGATCTGTCAATATTTTCTCTAATAGTTTGCTGGGAATCGGTCGTTCTTCTGTATTTAATTTCATGTCTTCTTGCAGAATATTTAATTGTCTTTCATATTTGCTTGCATTGGTAAATGTCGGGTCAGGGAACAAAAGGGTTTTCTCGAGTTGTTCACAGCAATAGTTGTTAAACATTTGATTGAGTATTTACGTAGTATGATGCTACAAATGCAAAGTTGTGTTGTGATCTTCAGGGGTTATAGGGGCGGATCCAGTCATTATAAAGGGGAGGGGTCCCAACCCAGAGTAAATCTTTCAATCAGTTTAATTGAAGTCTGGAGCTGGCATGTCAGTTAACTGCTAGAAGTCTGTTGTTATTTATGTATAATTGTCGTTTTGTTCATTTTCTTTGGTTATATCTTCTGACATCAGACTCCTCTTGAACTGAATTTTAATATGCGTATTGTTATGCGTTTACTTTTCTACATTGGCTAGAGGTATAGAGGGAGGGTTGAGATCTCATAAGCATGTGTAATACCGCCGCATTATTGCGCCTGTCCCAAGTTAGGAGCCTCTGCCCTCTTGCCTTTGTTAGTCTTGTATTATTTTTAATTTTAGTTTCTTGTGTACTACTTGGAGTTTAGTATGGCGTTCATTATCACTGAACTAGTATATAATTATTTGTTTAGAGGCTAGCTGAAGGACGCCTCCGGGTGCTGGAATTTCTAGCTGCATTGAAGACCTGTTGGTGACAATCTGCGGTTGTCTATTTTATGGCCGGGTTGTTGTCTCTTTGACACATTCCCCATTTCCATTCTCAATATTATAACCTTGTTTTTGTTGGATACCTAAATTCTACAGGACTTCGTAAAAAAATAGTGGAAAGATTGAAATCTATTTAGTATTTTTCTGAAATACATGTAATCAAGACCATCGATTTTCCCTTCTTTACGCCACTGTATCACAAGCAAAATAAAAGTTCATCGTCTTAAAAATCATCTGCCATGCCTTTATCTAAAAAAATAGAACCTTACGATAAACATTTACTTTTTTGATATATAATAATATTTTTTTGGTTAAGATCCAATTTAATATATATGTTACAGTAAATAGGTGAAATTAGGAATTACACATAATAACTAAACATTTCAGTAAATACCTGTAATTACTAGCCAATTTAGTAATTACATGTATTTACTAGTTGTTTCAGTAATTACTGGTAATCACTGATTTTTTTTGTCATTTTTACAGCTATTTACTAACTTGATGTTTTTGTTTTAAAATTAAAAACATAATACAAGATACCAAATAAGAAAGTAAAGGGATAGTGATTTTAAGGGAGCTTACGTAAGGATGTAGGAATATAAGGCACATCAAAAGTGCATACTCTTTAATGTTTGTGAATTGAAACTGGAAAACGGGTGTTTTATAGGTTTTAAAACTCTGTAAATATATGCATGCAAGACAATGATATCTATCCAAAATTGATTTTTTTTGTAAATAACTTATAAATGGACTAGTTTTTTCCCCAGATTACATACACTCTACAGTTAAAGTTTTTAAAACATTAGGTTTTATAAACCATCCTGAATTTTTACCCAATTTTGACAGAAACTTCTTACAGTACTAGTCAAAAGATAGTATCTCATGGACAATTTTAAGATTAATAGCAAAAGTAGCCTATTTGTTCTGCAAAACCCTTACAACTTGAATAGCTTAATACATCGACAACCCATCTCCAGCTAGAGGTTGAATTGAAGGTCACATGAATACATATTCAATGAGGTCCAAATATTCACTTGCAAGTGCACAACTCGTTACCCTTGTTTCTCAGCTAATTTAGCAAAGTAGAATCAATTTGGCTGCTAACAGTGAATTATGATTTCACTATATCATTTTTATTAATGATTTAACAACAACAAAAATAAATCTTTTTTTATATCTCGAAGCTAATGCACATAACAGTTCATTCTAGTTCTTAACCTACATAACGTTATCTTTTCTTTATAAGGTACAAAAATGTAGTAAGTCTAAATATTCTTCAAATTCAAAGTTTTCTTTTTAGAAATTTAAAACATACTGCTTTGGGAGAATTTTTCATTTCTGATTTCCATGTCTGCTGAAATTGGTCAAAAATTGTTAATGCTCAACTTGAACCATTTTGGATTTAAACTAAACATGCTAAAGTTACTCTGATTTAACCAAATATTTTAAAGTCCATAATTATTTATTCAAGATATTTTTAATACAAATCAACCATTCAATACAAAGTTTAAGAGTACTAACTGATCTTCTAGTTAGTTTTACCATAACTTTTGATGATCTGAACATAGTACAACATTGTTTTAGCAGTCAGTAAATAGGTGTAAAAATTCATTTTAAAATAAGTAATTACTGGTAATAACTGGACTGTTTCAGGAATTACTTGTATTTACTAAGTGCATCGGGGATTACCTGTAATTCCTAAATTTTAGTAAATACATGTAATTCCTAATTTCACCTACTTACTGTAACATATATACCAAGTATAAACTTTGAAATCATAATGGTTCTCAAGATATAGAGCAGACACGATCTGTTCCATATATCATGGGGTTGTCGACTGAAGCCTGAAGACCCTGAACTTTGACCGTGGAAGTTTTAAAAACATGATGACACACCCTCTGGTGTTGGTTAATATGCATATCAAGTATAAAGTATGACATTATATTGGTTCTCTTAATATAGAACGGACTCAATTTGTTGCTGACTGATCACTATAGGCCTTTCGAATGGCCCATAATAATGTAGAATATGCCAGAAGCCTGTAATGTGCATTTAATCAATGTTTCTTTCTAGATGTCGTTGATTTCAACTAGTCTATTCATATGATGGTCGAATATTAAGGGAAACTGCACAATTTCATTTAACAAGAATGCCCCACTTGCACTATCATTTTCTAATTTCAATGGACCGTGAAATTGGGGTAAACACTCTAATTTGGCTTTAAAATTTGAAAGATCATATCATAGGGAACATGTGTACAAAGTTTGAAGTCGATTGGACTTCAACTTCATCAATAGCTACCCCGACCAAAAGCTTTAACCTGACATGGGACAGACGGACGAACAGACGGATGAACGAACAGTCAGACAGACAGACGGATGAACGAACAGACAGACCGACGAACGGACGCACAGACCAGAAAACATAATGCCCCTACTTCTATCGTAGACGGGGCATAAAAACGTGTCTGGGGAAATAGTCGGGTTGCTGTCTTATTGATGTAATCTACCTTCAGTTTTGCATGTAAACTTCACATCATGAACTAATAATATCAATACAAAGAAAGTTAAAGTGTATTTATTCAATTTTCTATTTCATAATCTGTGTTAGATATAGGAAAAGAGGGACGAAAGATACCAAAGGGACAGTCAAACTCATAAATCTAAAACAAACTGACAATGCCATGGCTAAAAATGAAAAAGACAAACAGAAAAACAATAGTACACATGACACAACATAGAAAACTAAAGAATAAACAACACGAACCCCACCAAAAACTAGGGGTGATCTCAGGTGCTCCGGAAGGGTAAGCAGATCCTGCTCCACATGCGGCACCCGTCGTGTTGCTTATGTGATTACAAATCCGGTAAATAGTCTAATTCGGTAGGTCAAATTCATAAAAGGGAAGGGGATTGTAGTTACGACGTAAGGAACATATCCGATATCATTTGTGAAACGGTTATTCCATAACGGTCAACCAACTCGTGATGGCGTCCGTAAAATTTACGAAGGGATGATTTCAACTTCACCATTTGGAACTCTTGATTTAATAGCTTCCTTGTGAGCAGTAATCCTCTATCAAGAAAATCATGTTAGGAAATGCAAGCACGGGAATATCGTATCAATTGAGAGATATATACCCCGTATGCAGGTGCTGCTTGAATGTTGAAAGAAGGTGTGGTGTGAGTGCCAATGAGACAACTTTCCATCCAAATAACAATTTAAAAAGTAAACCATTATAGGTTAAAGTACGGCCTTCAACACGGAGCCTTGGCTCACACCGAACAACAAGCTATAAAGGGCCCCAAAATTACTAGTGTAAAACCATTCAAACGGGAAAACCAACGGTATAATCTATATAAACAAAACTAGTTAGAATGAATGTCAAAACAATGACGGATCTACACATATAAAAAGTAGGATATTATCTATACGCCTAATCTTATCATCAGTATGTGATATGATGCATAATTAAACAATAATTAGATTCCAAAAAGAAACAGATATTTAAGAAACTTTAAATTTACCAATAAATGAGATAAAAAAAGAACAGTTACATATTTAAAATATAAAAACCCACATGTAGCCGTGTATATAAAAATATTAGAAAAGAGGGGCGAAAGATACCAGAGGGACAGTCAAACTCATAGATCGAAAATAAACTGACCACCCCATAGCAAAAAATGGAAAAGACCAACATTGTGAATCAAACAGAGATAGAATACTTGGCTGATGTATGGATTAGCAGACCAGGAAAACAATCTCTGTCTTTCTCTTAGTTGAGGTGCAGATTGTACGCGACATTTAAACATATTGGTTTTTTCTAGCAGTAAATGCAAGACATGTTTTAGTAAATTGACTAAACAAACAGCTATGTTACATACTTATATTTTAAGAAAAAATAACAAAAAAGAACAAGTAATATACATGTTTATAAAATCTTTGTCGGAGAATACAGTTGTATTTAGTAACTAACCATTTTCTACAGATGTAATAGAGCATTGTATGGATATAAAACAACTATCAATGCAAATACAGAAAACACAACCAAAAACACAAACAATTAAAAACGTCCGCTAAAATGCCATGTACTGCTCTTCACGGCAGAAACTATACAAAGCATCTTAATCGGTAATACAGAAGTCTTATAGATTGCTGTCGTCCATAATAATCGTCCATTAATATTTGACTTTATAAAAAAAATATCCATTAAACTTTTATTTTAATTTCATCTTTTCCCCTGAGAAAACAGAACAACATGTTTAGTTTCTTAATCGAATACGATTTTTTTTAAATTTAGCTTTTATAAATGTCGATCTTATGATTCATCGCTCTTGTTTTTTTTATGAAACCCCAATTGTCGCTAGTGAAACTAAAAAAGTATGTTCGAAACGTGCATTAATTTGAAGGTAATAGTAAATTATTCTAAAGTTTTTATAATTTTTCTAGCAAAAGCGGAAATCTGAAAACAATAACATGTATAAAACATTAAAAGAAGTGGTTTGTTATTTGTGTTATTGAGGATATAAACAAAAACATATGAAAAAACAACAAACAAAATAAAAAACTGAGCACTATGAATCAAAGAAATTATCAGAAAACTATTGATATCAATAATTTTAAAACAAAAACTAAATTCCATAATATGGTCATCAATAAATTTAACACAATATATTAGTAAAAATTATTGAGGTTAACATTAACTAAATAAAGTTACAATCGTCATCCGCTGAGTGAATATATTATTACTTAATACTAACAACATAATTAATGTCCTAAGGTGTATTTGTTGTTTGGCAGGAAAGCTGTTTAACACCTCTTCATATGTCTGTGCCGTTCTCTGCTGTTAAACCATCATTAAGATGTTTGTAGTTAACAAGTTATTTTTTTCTCACTGTCATGGCAGATATGGAGGATTTCGTATGTTTAGGTGTTGCCAGTTGCATAATTCATCCCATAGCTTCCTGCACGTGTGGCATTATGACTATATTCAACAACATATCACGTTAATTTAAGTCAAATTGAAATGAATATTGATTCAAAGAAATATTGATTAAATACATGATACTTGTATTAATAGGAAGCAAACATTTATGAAGAGTACCATGGCTTATAAAACTGATTTTTACATACATACTAAACAAACAAATACATTAATTTAGTAGTTCTTTTTATAATGTGAATTATTTACTAGACAATACATCATGATACATGGTCAAACAAGGAAGTAAAATATACCGAGAATAAGACATGCAAGACGTTCTTATTTTCCGAATAAAGACAATTACCTTTGTTCATGTTATTTCTTATATACTTAAACATGAAATTGAATTAAAACAAAATTTTATTGCGTAGAGCAAGTTGTAGAATTCAATTACAGTAGAACCTGTTCCAAAAAAAACATAAACTGCTCAAAATATAATTATTTCAGACTCTGTGTTATTTTACAGGATTTACGTCAAATGCACACAAAAAAAAAATTATTATTTATTACAATACATCTATATGAGTGTTTATAACAATACAAAGATATGAGTTTTTGTTACAAAATCAAATAAGCGTGCATATTAAAGATCATAATGTATTCCATAACAATAAGCGTGCATTAAAAAACAACATGATAAGATAGTATATCACAATAAACCTACAGAAGGTCGATTAGAAGAAAACAATATGCAAACAAAATAATTGTTATTAAAAGTAAAATCAGAAAAATTCACAACAGAAAGTCCCTTATCAAATGGCAAAATCAAAACATCTAATGCATTAAACGAATGGATAAAAACTGTCATACACCTTACTTGGTACAGCCGTTTTCTTAAGTAGAAAATGGTGGATTGAACATGGTTTAAAGCTAGCTGGCACGCTTTCCATACATACAGATGGGTGCGGTCCTAACCTTGACAAAAGTTAACTTAGAATTAACTTGTTGACTGCTTTCTAAGTTAACCTGAGAATTTTTTAGCAGTCAAGCAAGTTAACTTCGTCGTTGGTGGACCAGACCTACGGTCTGCTATTTTAAGACTGCTGTAGACCTATCGACAAGTCTGCTCCAGACCAGACCTGTGAACAAGTCTGCTTTTGACCAGTCCTGAGGACAGGTCTGCCCAAGACCAGACCTGTGGACAAGTCTGCTTTTGACCAGTCCTGAGGACAGGTCTGCCTCAGACCAGACCTGTGGACAGGTCTGCTCCTGACCAGACCTGAGGACAGGTCTGCTTTTGACCAGACCTGTGGACAAATCTGCTATTGACCAGACATGAGGACAGGTCTGCTTATGACAGTTTATCGCTATAAGAGTTTTCATATCAGACTTGAACTGGAATTAAAATACGTAAACAACATTCGCATTGTTTTTCCACAGATATCATTTATTATTTACTCGCTAGACTTTACTAATTATTATACAAATTCTCTTTTTTTTTATTTGATATACATGTATTCTTTAAAAATGAATAGAAAAAATGCCTATACAATCACAGAGAGTGTTTTTTTTTATTAGAAGGCGGATAGAAAGGTTGTCCAACACTTCGGAGCAATATTCACGGGATATCAACAACATTGTCGACGTTGCTTCGTTCCCCGTTTTTTACCTGTTCCTTCCTTAATTTTACTTTATGCATAAATTTGTACATGCATGGATATTTCATTGTTATTCAACTTGTTTGCATTGGATTAACTATTCTATTTTCCGCAGAATATTCTAACAGAAATTGTACAGTGTCCGTAAGCATACGGTGTGTTAAAACTATCAACAATCTCGTCAAATTCGTCAGATTGATCTAGAGATTTGTCTTTGCCGATTAATTGAGATATGGGACTCCAAGAATTATACTGATCAATACACACTTTAATGAAATAGTTGCCACTTGAGGTTTAACTATAAGCAAAATCAATCAACCGACATAAGATAAACAGTATACTATTCCCAGAAGAGATCCTTTTTTTATTAAATCATTGTAACTAGGGTAGTATTTACAAATTAATACACCTTAATATTGCTATTTGTCCGCCATTGCTGGATATCACACAGGTTCCCGTAAAATTTGGATGTCATCAAACAAAATACCTGACGCCACAATTGAAAAGTGATTGTTGTATGCTTCAACGTACATGTAGGAAGGCGTCCCAGAAAAAAAATAGCCTTGCCAGACGTCATAATTATTTGGACTATAATCAGACATGTCAGTGTTGGTACTTTGATGATGCGGCATAATAGTTTTGTTTTGCACACCATCATGAACTACTATATATGTAGTGACTGTTATTTTGAATAAAGAGATGAAATGCTGACACTCTCATGTTACATGTATGCAGAATTTTTGTTGCATTTATATAGTTTACCAATATTATTGATTACATGTACATTTATGGTCCTACTAAAAACTCCTGATATCAAAAACATTGCTGATCAACTATGCAGTTATATAGATTTACAATTTAAAGTTCACATATGGTCAGTTTTGGTCGATGCAATCAAAAACTTTTGTTGTAAAGTCAGCAAGGAGGTATCAAAACTACTGAAATTTTGTAACATATATCAATATTTTGAGTAAAAGGAGGACATGCTGGTATCTTAAATTTATGCAAACAAAACTTTGTTGTTATTATATTGCAATAAAGCTGTCGATTATAATTATACATTGAATCCCAACATTAAAAATATGGCTGACTAACTATGCTGGTATATAGATCTACAATTTAAAGTTCACATATGGTCAGTTTTTGTCAATGCGGTCAAAATATTTTGTTGTACAAGTCAGCATGAGGTATCAAAACTACTGAAATTCTGTTACGTATCAGTATTTTGAGTAAAAAGAGGACATGCTGGCACCCTAAATTTATGCAAATAAAAATTTGTTCTTATTTATATTGGAATATTACTGTTCATTGTATTATACATTGAATCCTGACATAAAAAATATGGCTGATTTACTATGCGGGTATATAGATTTACAAATTAAAGTGCCCATATGGTCAGTTTTGGTCAATGCGGTCAAAATATTATGTTGTACAAGTCAGCATGAGGTATTAAAACTACTGAAAATTTGTTACGTATCAGTATTTTGAGTAAAAAGCGGACATGCTGGCACCCTAAATTTATGCGAATAAAATTGTGTTCTTATTATATTGGAATATAACTGCTCATTGTATTATACATTGAATCCTTATATAAAAAAATATGGCTGATTTACTATGCAGGTATATAGATTTACAAAGTAAAGTGCACATATGGTCATTTTTGGTCAATGCAGTCAAAATATTTTGTTGTACAAGTCAGCATGAGGTATCAAAAACTACTGAAATTTTGTTACGTATCAGTATTTTGAGTAAAAAGAGGACATGCTGGCACCCTAAATTTATACGAACAAAAATTTGTTCTTATTATATTGGAATATTGCTGTCCATTGTATTACACATTGAATCCTGACATAAAAATATGGCTGATTTACTATGCAGGTATATAGATTTACAAATTGAAGTGCGCATATGGTCAGTTTTGGTCAATGCGGTCAAATAATTTTGTTGTACAAGTAAGCTTGAGGTATGAAAACTACTGAACATTTGTTACGTATCAGTATTTTGAGTAAAGAGGACATGCTGGCACCCTAAATTTCTGTGAACAAAAATTGGTTCTTATTATATTGGAATATTGCTGTTCATTGTATTATACATTGAATCTGGACAAAAAAATATGGCTGATTTACTATGCAGGTATATAGATTTACAAATTAAAGTGCACATATGGTCAGTTTTGGTCAATGTGGTCAAATAATTTTGTTGTACAGGTAAGCTTGAGGTATGAAAACTACTGAAAATTTGTTACGTATCAGTATTTTGAGTAAAAAGAGGACATGCTGGCACCCTAAATTTATGCGAATAAAAATTTGTTCTTATTATATTGGAATATTGCTGTTCATTGTATTATATATTGAATACTGACATAAAAAATATGGCTGATTTACTTTGCAGGTATATAGATTTACAAATTAAAGTGCACATATGGTCAGTTTTGGTCAATGTGGTCAAATAATTTTGTTGTACAGGTAAGCTTGAGGTATGAAAACTACTGAAAATTTGTTACGTATCAGTATTTTGAGTAAAAAGAGGACATGCTGGCACCCTAAATTTATGCGAACAAAAATTTGTTCTTATTATATTGGAATATTGCTGTTCATTGTATCATACATTAAATCCTGACATAAACAATATGGCTGATTTACTTTGCGGGTATATTGATTTACAAATTAAAGTGCACATTTCATGCATATGGTCAGTGTTGGTCAATGCGGTCAAATAATTTTGTTGTACAAGTAAGCTTGAGGTATGAAAACTACTGAAAATTTGTTTCGTATCAGTATTTTGAGTAAAAAGAGGACATGCTGGCACCTTAAATTTATGCGAACAAAAATTTGTTCTTATTATATTGGAATATTGCTGTTCATTGTATCATACATTAAATCCTGACATAAACAATATGGCTGATTTACTTTGCGGGTATATTGATTTACAAATTAAAGTGCACATTTCATGCATATGGTCAGTGTTGGTCAATGCGGTCAAATAATTTTGTTGTACAAGTAAGCTTGAGGTATGAAAACTACTGAAAATTTGTTTCGTATCAGTATTTTGAGTAAAAAGAGGACATGCTGGCACCTTAAATTTATGCGAACAAAAATTTGTTCTTATTATATTGGAATATTGCTGTTCATTGTATCATACATTAAATCCTGACATAAACAATATGGCTGATTTACTTTGCGGGTATATTGATTTACAAATTAAAGTGCACATTTCATGCATATGGTCAGTGTTGGTCAATGCGGTCAAATAATTTTGTTGTACAAGTAAGCTTGAGGTATGAAAACTACTGAAAATTTGTTTCGTATCAGTATTTTGAGTAAAAAGAGGACATGCTGGCACCTTAAATTTATGCGAACAAAAATTTGTTCTTATTATATTGGAATATTACTGTTCATTCTATTAACATTGGATCCTGACCTAAAAAAATATGGCTGATTTACTATGCGGGTATATAGATTTACAAATTAAAGTGCACATTTGGTCAATGCGGTCAAAAAATTTTGTTGTACAAGTAAGCTTGAGGTATGAAAACTACTGAAAATTTGTTACGTATCAGTATTTTGAGTAAAAAGCGGACATGCTGGCACCCCAATTTATGTGAACAAAAATGAGTTCTTATTATATTGGAATATTGCTGTTCATTGTATTATACATTGAATCCTGACATAAAAAATATGTCTGATATACTATGCGGGTATATAGATTTACAAATTAATGTGCACATATGGTCAGTTTTGGTCAAATAATTTTGATGTACGATTAGCATGAGGTATCAAAACTACTGACATTTTGTTACGTATGAATGTTTTGAATAAAAGGAGGACATGCTGGCACCCGAAATTTATGTGAAAAAAAAATTGTAGTCTTGTGTGTAAATGAATTAAACTATTGCAGATTGTGACTGCATAGTTCAAGGATGTATTACTTTACAACTAACATCAAATATACTTCTTTCTAAAGATATACATAATAAAGTGCAAATATGGTTGAATTTGATAGGTATTGGAATATATATATTTAGTGCCCGTTATCATTGTAACCAAGATTGTTTTTATAATTGATAGATTGTCAGATCACAGATAAATTTGTGTTACAAGCAAGTTTTATGCGTACTTAATTTTCAACTAATTCATTTTGTATTTAATACTGTTTATAAAACGGAAGTATTAATTTTACTTTATTTTCGATGTTTACACTACGAAACAAAGATATGAAAAATATTTTTAAAAAATCGTGTAGAGCGGTCCTGGTTACAAGTTTACTTAGTGTTGAGCAGACCAGTCAAAAGTTAACGTGGGAACAGGTCTGCTTTTGATCGGATTTGTCAAAGCAAAATTTAACTTATGTTAACTTTGTGGCAGGGCTGGTTTCGAAGTTAACTTATGTTAACTTTATGACAGGACTGGTTCCGAAGTTAACTTTATGACAGGACTGGTTCCGAAGTTAACTTTATGACAGGACTGGTTCCGAAGTTAACTTATATCAATAGCGGACCTGTTTCCAAGTTAACTTTTTTGCAGACATAACAACAGTCCTAGGACTAGGTGACAGGTCTGCTTTTCAAGTTAACTAGATTTTGGTCATAGGACTGGTCAGAGCAGTCCTAAGTTCGGTCACAGGTTAACTTTGGCCAGTCCAAATGACTGGTAATCAAGTTAACTTGCTGTACAGGTTAGGACTGCACCCATCTGTATACTGTATATACTGACCAACAATATGCACTTCATTAATATACTGACAATTGTCATATAATCCTTACTATTAATGACAAGTTAAATGCAGAACACAGACCAATAATATACACAAACCAAAAAAAAAACGACAAACACAAAAATAACCAATAGACCACTTTCGAGTTTGTCCATCATTTGAAAAAAACTTGTCAATTATGCGCGCATTTATGACGTCATTCACTAAATAGAGGGGATCGCCTGTATCTCTTCACTTTAAACGTTCAGGAAGCGTCTTAGTGATCATCACTGCGAAGGATAAAATAGTAATAATTTTTGTTCTGTATGTACTTAATCACAATTCCTTAATCACAGCAGTGCTGATTGTCAATTTTAAGAATTCAATTTGCCAATAATTCTTGCAATATAATAGCATCAAAGCTTTCCAACAACTCTCTTAACATGGGAACAGAAGTAACGATGCCCTTTAATGCACAAATGATGTTCATTTAAACCATAGTTTTTGACAGAGATGCATCGAGCTCAAAGTTTTCTATTGTATATACCATGTACACATTGACCTATGACATAAACTCCATAAATAAACCAAACAATCACATATACCTTCCATTGTGATAAATACAATTTCACACATTACATGGATATAAAGACTAACTAAATACACTCCATGCATTAACAGGTTGAAAATATACATAACAGACATGCCATGACCAATGACGTAAACTTCATAATAAACCAAATAATAACATTTTATTTCATACATATACTGACCAAATACATACACTGCATACAAACACATACCAATTACATACACTTCATACAAACACATACCAAATACATACACTTCATACAAACACATACCAATTACATACACTCCATACAAACACATACCAATTACATAGACTTATACATATACTGACCAAATACATACACTCCATACAAACACATACCAATTACATAGAATTATACATATACTGATCAATTACATAAACTGTCAAATAACATATGTTTCATACATGCACTGCCCAATTACATGCATTGAACACATGAACAGGTTAAAAAGAGGGTTTGGATGGGGTTAAATGATTAAAGAATAATGCCCTTAAAAAATGAAGATTAGAGATAAACTCTATACATATATTGACCAATTAAATACACACCATGCAATAATGGCCTGAGTTAACTTCTTTGTGAATTGATTATAAAATAATGAATTCATTTGCCTGTATTATGCACACTATTGTTGTGTATTGTTTGTGTATATGTAAATATTGTATTCCTCTTATTGAAAGTATGTAGTGATCAAATAAAATAAAGTTCAAAGTTCAAAATAATCTTTTCAAGTTGTGTTGAAATAATAATGCTCTTTTATATATCACTTATTTGAGTCATGTTATTATATAATTTGCAAAATAAAAAAAATCGATGTCATAAGAGAACGTAGAAATTATTTAATATTGTCAAGGCATTTATTGTACATATTGTAATCTGAGATAAATCTTGTTAGTAATTTTGGTTGTATATTCCTTTTAATTACCAGAATAACTAATTAAAAATTATGTCTGGTTTAAGTAACACCTGGATTATGTATGCATACATTGACTTCCTTTATAGTGATACAATTATTATAATGTAACAATATGTCTTCGTTGTAAAATTCAAAATCAAAATCATGAAATGTTTACTTTAATTGAGATTCTTTTAGTTGAAGAGTTTCCTCCAAAAGATTTATAAGTTCCTCACAATATTGTGATGCACGGGCAATATCAAGTGGTGTCTGACCATTCTTATTACGCAATGTGACATCTGCTTTCCATGTAAGTAATGCTTTTACAGTTTCAATGATTTTTTTTCTCATAAAATATTTCCCTAAGCAATATGGAATAAAATAAAATGAACAAACCGCATGTAAAGGAGAATCTCCCTTTGTATTACACTGCGATACATCAGCCTTTTTCTGCAGTAACAGTTCTACTGTATCGTTATGTACTCCTTCACAGGCCACATACAACGGAGATATGCCATCCTCATTACACTTCGAGACATCAGCATTGTTCTGAAGTAACAGTTTTACTGTGTCTCTGTATCCTCCTTTACTGGCTACATACAATGGAGACTCTCCATTAATGGCACACTGATTTACATTTGCATTTCTCTGAAGTAACAGTTCTACTGAATCTTTATGTCCACCTGCACAGGCCATATACAATGGAGATATTCCATCCTCATTACACTGATTGACATCAGCATTGTTCTGAAGTAAAAGTTCTACTCTATCTGTATGTCCTCCTTTACAGGCCACGAACAATGGAGATTGTCCATCCTCATTACACTGATTGACATCAGCATTGTTCTGAAGTAACAGTTTTACTTTTAGTTGAAGAGTTTCCTCCAAAAGATTTATAAGTTCCTCACAATATTGTGATGCACGGGCAATATCAAGTGGTGTCTGACCATTCTTATTACGCAATGTGACATCTGCTTTCCATGTAAGTAATGCTTTTACAGTTTCAATGATTCTTTTTGTCATAAAATATTTCCTTAAGGAATATAAAATCAAATCAAATGAACAAACCGCATGTAAAGGAGAATCTCCCTTTGTATTACACTGCGATACATCAGCCTTTTTCTGCAGTAACAGTTCTACTGTATCTTTATGTACTCCTTCACAGGCCACATACAACGGAGATATGCCATCCTCATTACACTTCGAGACATCAGCATTGTTCTGAAGTAACAGTTTTACTGTGTCTCTGTATCCTCCTTTACTGGCTACATACAATGGAGACTCTCCATTAATGGCACACTGATTTACATTTGCATTTCTCTGAAGTAACAGTTCTACTGAATCTTTATGTCCACCTGCACAGGCCATATACAATGGAGATATTCCATCCTCATTACACTGATTGACATCAGCATTGTTCTGAAGTAAAAGTTCTACTCTATCTGTATGTCCTCCTTTACAGGCCACGAACAATGGAGATTGTCCATCCTCATTACACTTCGAGACATCAGCATTGTTCTGAAGTAACAGTTTTACTGTATCTCTGTATCTTCCTTTACTGGCTACATACAATGAAGACTCTCCATTAATGGCACACTGATTGACATTAGCTTTTCTCTTAAATAACAGTTCTACTGTATTTTTATGTCCACCTGCACAGGCCATATACAATGGAGATATTCCAGCCTCATTACACTGATTGACATCAGCATTGTTCTGAAGTAAAAGTTCTACTGTATCAGTATGTCCTCCTTTACAGGCCACGAACAATGGAGATTGTCCATCCTCATTACACTTCGAGACATCAGCATTGTTCTGAAGTAACAGTTTTACTGTATCTCTGTATCCTAATTCACTGGCTACATACAATGGAGACTCTCCAGATTTGGCACATTGATTGACTTTTGCATTTCTCTGAAGTAACAGTTCTACTGTATCTTTATGTCCTCCTGCACAGGCCACATACAACGGAGATATTCCACCCTTATTACACTGATTGACATCATCATTGATCTGAAGAAGCAGTTCTACTATATCTGTATGTCCTTGTTCACAGGCCACACACAATGGAGACTCTCCAGATTTGGCACATTGATTGACATTTGCATTTCTCTGAAGTAACAGTTCTACTGTATCTTTATGTCCTCCTTCACAGGCCGCATACAATGGAGACCATCCATACTCATCACACTGATTGACATCAGCATTGTTCTGAAGTAACAGTTCTACTGTATCTTTATATCCTCCTTCACAGGCAACATGCAATGGAGGTTCATCCTCATCCCACTGATTGACATCACCAATGTTCTGTAGTGACAGTTCTACTATATTTTTATGTCGTCTTGCACAGGCCATATACAACGGAGACTGTCCATCCTCATCACACTGATTGACATCAGCATTGTTCTGAAGTAACAGTTCTACTGTATCTCTATGTCCTCTTGCACAGGCCACATGCAATGGAGTATATTTATATCTGTCACACTGATTGACGAAATTAGTTTTGTTCTGAAGTAACAGTTCTACTGCATATTTATCTCCTCCTTCACAGGCAACATACAATGGAGGTCTTCCATCCTTATCACACTGATTGACATCAGCATTGTTCTGAAATAACAGTTCTACTGTATCTTTATATCCTCCTGCACAGGCCACATACAATGGAGATATTCCATCCTTATCACACTGATTGACATCAGCATTGTTCTGAAGTAACAGTTCTACTGTATCTTTATATCCTCCTGCACAGGCCACATACAATGGAGGTCTTCCATCCTTATCACACTGATTGACATCAGCATTGTTCTGAAATAACAGTTCTACTGTATCTTTATATCCTCCTGCACAGGCCACATACAATGGAGATATTCCATCCTTATCACACTGATTGACATCAGCATTGTTCTGAAGTAACAGTTCTACTGTATCTTTATGTCCTCCTGCACAGGCCATATACAATGGAGATATTCCATACTCATCACACTGATTGACATCAGCATTGTTCTGAAGTAACAGTTCTACTGTATCTTTATGTCCTCCTGCACAGGCCACATTCAATGGAGATATTCCATCCTTATCACACTGATTGACATCAGCATTGTTCTGAAGTAACAGTTCTACTGTATCTTTATGTCCTCCTGCACAGGCCGCGTACAATGGAGATTCATTAGCTTCACGAAATAGAAAATTGTTATGTGTGTTACATTGAGATACATCAGCATTATTCTCTAATAACAGTTTAGCTACAGCTGTATGTCCTCTTCCAGATGCTTTATGTAAAGGGGAATTGCCTTCTTTGTCTGTTTTATTCACATCACATTTAACATTATCAATCAGAAATTCAACAATATCAATGTATCCTGTTGTTGCTGATTCTATTAAAGGTGTTGTTATATATGAATAAACATATTTGAATGTTTTGTAACCTTCTGTATCAAACTTTGTTAATACTGTGTTTGCATCATTTTCCCCCTTGAAAAAGCTTATTAACTTATGTCTAAATGTCTCATAAATCAGCTGGTAATTATTGAATGTACTTATAATTACATGCCTTTTTAAGTCACATAACAGTCGTTCAAAATACTCTTCTTCTTGGTCTTTAAATAATACAATTAAATCACAATTTCCATGTACTTCCGTTACAGATTCAAAGATGAAGTTATCCCGAATAAATATAGAGGAAGCATATTTAATAAAACATTCTGTCAGGTTTTGTCCACAGATTACAGCTGCCATTTTAAATATTTTGTCATGTATCATTCTATACTCTGTTCCTCTCAGTTTTAAGTAGGTGCCATTTAATGTTGAAAAGCCAGCTTTTAAAGAATTTCTATGCATCTCTTTGTTTAAGTCTATGTCAAATTCTTTAACAATGTACTCAAGTTTGTCGGTCTTCATGTTCTTCCTTTCTGAAACTGATCCTACCTTGAGCCAATCTGTATCGAATCCATCATTAAAAATGATACACAGAACAAGAGCGCAAAATTGTTGTTTGTTTTCATGAATAATGTTGTTTATGTTCTGTTTAATACTGATTAAAGGAGCTGCAAACAGTTTCTTCACTTCCTCAGATGTTTTGTCTTTTGACAATTTACAAAGTAAGGGAAAGTAATCTACGTTCTCTGTGACTTGTTTTATATTGTCAATGATGTCATCCGGAACATACTGATGCAGCATATGCATTCTTTCAGCTAGCAGCAGACACAACTCGGGTGATAGTAAATTGCATTCTTTTTTGGTGAATAATGAAATATGTTGAAACTGTGCTTCTTTATATATATGCAGTCTACAAGACAGCAGTAATTTTGGACTTGAAACCTTTAAAACCGTTTCATAATTTTTACCTGCAACATCTTTGTCTGCAACTTTAAATATTTTCGCAATTTTTTCTGAATAATCTCTCCATGTCTGTAATGTCTGCATGTTGATAGTTTCCTTTCCACAGATGTCATCAACAATAAATACTTGTTTTTTTATTTTCATTAAAATAATTCGTAATGTCTGTTGGTCCTGTTAACACTGGTATAATTTCATATCCAAAACTGTCACGTAAGTGTAAGGCAGCTTGATGTATGTTCGAAGATTTACCACAACCCGAGCTTCCTGTGACAACAATACAGTTATGCAAGGGTAGAGATTCTATTATATGACGTGTTGCTCTGGTTTCAAAAAAGGTAGTTTGGTCTTGCTCCCATTCTCTTATTTCTTGTCTATGGTGAGCTGTAAAGAAAAGAAATTGTACAAACTGATGTCTGATTTGTAAATTTAATTTTGACCATGAACTGAAGATATAGGCCTGGATATTCATTTACAAATCTCCATGCCCCTTTCTCCGTCCAAATATTTTAATGTCCCTGATTAACCTGTTACTAAAACTAACCAGCTAAGTAACAGATCAATATAATCTATGCTATTTGTGTTGATGGATTGCTGACCAATTTGTGTATAAACAACATATTTGGGGTTCATACTTAAGGTGATTAGATAGAACCTTTTGCTTGATTGACTTTTGATAAATGCCACATCAACAAACGATGCAATACCCTTTCAAGCTATAAATAACTTGTTATAACATAGAAACTGACCTTATCACATGAACATTGATAAAAGAACAATGATAAAAGAACAGAGTTCCAATGACCCCCTAAAAAAATGCTTGTTTTTGGTCCCTTACTAATAAACCGTTGATACCATAACCACCAAAATCAACCCCAACCTTTCGCTTGTGGTATTGAACCTTCTGTTAAATTTTCAAAGAGATCCATTCACTTTAAAGTTATTGTCTGGAAACCAAATGTCTTCAGACGCCAAAGCCGAAGCTGACAACGACAACAGCGACATCATAGCATTATACAATAGAAATATTTTTTTGCGGTTGTATAAAAACAGACTATGAGATAACAAGTGCAAATTCCTGACTTCGAACAGGACATTTTAAGAAACAAAAGGCTCTCAAGAGCCTGAATTGCTCACTTGTTTTTCAGCGGAGAAGATTTTTAAATGGACAAATTGTGAAAATTTGTCTTTCAAGGGCAATTACTCCTAAATGGGTCAATTGACAATTTTGGTCATATTAACTTTTTTGTAGATCTTACTTTGCTGAACATTATTGCTGTTTACAGTTTATATTTATCTATAATAATATTCAAAATAATAACAAAAATATGCAAAACTTCGTTAAAAGTACCAATTCAGTGGCAGCAACCCAACAATGGGTTGTTTGATTCATCTGAAAATTTTAGAGTGTTAGATCTGGACCAATTGAACAATCTTACCCCATGTCAGATTTGCTGTAAAAGTTTTAGTTTTTGAGATATAAGCCAAAAACTGCATCTGAGCTCTATGTTCTATTTTTAGCCATGGCAGCCTTGTTTGTCGATGGATGAAAACTTCGGATACAATTTATAAACTAAATCCCATAAGGAACATTTATCTAAAGTTGTCCGATTAATCAATTTTAGTTTCTTTTATAGATTTAGGAGTGGAGTTTTAGTATGACGTCCACTATCACTGAAATTGTACATGTAGTATACATTTTTGTTTAGGGGCCAGCTGAAGCACGCCTCTTGATGCAGGACTTTTTCGCTGTATTGAAGACCCACTGGTGGCCTTTTGCTGTTTTCTGTTGTCTCTTTGACATATTCCCCGTTTCCATTCTCAATTTTACTTACATTTGTAATACATTTTTTATTGGTCTTATTGCCTACAAACAGCTTTGAAGACAATCTTAAATAAACTCATCATAGATACCAGGACTAAATTTAGTACATACGCCAGATGCGCGTTTCGTCTACAAAAGACTCATCAGTTAGTTTAGTTTAAACATATTTATTTATAGTGGATTGGGAAACAAGTTTTACAACTTATATTAATCCCTTTCCACTTTGCGGGTGCGTGTGCTGCCTTGTAGCGGCATTAGCCTACTCTTTTTCGAAATCTACAAGGGTGTCTTTAACGTGCAAGAGATATGGCTCTCTCTTAACACGGGTCAGCCATTTATCGTCCCCGTCCGACGGACTATCATCGTTTCCTCAAGACCATACTTGCAAATGGTATCAAGGGAGAGCCGAAAATTGAATTCCTGAAATTTTCATCCCAAACGGAAATCGAACCAGGAACCTTTGTGTTAGTAGTCCGATGCACTAACCACTACACCACGGCTCGAATCCAAAAAAGTTGAAAAGGCCAAATAAAGTACGAAGTTGAAGAGCATTGAGGACCAAAATTCCTAAAAGTTTTGCCAAATACAGCTAAGGTAATCTATGTCTGAGGTAGAAAAGCCTTAGTATTTTAAAAAAATCAAAAATTTGTAAACAGTAAATTTATAAATATAACCATATCAATGACAATTCATGTCAGCACAAAAAGTACTGACTAATGTCCTTAAAAATTGTTAGGGTATCTGAAACAGGTGTAACAAAACATTTTCCCGAAGTGTTTTCTAATAAATGGTAATGTTGTATGAATGGTGAGAACCCCTTTGCTTAAAAAGTAGGTCAAAGAAAAACAAGTTAAGGTATTTTTATCTCCTCATACATTTGCTTCAAATCAAGGAATTTGCAACAAAAGCTGTTGTACTTGTATTTCCAAAGAAAGAAGCTGGATTATGTATTTCTTTTATTTTTAGCTTCCTGAGCGCTGCAGTAGACTTCAATACTTTAAATTTCCTGTGATCCTTGTTGTAGAGTGGTAAGATGAATTAATTAATTTCCTCAAAATTCAATTAAAAAAAAACAACAGCTAAATACTGCTGAACTAAATGAAAGCAAAAAAGTGCTTGTTCAAACCTAGAAGGTTAGCAAAAATAAAAGTCCTGTAATAACTTTACTTTTCTCAAAATTCAATTTAAAAAAAAAAAAAGCTAAATACTGAACTAAATGACAGCAAAAAAGTGCTTGTTCAAACCTAGGAGGTTAGCAAAAATAAAATCCTGTAATAACTAAACTTTTCTCAAAATTCTAATTTAAAAAAAACCAGCTAAATACATGCAAAAGTCAAGTTCAGGGCAGTTGATCTTTAATTACAAAAAAATATATCTAACTTGTAAAGCTTGTATACCATGTCCTGATTTGGCTAACGTAAGGTTCTGTTTCTGGTGTAGTAAAATTTGTACTTTATAAACTGTTGTTTTTTTTCGATTATGGAATTGTATATTATACAAATATAGCCTTTGTGTGAGGTCGATACAAGGATATATTGACCTGAAAGAAGTATATTGACTTAGGACGAAGTCCGAGGTCGATATAATTGTTTGGGTCGATATAACCTTAGTATTGACCTCATACAAAGGCTATATTTGCTATATTATTAATTTCCTACCATATTTATATCAAAATCTTAATTTCATTTTGTTAGAATGTTATAGATATAGTATTGTCTCCTTGACAATAACAAAACATTAGTTGTTATTTCATTTACTTTTTTGTTTGTTTGGCATCTTATGTATTTGAAGATTTTTTTTCGTCAAATAATCGATCACAGATATCATTTGTTTCAAAACGTTTTAACAATATCCTGAAATCCATTACATGACGTCACAAAGTATATCGGTTTTTATATATTCTAAAAATAACCGTGCAATATGCTTTTTGCTGTGCAATATGCTTTTTGCTATCCGCCTTTTTCTCTCTACCTTCGAAAATATTGTTTTAACATGTGACAATCCCTAAACGAATCAGATTTGTTAAAATATACAAATTAATAATATTGCATATCCGGTAGGTTACTTCTAAAAATTTAAACTGGATACAGCAGAAAACCTTCATCAAATAATATACAAGTTGCAAGAAAGATAAAGGCTATTGTTCTCTTGAACTGTTTCGGTCCATATACATGTTATACATCTTTGGCTTTGAGTGTTCCTTACAAGGGTAAATCCAGAAAGGAGTTACAAATGAATGAAATTATTAAAAGTGCTGTTTTCAATATTTTCTACCCCATCATCTATGTATCAGTTTATATAAATGTAGAGCACTGGCTATCTGTTATAAATACATACATATATTACAACTGATGTGCTAGCGTGATTATTGATAATAGAGACTTAGTAAACTACATGTATGCATACCTCGAATATGTGGTGGAATATGATCTTCAACTGGCTTTTTTATTTCTTCTTTCAAGGTATCTGAAAATTAATTCAGTTATTCAAGTTGCAATAGATCACACATCATTTATTTTTATTGTATCTTTTCTGTCTTTAGTCCTAATTAAGCACCAGTTTTAAATAAGGTTATCTTTGTTGTATAGATAAGAAGTTCTTTCAATGTACTATATTGATCTCCCTCTTTTTCAGTGTTTTCGTTATGTCTTTGTTTGTTTGTTATGTTTTATATCTAGTGGTTTTTTTTATATAAATTGTTTTGTCAAAAATGAGGTTGTTAGTTTGTTTGTTTGATTTCTTTTCCACAACCTTTCATAGCTCACTATAGGGTGTGGATTTCCTAATTGTGGAATGGCATACAGTGACGTAATTATATTTGCTAAATTATAATTATTTTGACTCAGTTGGTTGTTGTTGCCAATCATACCTCATCTTCTTATCTTATTCCTAAATTGAAAAACTGAAATTAATTGGTTTACAGTTAACTTGGTTAACGAATTTCATTTTCAACTAAAGATCAATAGTGGCTAAAATCTTAACTTTTCGGTCCGAGACCACAATTATTTCGTAGTGCGTTTCTTTGAATACATCATGAACATAAATGAAAATAAAAAAAATCCCACCTGCGCTCTTTCAAAGAAATGTTTACAGTGTGTTGTAATAATTTTGGGACAAATTATATAAAAATTATAGAAAACTTCATCGTCTCTAACTCAAAATATGGACAATTGTATGTTTAGGGCGTCTTGAAATCTTTTGACAGCTTCCGAAGTACTAATTTTAAACCTTCTCCAAATAGACCAAATCACTACTTTCCTTTTAAATTCTGGACCCAAATTTGTTTAAAAGTGTAACTTCACCCCTGACAACAAACGAAAACGAAAATCAAGGGACAACAATTGTGGTCTCGAACCAATAACAAATATTTTACACAATATTTTTTAAACTGATTTATTACAACAAATGAGTAAGTTCAAGGAGGCTATTTTATGTCCAATATGTTTTGCTAAATTGGCAAGAAAGGATTAATTGACCAAAATTTCTATGAATCAAAGTTTAAAAAAAGACCTCACAAAAACACACGTTTTGATTGTCAATTGAGTTCAAGAATACACATTGACTATCAGAATAAATTAGGAATAACAAAATATGTCTTTATTATCAAGTTTCAATAAAATCTTAATTCACAGAAATATTTCTTAAGTTGTATGTGTAACACTCTTCATTGTTTACTCTACAAGAACTGTGCGGACTCCTTCATTACAACCAACTGCCCCAACACAGTTTATGGATATAGACTTTTTAAATCGACACTTTATCCCGAATTGATTGACGATATAACGTGTCTGTGTAATAACACTACAGAGAGATAACTAAGGAAATCAGCTGAACATTTCAATTACATAGTATGTCAATTTTTGTTGAGGAAATATAAAGCTTCAAAATTAGTGTTTGTCAAACTGCTACATATCCAATCATTTTTTTCTTATCTTTAATTTGCTGATGTTTCTATTTTAGACATTTCCTCAATATATTTACAAATATAATTCAAATGATAATACGATCTTAAAATAAAAGGTCATTTGAAATTAATGTAAAATTTTTGCACAAATTGGGCCTTTTTCGTCTATAAAAACTCATCAGTGACGCTCGAATAAAAAAAATATTAAAAAGACCAAATGAAGTACGAAGTTGAAGAGCATTGAGGACTAAACATTCCTTAAACTTGCAAAATACAGCTAAGGTAATCTATTCCTGAGGTAGAAAAGCCTTAGTATTTTAAAAATTCAAAGTTTTGTTAACAGTTAAATTATAATTATAAACATATACAGATACCTCATTTCCTTTTCAGGCTATCAACGTCTCTCTGTATTTCATGAAGAGTTCCAGAACTGTTCTCAAGTGCTGCTATTCTTGCTTCGTGTTTGGTGATATCAACTTGAATAAGACTGCACAATGACTGCACATCCTTTACAAAGTCTTCTTTTTCTTTCTTACTTTCTATGGCAATGGTTTTGATTCGAGTGAATTGTAAATCTAGAGATTGTTGTAATTTCTGTAATTCCTCTAAATATTTTTCAATACTTTCAACTCTTTCATACATTTGTACTTCACTAGTATTCAGACGTTCGGATAACCTATCGACATTTTCTTTACATTCTTTAAATTCCTTTTCAAAACTATCTTCTTTAATTTTCATTTTTTCATCAAGAGTTTCTGTTATCTGTTTTAGTTGCTTCTTTTCTTGTACATCTTTGTCAATATGTAAAGAAATGTGTTTCAACTCCTCTTCAAAATAAGAAACTTTCGTGACAAGTTGTATTTGGGTTGACAACATTTGTACCATCGAGTTATCCAGCATCTTCGTTTTTGCATCTTTCAAACTCGCAGCAGTAGCAAGTGAATTATCAAGACCCGTAATGGCCTGAAAAAAAGAACGATTTACAACTAAATTGTATCATGATACATGTCTGAATATTGAGGTCAATGTGTCAAACATATAACAAAACGTCAAACGATCTTTATTATAGTTAAAAAAAGAGATAATTTTAAAGTTTTCAATGCCGATTGACGCCAAATGATGACAGTAGATCAAATAATCTTAAAGCTAGATTTTTGTCATGTTAGTCAACGGATTGAAAACCTTTTATAAGTGTAGTCGGCTCAAAGATGTCGGAAATTGCCTGATATTTGTTGGTTTTTCTTCTTTATTTATTCTGCATCTGATGTTTCGGTCTTGCTTTCATGACATTGTGGAACCTTCCGACGAAGAGTTAACATTCAGATCGTCTTTTCTGTATGACCTTATGGGACATAACACATTATGTTTTTCCTTACAATTCCAGTCATACATTTCTTTGAGAAAAAAGTATTAAAAAAGACAAGGAAAATTCTAACTTGGTCCAGGTATTTTCTTATGTAGAAAATGGTGGAATAAACCTGTTTTTAATAATAAGATATTACTATCACTTTTTTACAGTCGCATAAAATTATATAAAAAAAACATTAATGTGTGAACACTACAAACAGAAACAATAGGTAAAAATGTCAAAAATAGAGGTATTGTGTTATAATCTCAAGAACTGGAAGAAAATAAAAACCAAATATGTCATCAAAGAAAAAAAAACCCACAATGACGGAGAGTACAAGTACCTAGCAACTCCTTAAGGTTGTTACCACAGATATATCAAGCAGTAAATATCAATAACTTAGAAACACAAATAAAAGAACACTAAATAATATTATAACAACGTCAGTATCTTGAAACTATTGATCAAGTGTGAAAACTGGTCCTGTGAACGTTTCAAACCCGCTGCATTTTGCTGCACTTGTCCTAAGTCAGAAGCCTGTTGTTCTGTGGTTGTCTTTTGTCGTGTGTTTGTTTGCTTCATAGGGTATTCTCGTTTCTTGTTTTTTTTTTTAATTTAAATTAAACAATTGGTTGACCTGTTTATTTTTTTATTTTATTTTCTGCATAATAACATGTTTGTACCAGTACAGGTATATGAGAGTTGAAAAACAGATTAAATTCTCAGAAGGATACAACGCACAAATACATGTATCAAAAACACCTTACATTGAACAATGCCAATATCACATGATACAGTTATCAATAGATTGTCAAGCTATGCATGTGCATATGTATATAAAAATTACCCTGTTTTTGGCGTCATACAGCATGTACAGGATGCTTTCAGCTTATTTTTTTTTAAAGGAGTTAAATATTTATACCTGTTCTAATTCACCCCAGATTCTCATAAAGTCTGCATCAGATAATTTACCATCATTTGAATGTGACACAAGAATGTTTTTATAATATTTCAAGCGTGCAATGTTTGCTCCGTCGCTTTTGTCATGAGGAGGAGGTAAATTATCAAATCCAGTTGGAGGTTCTGTCACCAATGGAGGTATGTTACGTAGTAGACAAACGATTAATGTCAAGTCTAAATCTGCTGAAGTAACTGTTGTTGGTTCTGGAAAAGAAAGTTAAATTATAGCTATGATTCATGTATGCATCAGCAGTATGCATGAACAAGTATGATAGTTGAGTCTTCATGTGCTAAGGTAATCGTCATTGAATCTGGTCCGTGTATATTGGCGTCCATTCGTTTTTCATTTTAAAACATCAAAAAGAACAACAAAAAAACGAGAGTTTTTTTTCATTTTTCGTTTTTAATTTCTCAAAAACCAAACCGAAAAACAAGTCTTTTCGTTTTTCGTTCTTGATTTATTTAAAACCAAATGGAAAACAAAAGTGTTTTCATTTTATGTTTTTGATATCTCTCAAACCAATATGAATATCAAAAGTGTTTCCGTTCTTCTTTTAATTCTTCACATGACATGAATAAATGAATCAATACCTATTAAATTATCTTGTTTATATCTGTACTAAAAGACAAATTATAACATTTAAATATTAAACGAATCATCAATTTAAGTTGTACAATGAAATATCAATACAAAATTGTACAATAGACAAATTTATTACAATTACAGATTAACAAGGGAGGTTACTACTTTTAAAAACTAGTCCAGTCGTTAAGAAAGACATGTATTGTCGAAATGTGCATCTGCTGCAGTAACATGGATAACGTTAATATTAATACTAACACTGGGTCGTTGCCTCTGCTCGTTAACTATTAATCCCTGAGGGTATAACCAGCCCAGTAGCCAGTACTTAGATGTTGGCATGACAATACGGATTGTTTGTGTTATTAAAATTTGCTGTTACAAAATGTTAGAAATTATTATAAATTAAGGAATGTATCTCCCTCATGCAAAGCTCTGATTACTTTCACAGATTTGGCTATACTTTTTGGATCTTTTGGATAATAGCTCTTCATCTTTTATTTAAGCTTTTTATCTTAAATATTTTGGCCACAAACATCACTGTAGAGACATGTATTGTCGAAATGTGCATCTAGTGCAGGAAAATTGTTACAATTAATATTATTACTACCACTGGGTCGATACCTTTACTGATGGACTATTCGTCCCCAAGGGTGTCACCATCCTTAGTAGCCAGGACTTCGGTATTAGCATGAACATACTGATTGTCTGTGTTATTGAAATGTGCTTTTACACAAAGTTATAACTTATTAAAAAATAAGGAATATATCTACCTCATGCAAAGTAATAATAGCTCTTCATCTTTTATTTAAGCTTTTGATTTCAAATATTTTGAGCATCACTGAAGAGACATGTATTGTCGTAAAGCGCAACTGGTGCAGGAAAATGAATAATGTTAATGTTATTACTACCACGGAGTCAATGCCTCTGCTGGGGGACTAGTAGTCCCCAAAGGTATCACCAGACCAGTAGCCAGTACTTCGATATTGGCATAAACATACAGATTTTTTTGTGTCCTTGAACATAATGAACAACATTATAAATTAAGGAATGCATCTCCCTCAAAGCAAAGCTCTGCTTCCTTTCACGGATTTAGCTATATTGTTGGACCTTTTGTATAATAGCTCTTCATTTTATTTTTAAGCTTTGGATTTAAATATTTTGGCGACGAGCATCACTGAAAAGACATGTATTGTCGAAATGCGCATCTGGTGCAGGAAAATTAATACCGTTAATGTTATTTATACCACTGGGTCGACGACGCCTCTGCTGGTGGACTATTAGTCCCCGACGGTATCACCAGCCCAGTAGGCAGTACCTCATTATTGGCATGAAAATAAGGATTTTTTTGTGTTATTTAAATTTGCTGGTACAAAATATTAGAAATTATTATAAATTAAGGAAGGTATCTCTCTCATGCAAAGCTGTGATTCCTTTCACGGGTTGGCTATACTTTTTGGACCTTTTCGATAATAGCTCTTAATCTTTTATTTGAGCTTTTGATTTCAAATATTTTGGCCACAAGCATCATTGAAGAGACATGTATTGTCGAAATCGTATCTGGTACAGGGAAATTGGTACCGTCAATTTTATTACTACCACTTGGTCGATGCCTCTGCTGGTGGACTATAAGTCCCCAAGGGTATCACCAGCCCACTAGCCAGTATTTCGGTATTAGCATGAAAATACGGATTGTTTGTGTTATTAAAACTTGCTGTTACAAATTGTTAGAAATTAATATAAATTACTCACTCATGCGAAGCTCTGATTCCTTTAACGGATTTGGCTATACTTGTTGACCTCTCCGATAATAGCTTTTCATCTTTTATTTAACCTTTGGATTTTAAATAGTTTGGCCACGAGCATCACTGAAGAGACATGTATTGTCGAAAATCGCATTTGGTGCAGGAAAATTTGAACCCTTAATGTTGATACTTCCACTTGGTCGATGCCTCTGCTGATGGACTATAAGTCCCCGAGGGTATCACCAGCTCAGTAGCCAGTACTTTTGTAATGGCATTAACATACGTATATTTTTGTGTTCTTAAAATTTGATGTTACTAAATGTTACAAATTATAATGAATTAAATAATGTATCTCCCTCATACAAAGCTCTAATTTCTTGAACGGATTTGGCTATACTTTTTGGACCTTTTGGATAATACAGTAGCTCTTCATTTTTTTTTTTTAAGCTTTTGATTTCAAATATTTTGGCCACAAGCATCGCGGAAGAAACATACACTTTCGAAATCGTAACTGGTGCAGGGAAATTGGTTATATTAATGTCATAACTACCACTTGGTCAATGCCTCTGCTGGTGGACTATAAGTACCCGAGGGTATCACCAGCCCACTAGCCAGTACTTCGGTATTGGCATGAAAATACGGATTTGTTTGTGTTATTAAAATTTGCTGTTACAAAATGTTAAAAATTATTATATCTGCTTCCTTTCACGGATTTGGCTATACTTCTTGGACGTTTTGGATAAAAGCCCTTCATCTTTTATTTAACCTTTGGATTTCAAATATTTTGACCACGAGCATCACTGAAGAGACATGTTTTGTCGAAATGCGTATCTGGTGAGAGAAAAATTATACTGTTTGCAAGAATGGTTTGTGTTATAACTACCATTTGGTCGATGCCTCTGCTGGTTGATTGTAAGTCCCCGAGGGTATCAACAGCCCAGTAGCAAGTACTGCGGTATTTGAATGAAAATATGGATTGTTTGTGTTATTAAAATTTGCTGTTACAAATTGTTAGAAATTATTATAAATTAAGGAATGTATCTATATATAGCTACCTCATGCAAAGTTCTGATATTTTTCACGGATTTAGCTATACTTTTGGACCTTTTGAAAATAACTCTTAATCTTTTATTTAAGCTTTTGATTTCAAATATGTTGGCCACGAGCATCACTGAAGAGACATGTATTGTCGAAATCGTATCTGGTGCAGGGAAATTGGTACCGTTAATGTTAATACTACCTCTTAATCGATGCCTCTGTTGGTGAACTATAAGTCCCCGAGGGTATCACCAGCCCACTAGCCAGTACTTCGGTATTGGAATGAAAATACAGATATTTTGTGTTATTAGAATTTGCTGTGACAAACTGTTAGACGTTTTAATAAATTAAAGAATGTATCTACCTCATGCAAAGTTCTGATATTTTTCAGGGATTTGGCTATACTTTTGGACCTTTGGATAATAACTCTTAATCTTTTATTAAAGCTTTTGATTTCAAATATTTTGGACACGAGCATCACTGAAGAGAATGTATTGTCGAAATGCGCATCTGGTACAGGAAAATTAATACTGTTAATGTTATTTATACCACTGAGTCGACACCCCTGCTGGTGGACTATTAGTCCCCGAGGGTATCACCAGCCCAGTAGGCAGTACCTCATTATTGGCATGAAAATAAGGATTTTTTGTGTTATTTAAATTTGCTGGTACAAAATGTTAGAAATTATTATAAATTAAGGAAGGTATCTCTCTCATGCAAAGCTGTGATTCCTTTCACGGATTTGGCTATACTTTTTGGACCTTTTGGATAATAGCTCTTAATCTTTTATTTAAGCTTTTGATTTCAAATATTTTGGCCACAAGCATCACTGAAGAGACATGTTTTGTCGAAATCGTGTCTGGTACAGGAAAATTGGTACCGTCAATGTTATTACTACCACTTGGTCGATGCCTCTGCTGGTTGACTATAAGTCCCCAAGGGTATCACCAGCCCATTAGCCAGTACTTCGGTATTGGCATGAAAATACGGATTGTTTGTGTTATTAAAACTTGCTGTTACAAATTGTTAAAAATTATTATAAATTACGGAAAGTATCTCCCTCATGCAAAGCTCTGATTCCTTTAACGGATTTGGCTGTATTTTGTTTACCTTTCGGATAATAGCTTTTCGTCTTTTATTTAACCTTTGGATTTCAAATATTTGGCCACCAGCATCACTAAAGAGACATGTATTGTCGAAAAGCGCATCTGGTGCAGGAAAATTGGTACCGTTATTGCTGATACTTTCACTTGGTCGATGCCTCTGCTGGTGTACTAGTGGTCCCCATGGGTATGACCAGCTCAGTAGTCAGGACTTTGGTACTGGCATGAATATACGTATTTTTTTTGTTTTATTAAAATGTGATGTTACAAATTGTTAGCAATTGTTATAAATTAGGGAATATATCTCCCTAATGCAAAGCGCTGATTCCTTTCACAGATTTGGCTATACTATTTTGACCTTTCGGATAATAGCTCTTCATCTTTTATTTCACCTTTTGATTTCAAATTTTTGGACACGAGCATCACTGAAGAGACAAGTATTGTCGAAATGCGTATCTATTGCAGGGAAATTAGTACCGTTAATGTTATTACTACCACGGGGTAGATGCCTCTGCTGGTGTACTAGTGGTCCCCATGGGTATGACCAGCCCAGTATCCAGTACTTCGGTATTGGCATGAACATACGTATATTTTTGTTTTATTTAAATTTGCTGTTACAAAATGTTAGAAATTATTATAAATTAAGGAATGTATCTCTCTCATGCAAAGCTCTAATTCCTTTCAAGGAATTGGCTACACTTTTTTGAACTTTTGGATAATAAATCTTCACCTTTTATTTAACCTTTGGATTTCAAATATGTTGGCCACTAGCATCACTGAAGAGACATGTATTGTCGAAATCGTATCTGGTACAGGACAATGGGTACTGCTAATGTTATTACTACCACAGGGTCGATGCCTCTGCTGGTGGACAATTAGTCACAGAGGGTGTCACCAGCCCAGTAGGCAGTACCTTATAAATTAAGGAATGTATCTCCCTCATGCAAGCTCTGATTCCTTTCACGGATTTGACTATACTTTTCTTGACCTTTTGGATAATAGCTCTTCATCTTTTATTTAAACTTTGTATTTCAAATATTTTTGCCACTAGCATCACTGAAGAGACATATAATGTCGAAATGCGCATCTGGTGCAGACAAATGGGTACTGATAATGTTATTACTACCACGGGGTCGATGCCTCTGCTGGTGGACTAGTAGTTCCCAAGGGTATCACTAGCCCAGTAGCCAGTTCTTCAGTATTGGCATAAACATACGGAATTTTTTGTGTCATTGAAATTTGCTGGTACAAATATAGAATCATTATGAATTGAGGAATGTGTCTCCCTCATGCAAAGCTCTGCTTTCTTTCACGATTTGGCTATACTTTTTGGACCTTTTGGATAATATTTTTTCATCTTTTATTTAAGCTTTGTATTTCAAATATTTTGGCCACGAGCATCACTGAAGAGACATGTATTGTCGAAATCCGTATCTGGTGCAGCAAAATTGGTTACCGTTAATGTTATTTTTACCAATGGGTCGACGCCTCTGCTGGTGGACTATTAGTCCCCGAGGTATCACCAGCCCAGTAGGCAGTACCTCATTATTGGCATGAAAATAAGGCTTTTTGTGTTATTGAAATTTGCTGGTACAAATTGCTAGAATTTATTTTAAATTAAGGAACGTATCTCCCTCATGCAAAGCTGTGATTCCTTTCACGGATTTGCTATACTTTTTGACCTTTTTGATAATAGCTCTTCATCTTTTATTAAGCTTTTGATTTCAAATATTTTGGCACGGGCATCACTGAAGAGACATGTTTGTTGGATATGTATCTGGTGCAGGGAAATTGGTACCGTTAATAATTAACAATTCTTGGTCGATGCCTCTGCTGATGGACTACAAGTCCCCGAGAATCTCACCAGCCCAGTAGCCAGAAATTCGGTATTGCATGAAAATGCGGATTGTTTGTGCTATTAAAATTTGCTGTTACAAAAAGTAACAATTGTTATGAATTAAGGAATATATCTCCCTCATGCAAAGCTTGATTCTTTTCAAGATTTTGCTATACTTTTTGGACCTTTTGGATAATAGCTCTTCATCTTTTAGTTAAGCTTTTGATTTCAAATATTTTGGCACAAAGCGTCACTGAAGAGATATGTTTTGCGAAATGCGCATCTGGTGCAGGAAAATTGATACCGTTAATGTTATTTATACCACTGGGTCGACGACGCCTCTGCTGGTGGACTATTAGTCCCCGACGGTATCACCAGCCCAGTAGGCAGTACCTCATTATTGGCATGAAAATACGGATTTTTTGTGTTATGAAAATTTGCTAGTACAAAATGTTGGAAATTATTATAAATTTAGGAACGTGTCTCCCTCATGCAAAGCTGTGATTCCTTTCACGGATTTAGCTATACTTTTTGGACCTTTTGGATAATAGCTCTTAATCTTTTATTCAAGCTTTTGATTTCAAATATTTTGGCAACAAGCATCACTGAAGAGATATATTTTGTCGAAATCGTATCTGGTGCAGGGAAATCGGTACCGTCAATGTTATTACTACCACTTGTCGATGCCTCTGCTGGTGGACTATAAGTCCCCAAAGGGTATCACCAGCCCACTAGCCAGTATTTCGGTATTAGCATGAAAATACGGATTGTTTGTGTTATTAAAATTTGCTGTTAGAAATTATTATAAATTAAGGAATGTATCTCCCTCATGCAAAGCTGTGATTCCTTTCAGGGATTTGGCTATACTTTTTTTGACTTTTGAATAATAGCTCTTCATCTTTTATCTAAGCTTTGTAATTCAAATATGTTGGTCAAGAGCATCACTGAATAGACTTGTAATGTTGAAATGCGCATCTGATGAAGGAAAATGGGTGCTGTTAATGTTATTACTACCACAGGGTCGATGCCTCTGCTGGTGGACTATTAGTCCCCGAGGGTATCATCAGACAAGTAGTCAGTACTTCGGTATTGGCATAAAAATACGGATTTTTTGGTTTTATTAAAATTTGTTGTTACAAAATGTTAGAAATTATTATAAATTAAGGAATGTATATCGCTCATGCAAAGCTCTGATTCTTTTTACGAATTTGGCTATACTTTTTTGACCTTTTAGATAATAGCACTTCATCTTTTATTTGAGCTTTTGATTTCAAATATTTTGGCCATCAGCATCAATGAAGAGCCATGTAATGTCGAAATAAGCATCTGTTGCAGAGAAATTACTACCGTTAACGTTATTACTTCCAAATGGTCGAAACATCTGCTGGTGGATTATTAGTCCCCAAGGGTATTACCAGCCCAGTAGCTAGTAATTCGGTATTGGCATGAACATACGGCTTGTTTTGTGTTATTACTATTCACTGTAACAAAATGTAAGAAGTTATTATAAATTAAGGAATGTATATCCCTCATACAAGGCTCTGATTTCTTCAACGGATTTGGCTATATTTTTTTGAACTTTTGGATGATAGCCCTTAATCTTTTCTATAAGCTTTTGATTTCAAATATTTAAGCCACGAGCATCACTGAAGACACATGTATTGTCGAAAAGCGCATCTAGTGCAGGAAAATTGGTACCGTTAATGTTATTACTAACACTGGGTCGACGCCTCTGCTGGTGGACTAGAAGTCCCCGAGAATCTCACCAGTCCAGTAGCCAGTACTTCGGTATTGGCATGAAAATACGGATTTTTTGTGTTATTAAAATTTGCTGTTATAAAATGTTATAAATTGATATAAATTAAGGAATGTATCTCCCTCATGCAAAGCTATGATTCCTTTCACGGATTTGGCTATACTTTTTTTGACCTTTTGGATAATAGGTCTTCACCTTTTATTTTAGCTTTGTATTTCAAATATTTTGACCACTAGCATCACTGAAGAGACATATAATGTCGAAATGCGCATCTGGTGCAGGAAAACGGGTAATGATAATGTTATTACTACCACGGGGTCGATGCCTCTGCTGGTGGACAAGTAGTTCCCAAGGGTATCACCAGCCCAGTAGCCAGTACTTCAGTATTGGCATAAACATACGGATTTTTTTGTGTCATTGAAATTTGCTGGTACAACATAATAGAAATCATTATGAATTAAGGAATGTATTTCCCTCATGCAGAGATCTGCTTCCTTTCACGGATTTGGCTTTACTTTTTTGGCCTTTTTGGATAATAGCTCTTCATCCTTTATTTAACCTTTGGATTTCAAATATTTTGGCGACGAGCATCACTGAAAAGACATGTATTGTCGAAATGCGCATCTGGTGCAGGAAAATTAATACCGTTAATGTTATTTATACCACTGGGTCGACGACGCCTCTGCTGGTGGACTATTAGTCCCCGAGGGTATCACCAGCCCAGTAGGCAGTACCTCATTATTGGCATGAAAATAAGAATTTTTTGTGTTATTGAAATTTGCTGGTTCAAATTGCTAGAAATTATCATAAATTAAGGAACGCATCTCCCTCATGCAAAATTGTGATTCCTTTCACGGATTTGGCTATACTTGTTGGACCTTTTGGATAATAGCTCTTAATCTTTTATTTAAGCTTTTTATTTCAAATATTTTGGCCACTAGCATCACTGAAGAGATATGTATTGTTGGAATAGAATCTGTGTGCAGGGAAATTGGTACCGTTAATGTTATAACAATCACTTGGTCGATGCCTCTGCTGATGGACTACAAGTCCCCGAGGGTTTCTCCAACCCAGTAGCCAGTTCTTCGGTCTTGGCATAAAAATACGGATTGTTTGTGTTATTGAAATATGCTGTTACAAAATGTTAGAAATTATTAGAAATTAAGTAATGCATCTCCCTCATGCAAATCTCTGATTCTTTCACGGATTTTGCTATACTTTTTGGACCTTTTGGATAATAGCTCTTCATCTTTTATTTAAGCTTTGGATTTCAAATATTTTGGACACAAACATCACTGAAAAGACATGTATTGTCGAAATGCGCATCTGGTGCAGGAAAATTAATACTGTTAATGTTATTTATACCACTGAGTCGACACCCTTGTTGGTGGACTATTAGTCCCCGAGGGTATCACCAGCCCAGTAGGCAGTACCTCATTATTGGCATGAAAATAAGGATTTTTTGTGTTATTTAAATTTGCTGGTACAAAATGTTAGAAATTATTATAAATTAAGGAACGTGTCTCCCTCATGCAAAGCTGTGACTCCTTTCATGGATTTAGCTATACTTTTTGGACCTTTTGGATAATAGCTCTTAATCTTTATTTAAGCTTTTGATTTCAAATATTTTGGCAACAAGCATCACTGAAGAGATATATTTTGTCGAAATCGTATCTGTTGCAGGGAAATCGGTACCGTCAATGTTATTAATACCACTTGTCGATGCCTCTGCTGGTGGACTATAAGTCCCGAAGGGTATCACCAGCCCACTAGCCAGTATGTCGGTATTGGCATGAAAATACGGATTGTTTGTGTTATTAAAATTTGCTGTTACAAAATGTTAGAAATTATTATAAATTAAGTAATGCATCTCCCTCATGCAAAACTCTGATTCTTTCACGGATTTTGCTATACTTTTTGGACCTTTTGGATAATAGCTCTTCATCTTTTATTTAAGCTTTGGATTTCAAATATTTTGGACACAAACATCACTGAAAAGACATGTATTGTCGAAATGCGCATCTGGTACAGGAAAATTAATACCGTTAATGCTATTTATACCACTGGGTCGACGCCTCTGCTGGTAACCTATAAGACCCCGACGGTATCACCAGCCCAGTAGGCAGTACCTCATTATTGGCATGAAAATACGGTTTTTTGTGTTATGAAAATTTGCTAGTACAAAATGTTGGAAATTATTATAAATTTAGGAACGTGTCTCTCTCATGCAAAATTGTGATTCCTTTCACGGATTTAGCTATACTTTTTGGACCTTTTGGATAATAGCTCTTAATCTTTTATTTAAGCTTTTGATTTCAAATATTTTGGCAACAAGCATCACTGAAGAGATATATTTTGTCGAAATCGTAGCAGGTGCAGGGAAATCGGTACCGTCAATGTTATTACTTCCACTTGTCGATGCCTCTGCTGGTGGACTATATGTCCCCAAGGGTATCACCAGCCCACTAGCCAGTATTTCGGTACTAGCATGAAAATACGGATTGTTTGTGTTATTAAAATTTGCTGTTACAAAATGTTAGAAATTATTATAAATTAAGGAATGTATCTCCCTCATGCAAAGCTGTGATTTCTTTCACGGATTTTGCTATACTTTTTGGACCTTTTGGATAATAGCTCTTCATCTTTTATTTAAGCTTTGTAATTTCAAATATGTTGGTCACGAGCATCACTGAATAGAATTGTAATGTTGAAATGCGCATCTAATGCAGGAAAATGGGTACTGTTAATGTTATTACTACCACGGGGTCGATGCCTCTGCTGGTGGACAATTAGTCAAAGAGGGTATCACCAGCTCAGTAGGTAGTCCTTATTATTGGCATGAAAATAAGGATGTTTTGTGTTATTGAAATTTGCTGTTACAAAATGTTAGAAATTATTATAAATTAAGGAATGTATCTCCCTCATGCAAAGCTCTCATTCCTTGCACGTATTTGGCTATACTTTTTGGACCTTTTGGATAATAGCTCTTCATCTTTTCTTTACGCTTTGGATTTCAAATATTTTGGCCACGAGCATCACTTAAGAAACATGTATGGTCGAAATGCGCATCTTGTGCAGGAAAATTGGTACCGTTAACGTTATTACTTCCATTTGGTCGAAACCTCTGCTGGTGGGCTCTTAGTCTCCGAGGGTATTACCAGCCCGGTAGCTAGTACTTCGGTATTGGCATGAAAATAGGGCTTTTTGTGTTATTAAACTTTGCTGTTACAAAATGTAAGATTTTATAATAAATAAAGGCATGTATCTTCCTCATGCAAAGCTCTGATTCCCTTAACGGATTTGACTTTACTTTTAGGACCTTTTGGATAATAGCTCTTTATCTTTTATTTGAGCTTTGGATTTCAAATATTTTGGCCACGAGCATCACTTAAGAAACATGTATTGTCGAAATGCGCATCTTGTGCAGGACAATTGGTACCGTTAATGTTCATTCTACCACTGTGTCGACGCCTCTGCTGATGGACTAAACGTCCCCGAGGGTATCAACAGCCCAGTAGCCTGTACTTTGTTCTTGGTATGAAAATACGGACTGTTTTGTGTTATTATAATTTGCTGTTACAAAATGTTTGAAACTATTATAAATTATTGAATGAATCTCCCTCATGCAAAGCTCTGATTCCTTTTACAGATATAGCTATACTTTTTTTACCTTCTAACTAATAGCTCTTCATCTTTTATTTGAGCTTTGGATTTCAAATATTTTGGCCATGAGCATCACTGAAGAGACATGTATTGTCAAAAAAAGCATCTGTAGCAGGGAAATTAGTACCGTTAACGTTATTTCTTCCTTTTAGTCGAAACCTCTTCTGGTGGACTATAAATCCCCGAGGTAATTACCAGCCCAGTAGCTAGTACTTCGATATTGGCATGAAAATACGGCTTGTTTTGTGTTATTAGTATTTGCTGTAACAACATGTTAGAAGTTATTATGAATTAAGGAATGTATATCTCTTATACAAAGCTCTAATTCCTTCCACGAATTTGGCTATTTTTTTTGACCTTTTGGATAATAGCCCTTAATCTTTTCTTTAAGCTTTTGATTTCAAATATTTTAGCCACGATCATCACTGAAGACACATGTATTGTCGAAAGGCACATCTGGTGCAGGAAAATTGGTACCGTTAATGTTATTATACCCGAAAGTGTAGGGCAAGATAATAAATTATACATAATAGACAGTTAAAAGAATCATCCCTGCCTTCTTCATGATGGTCAAGTAACAACCGTTCGTATTTTGTCAATAATATGAGTTTCAACTTCTGGCTGAATATTAACAAGACATTAGGAAGAAAGATAAGAAGTTAGCAATATCCTTTAACTCTTCTTTCCGATATAGATGATGTTCTTTCACTAAATAATTCAAAATGTGCAGTCAAGTCGGCTTCGTATCTTGACTTACATCTAGAAATTGACAATTTGTGTCGATTGAAAACAAAACTTTACGACAAAAGAGATTATTTCAGCTTTCCAATTTTGAACTTTCCATTCCTAGGTAGCAACATCCCAGCAGTACCTGCATTCGGGGTATATATCTCCCAATTGATACGATATTCCCGTGCTTGCATTTACTATCATGATTTTCTTGATAAAGGATTGCTGCTCACAAGGAAGCTATTAAACCAAGAGTTCTAAATGGTGAAGTTGAAATCATCGTTTCGTAAATTTTACGGACGCCATCACGAGTTGGTTGACCGTTATGGAATAACCGTTTCAAAAATGATATCGGATATGTTCCTTACGTCGTAACTGCAATCCCCTTCCCTTTCATGAATGTGACCTACCGAATTAGACTATTTACCGGAATTGTTATCACATAAGCAACACGACGGGTGCCACATGTGGAGCAGGATCTTTTTACCCTTCTCTGTTTATCTTCTACCTGGAATATAAAAATGCTCAGACCCTGCTTGAAACCAAATGATTGAATAACTATAAGAAACCGTACCTGGTAGAAAAAACAAAATAGTTCATTGACTCTGAAAATAAATTCGTTGTCTCCAAGATATTGACCTGAGGTAGATTACATAATATTCGTTTTCATTAATAGAGAACTGGTTTTCCTATAGAAACTTACCTGTTGTAGGATACAGATTATTCCATTGTCCTTGATAGAGAACTGATTTCTTCCCACCAGGGGTCTTATATAGTGAATGCAGTTTTGTCTTGTTTTCTGGTATATTCAAATCAGCAGATAAATTTGGATGTTTCTTATCAAAGAAATTTGTAAGTGCTTCAGTGGCCACTCTGTAGTTTAGATAGACAATGCGAAGAAAGTTTTCCTCCTCTTTTGACACCATATTGTTCAAATCTTAAATTACAGAAAACAAACAATTTCAAATATACATTTTGTAACACCTTTTTATAATAGATCGATTAATTGAAAGATGATCGTTTGGGATGTATATTTAAGTTGTACTTAAAACCTGTATTGAAATGTATTTGTTGATAATGATCCCTTTGACAACTAAACAGCTTGATCATTATTGTATTTCATTATTGTTCTTTTTGTTAGAGTCGTTTAACAAAATGTGATTGTTATTTTCTAGGCTAATTCTTAAAAAAAAGGTAATGCCACTTGACAATACAAACACCACATTGACGGGATGCATAAGTACTGAGCCATGGCAAATGGATATCACCAAATACAGATGAAACAGAAAGAGTAATATTAATTATAGAACGACAAACAAAATAGCAATGTAACAAGTTATGACGATGATAGACAACGTCAATACGCATAATCTATTCACCAAACCATCATGCAATATTTGTGAAGTTGATACGTAATATGTATCAACAAGGTCTTAAGCTTGGTACCTTCCGATAAACTATTTAAGAAAAAGGACGAGGCGGTCTTTGAAACACTCCTGGTTCATTAACATGATTAACGTACTGCTCAAACACCGCACTTAAAAATCTATAAGTCTAAAAAGACCAATTTTTGTCTTAATTTGCATGAATTTTTAGTCCACATTCTCCAAAAGTATGACTTGTGTCTGAAGTTTTTCTATGCAATGTCTCAATAATATCAAATTTGTATGACATTTACTCGACAATTTCACAACATTCTGAGTATGGTCTTAAAATCTCTCGACATTCTCATTTTTCTCAGTATGGCTTGACATATTCTGACCATTTTGAATTGTGTCTAAAATTTAATTGACAATACTGAGTTCACAATTCATGATCAATATGCATGATAAAATATTAATCTTTATTTTTCTTTATATGAAATACTGTTGTTTCAAGTTATATTTGTAACAACAAAACAAAAATAAACGTTGGGCATTTAAATTAATTGAAAATTTGGGTACAATTATACATATTTTTACAAATACAAAATATGGAATCTAAAGTATTAACAATACAAATGTTCCGGACCATATGAGTATTTGGACCATACGCATATGGTCATGACCATATGGGTATATACTCATATGGTCCGACCATACGCGTATGGTCCGACCGTATGCGTATGGTCGGGGTAATTAACAATCTATTTACTTATTTAGCTTACTTTTAACACTTCTATACTCTTCATATGGAATGACCGTTCATTAAAAAAGACGCTAACATATAGGTTATTGTATACCGATGGTCGATACAGATGACCATTGCCGATTTGTTATTACGGGTGAATGGCAAAATGTCGACTTAAATAATTAAATTCCAAAAGTTTCTTAATGAACTGTTACACAAGAAGTTACTGGAAAGTAACATAGTTTATTTTAAATGTCTTGTACATATGGTGTATTGCAGCCATTTTGCGATATTTAAGATCTAGTAAGAGCTTCTTAAAAACATCGTAGAGATCAGAATGGCCGAAAACCTCGGTATAACTGTACGCAGCAGCAAATAGGCTAGCTTTTCACTCGCAAACAAAAGGTGTAACTGAAAAGGATCGTGCACTACCAAGACTCGCAAATGCCAAAAACCCATGATACCGTGTGTTAGAAAATGACACCCCGAGTTTTTATGCAAGAACGTAACAAGCGATGCAAAACTATGTCAATAAACATCAATATTTAATTTTTACGTAATTTTTTAATTATAAAATTAACAAACTGTTATGTAACGATCATTGTTTGTTAGATAATGTTTTGTATTATTGAAACGCTTAAAATGTAATTTGTAAAGAAAAATACCTAAATGGTCTAAATACTCATATGGTCCGGCCGGTTAATAACCAAACGAATATCATACGTATATGGTCATGACCATACGATCATATGGTCCAAATACTCATATCGGGTAGTTGATATAAAACAATTTAAAATTGGGTTTTTAAGATAAAGGCAAATATTGATTCATAAATCTTATAAATAGTTGCTAAATGATTAAAACCAATCATACTGTATACATATATTTCATTCTACACTCAAACCATTCAATGTTAATATGGAAAATAAGTATTGTACCAAAATGAGGTTTTTATAAATAGCAAAGTGTGATGGTATCCTAATTCTTCAAAGGATTTGTCTAGTCTTACTAGACAAGTCCTTGATTTAACAGAAGAAAATTTGTGTAATATCATCTGTTGGAATATATATTAGTTATTACACGTGGAAATGATGTTCCACATAAAATTAAGGTGTTCCACTTCCCAGGGTACACGCAACTGTCATATGGAAATTGTGTGAGAATGTGAGCAGGATCTGCTTACCCTTCAAGAGCACCTGAGATCACCCCAAGTTTTTGGTGGGGTTCGTGTTGTTTATTCTTTAGTTTTCTATGTTGTGTCATTTGTATTACTGTTTGTCTGTTTGTCTTTTTTCTTTTTAGCCATGGCGTTGTCAGTTTATTTTCGATTTATAAACTTGACTGTCCCTTTGGTATCTTTCGCCACTCTTTAACTGCTTTATTTGTAATCAGCCATGAAACTTATTAGTTGACTGACCACTACCATTTAACAAGTCTGTTGAATTAAAATGGATTTTCTTCAACAAAATTACGAAGTGAGTTATTTTCACATAAAAACAAATTGAATAGTTTCTGAAAGATTGAAAGAAAATTATAATCTACTCCAGTAATAATACAAAACTGTACTTTCACCTGTTAATCTATACATACTAATCCATAATAGAAATTGCATTGGAAGTTTTGTAAACTTTTCTAAAACTAAAAACTAAAAATCTACCCCAAGCTTTATGGTTTATGAAGAGATAGGCGCTTATACTATGTCAGTATATGTGGAACACCGTATGGTATCTTTTTGGTCTAACATTGTAAACAGTTCCGATAGTAAATTATATAGACATATTTATAAATTCAACGTAGATAGTGGATTTACTTTCGATTGGTTGATTTGTATACAAAATATCTTGAATAAATATAGACTGTTAAATATTGTTTAGATCAGAGTAACTTTAGTTTTAATCCAAAAGGGTTAAAGTTGAGCATTAAACAGAGATGTTTTTACCAATTTCAGCAAACTTGGAAATCAGAGATGGAATATTCTCCCAAAGCATTATGTTAAAAACTGTTCAAAGAAAACTTTGAATTTGAAGAATATTTAGACGTATTAAGTTATAAAGATAAGATAACGTTATGAAAGTTTAGAACTGGAAATCATTGGTTACCTATAGAAACTGGTAGATGGCGTAGAATTATGAGACAGGAAAGGTACTGTGACTTTGTAACTGTCAAGAGATAGGTTGATGTATTTCACTATATTTTAAACTAACAGAAAGTAGAAGAACTTTTCTTAAACCTTACTATGTAAGCCGAGTAAATGTTTCGAAATTGGGCACTTTATTTACTTTAAAAAAAATTGTGTTTTATAAAATTTGTGTAAATTAATTTGAATTATATATACAAATCAAACTTATTTTCTCGAGAAATAAATTGAATCAGGAACATATATATTTTTAGGTATACTGTTCCCAGATTGAATAGTATACAAATCATTGTTCTTATATAAATAGTAAAAAAAAATTATCTGCGAAAAAGATAGTTACTTTTATTGTGTTGGAAGAATCGTAAACATGTTTTATTTTTGTAAATTCTATTTATTTACTCGGACATCGTAGAGTTTAAAGTTCATTTTTTTACCATATTGGACTTCATATTGTGTATTGAATTGAAACACGAACGCGGACCTCGATGAGAACACTTGGATTGAAAGTTTGCTAACGTTCCGACCAATAAAATTCATTTTACTATATAACGAGAACTTCAACGAAAGCACCTAGATGAAACATTGTGTATTGAATTGAAACATGAACGCGGACCTCGATGAGAACACCTAGGTTGAAAGTTTGTAATTGTTCCGACCAATGATATTCATTTTGATATATAACGCGAACTTCAACGAATGCACCTAGATGAAATATTCTATTTCTACGACAATGAATTTTTATTTAGAAATTACCGCTAAAATATAGTAAATAAAATTATATCAGAGCATCAATGCATAATTGTTTCTTTTCCATTCTTGTTTCTTTTTTTAATAAAGTTGATGTTAATTTTAATTTGGTAGGTCATTGTAGGTAGACTTATATTAAATGCCCTAAACGTAAATATACCTTTTTTTTTAAATCCAATGGACGTAAGAGAATGTCGACTTAGAGCAAGTCAAGGTCGTTAAGCTTAAATCAACCTACAGATCGTTATCGCAGTCTAAAACTTATCTCATTTAAACAGAATACATGTTCATTTATAGCAAGACTTTTTGTACGTCACGGTGCATGACAGCACAATGATACCTTTACAGAATCGGAACCACAATTAACAATTTTCGTATTTTACTGCTTTTCCACAATTAACGCCCGTTTCGCGTCAGTGACCGGTATTACAATTTGACACAGTTTTAAAAGATTATTGAGCTGTTACTTCATTTACAATTTTGAGCAAGACTTAATTGTTTATTAAATTCAACAAATGTCAGCATTATCTTCATTAATTTTATTATTTAACACAACATGGTTTTTTATTACAAGCTACTCCACATATCAATATACAGCTAGGGAATATTTGTTGTTGATAAAAAATATAAGAAACATCGATTTAAACTATGTTAAAAATAAATAATTTTTGTAAGTTACTTTAATTTCCGTGTCTATATTTAATTTACGAGTACACTACAGTAAGGCAGAAAAAGAGAAACGGAAATATACAGGAATATATAAAGTTTCGTAAGTCATTGCAATGGACCATACGTTACTTACATGTCACGAGTTTTCATAGCACTCAGCAAGTTTTGAAACGAATATGTGAGATAAAGTTCTACTGCATTTGGGCAAATTAAAAATATGTTAAATATCTAACTATTTTATTTTTTAACAGATTCACAAGTTTTGCATTTTTAAACCGTGCATCAATATTTTAATGTTTTTCTTTAAATTCCTTATATGAAACGTGTATTGATCATTCATTTGTTTAAATTGTGAAGCATGTGACTTTAGTAAGAATACACGCATTTATATATATATAAATCGATAAAGTTTGAAACAAATAAACGAAAGAAACATCGATGTTGTTTTGCTTGAGTGATTTACCTGTTAAAAGCTCGGGTCTCAACACGGTTTAAAACGAATTAATACCAGTTTAAAACAGTTTAACGGGGGCGTGGCCTATTTGTTTGACGTAACTTACCACCAACTTGAATTAAATTGAAAGACTGCAAGCGAATCTATTTGACTGGCATTAAAATGATTTGATATGCATTGAAATAAATTAAAAATGATTTTTAATTATTGTCAATCTTTATCAAATGACGATTAATCTCATTCAAACAGCGTTAATGCGTTTTTGTCCGATCAAGTTAAATTCCGGTTACTAGTGCTAACATTACTGAAGAGACATTTATTGTCGAAATGCGGATCTTGTGTGCAAAAAAATATTAACACCTTATGTTTGTGTCATAACATCGTGGCAACAAGTAAATTGTTTTCTGTTAAGTATTAAATTTTTATTAAGATCCATTTTGTTACATCTTGTGATCAATTTTATTTGGCAATCGCCAATGGCAGTCAGCAGGGTTAAAGCACATCATTTGTTCGACCTGTTAGTCAAATGCGTTTTGTTGAAATATACTTTTTTGGTCTTTTGGAAAATGTTGTTTGTGCTGTATTTCGATCCTTCTACAACGGAATTTGTTTTACATGCACACGTATAAAAATTGCGGTTTTTATCCAGCGCAATCATAGGTTTGAACGTAGTTTTCAATTTAGACTTGTTTATATATATATGTTACAGGGAATTTGTGAAATCAGGGATTTTGTAGAATGACTAACATTTCAGGGAATTTGTAAAACCACTGAACTGATTAGTGATTTTATAAAATCCCTGATTTTGACTAGTGATTTTACAAAATCCTGAAATAATTAAGATCTTTTTTACAGATTCACTGATTAGATTCAGGGAATTTGTAAAATAAATTCATTCATTTTTATGAAGAATTTCTGTGAAAAAAGTCTACTACAGTAACGTTCACTCAATTGGAGGTTAATCTAACCTTTATTTTAATATAAAGTTCAAGCAGTTTTCATGCACTATACAACTGATATACTGTAGAACAATGGCTCAGGAACAGATGTCTTTAAATCAAGAGCATACACACAAAAGTTACTTCAAACAATTGACAGAAAACTAAAATGCAACACATGGAACCAGGGAAAATATGATGAAATTTTTGAACATGTTATCAATGAGCCACAGAAATTAAAGAAGACAAAACAAGCTCTTTTCACTACCTTGTTTGAAAAAAGTTACTGTTTCTTATAGTTTTTCTGTAAATAATGTATAAAATAAAACCAATAATATCAACTTTTTTAATAGAACATTACATGTAGGTCACAGTGATTGCTGTCATTAGAGAAGAAAAACACATATGTAAGGTATAAGAAATTGAGTGGGTTAGGGTATATGATCCAGTGGCAAATATTTAAAAAAAATCGTTACAAGCGGTATTTATCAGATGAAGATGTTTTAAAAAATATTATGTACGTCTTGAAGACACGCACAGCATAGTTCAGAAAATTTGCATGTGAATAGATCATGATGGTAGGGATAAAATGGTATTAAAAATGCGCAAACAGAAAGTGTGCAAACTGTACAAGGAATTTTAAGACATACATCGAAAAGCAGGGCAATTATGTAACAGTAGATGTCACCCAAACTTGCCATGTGAAAATCAGTAAATTCACAGTGGTCTAAATATCCGTTTATATGTCTTTTAGTCATTATCATTATACACTAGTCTAGCTCATAGGTTTAATAAACAAATATATTTAAAAATCATTAGTGATCATTAGTCTATTTTCATATTAAGAAAAATACATTTCTAATAGCAAGTTATACTGAATTGAAATCAGGGATTTTACAAATCCCTAGCTCTATTTTCAGTGATTTTGTGAAATCCGTAACAATTTTAGGGATTTTACAAAACCATTGAAACTGTTAGTGATTTTACAAAATCACTGATTAGCCCAGTGACTTTACAAAATCCCTGATTTTACAAATTCCCTGTTACACATGTATATCTACATCTGTTGTAGAGTTGTCGCTGACTCAGACGTACTTATAAATATAATTATTTTCTGTGACTGTATATTACATTAATTTGTAGGATCCTTTACTATAGATAATTTAGCTGATCTGTAACAATAACATCTTCATGCCTTATATATCATGTACTGTAGTACGCCGCTAGATTAAAACTGACGAGGAAAGGTAACACACGGTCAGCGTAAGCTCTTTTTATGAGAGCCCAGGTGGTCGTGTGGTCTAGCGCGACGGCTGCAGTGCAGGCGATTTGGTGTCACGATATCACAGTAGCATGGGTTTGAATCCCGGCGAGGGAAGAACCAAAAATTTGCGAAAGCAAATTTACAGATCTAACATTGTTGGGTTGATGTTTATACGAGTTGTATATACATTATGTACACAGCCATGCATCACCATCATTGATGGCGATCCGATGGATACATCTGTTGTAGAGTTGTCACTGACTCAGACGTACTTATAAATATAATTATTTTCTGTGACTGTATATAACATTAATTTGTAGAATCCTTTACTATAGATAGTTTAGCTGATCTGTAAAAATAACATCTTCATGCCTTATATATCATGTACTGTAGTACGCCGCTAGATTAAAACTGACGAGGAAAGGAAACACACGGTCACCGAAAGCTCTTTTTATGAGAGCCCAGGTGGTCGTGTGGTCTAGCGCGACGGCTGCAGTGCAGGCGATTTGGTATCACGATATCACAGTAGCATGGGTTCGAATCCCGGCGAGGGAAGAACCAAAAATTTGCTAAAGCAAATTTACAGATCTAACAGTGTTGGGTTGATGTTTAGACGAGTTATATATATATATACTCTTGTTGTCTCGAACTCGGTTGACTCGAAATTTCGGATGAGTCGAAGTTTTCACGTGGTCCCGAACTTTATTCCATACAAAAGTATGTAATTCGACCCCTGATGAGTCGAAATTGGATGAGTCGAAATTTCGGTTGAGTCGAACTAAATTTACGGTCCCAAGGATAACAAAAGCATTCAAAATTCATTTTTTATCTCGAACTAATACACATATGTCAAAACATGACCTCCGGGATTTAACTGGATTGAAGAGTTAATCTGACAATACACGTGTATTTAAATTTCCGGTCACTGACCACTGTATTGATTTATGACATGCTATTTCCATGAGTGTTTACCTAAGATTATCTTTTATAGAATTTTTATAAATAATTAGTGATACCTTGTTAAGGTTCATGAAAAAGTATTTAAAATGTTTACAAAACAATTTAGTTTTGATTTACACTAAATTGAATGAGCTTGGGTGTGTATAAAGTGAGGATTATGGCTTCCGTTGATGATCACCTAAAAACTACTCAAACGGCGTCTTTAATCTTGTTATATTTTCTTTTGAAAAGAAAGAGTTAGATAAAACAAAATGAATAGAAATCATTTTTTTTTTAAATCTCTTGTACTCGAGAATAAACAATTTTGTCAGCTATAATTAACCGACCTAAAATAACGAAACTATCGATTGGAAATTACTCTCTTGGAAAAGCCATATGATTTTTATTATTTATTGATACAATTGAATAAGTAAAAATAATGTCATTATAATAATAAAAGACTGTGACATACACATACATCGATCTGATACTAGAATATCGATCCCCTTGCCATATTCAACCGGATTTATTTTAGCTTTACCAAGCTAAACAAGAGTTGTGTCCCTTAGATTGTCGAACTTCCGGTGTTCGTTTGAGTCGAACTACGTGTATCTCGAAATATTTCTCTTGTCCGGCTGACTTCGACATAACGAGAGTCGACTGAGAAGTTGTTATTCTCCAGTACTAGTTTCAGAAGTTTAACAAGGCACTCAGTAGGAGGATTTTTTTTACTACGAGTGTTCCATGCCTCTTCACCGAGTGGGACACCACGGCGAGAAGGAGAAGAGAAAACTTTTAAATCCACCAACTCCACACTTTAGAACCTTATGGTCTTAACGAAAAAGACGAAAAAAGATACAGGAAAGATAAAGAATAATTTAAAACAAAGCATCGTCCTTTTTATCCCGTAATATTGGCCAATGAACGTTGCTAACTTCAACTACCAATTATGTATTTTTAAGGTAGCTAAATCCAAGTGCAACATGTACATTGATCTGCAAAATTTTCTTATTCTCAAAGCAGTTAAATGCAAGAGGTCATAGACATTGAGCTGCAAAATTTTCTTATTTTAAAGGCAGTTCAGTGCAACATAGACGTTGAGCTGCAAAAGTTTCTTATCATCTACATCCGATTTCACCTGGAAAATAGATGCACGCTTGATAAAGCTAGTTGGTCTAGCGAAATATTGCGTTTATTTTCATCATTTTGTAAATATTTTAAACATTCTTATATTTACATACTAAATAGTGTGTTAAAAATACATTGTTAGGCAATCTATAATTTTATTTGTGTAATCTCTGTACTAATTAATCCACACTCCCATAGATTTGTATGTCATGTGCTGCTATTAATAGGCACTTATATATATTGATATGTTACAGGGAATTTGTGAAATCAGTGAACTGATTAGCGATTTTATAAAATCCCTGATTTTGACTAGTGATTTTACAAAATCCTGAAATAATTAAGATCTTTTTTACAGATTCACTGATTAAATTCAGAGAATTTTTAAAATACATTCATGAATTTTTATTAAGAATTTCTGTGGAAAAAAGACTACAACAGTAACACTCAATAAGTTTGAGGTTAATTTAGTCTTTATTTTTATGTTAAGTGAGCGGTTTTCATGCACAAAACAACTGACATACTGTAGAACAATGGCTCAGACACAAATGTCTTGAAATCAAGAGCAAACATACACACAAAAGTTACTTCAAATAATTGAGGTAAAATGCAACATATGGAACCAGGGAAAATATGATAAATATTTTGGAATATTTTGTCAACGAGCCACAGAAAGAAGACAAAGCAAGCTCTTATCACTACCGTGTTTGAAAGAAAGTTACTGTTTATTATTGTTTTTCTGTTTAATTACTGTAGAAAATAAAACCAATTATATATTTTTTTTAAATCAAATATAAAATCTGATCATAACATTAGGTTGATTGCTGTCATTAGAGAAGAAAAACACATTTGTAAGGTATAAGAAATTGAGTGGGTTAGGGTATGTGATTCAGTGGCAAATATTACATGCATATCAGATCAAGAGCATCTTATTGCTGCATGAAAAAGTACACTTTGTTTTGTACTTGCATGTTTATGAATAGGTTAATCTAACTAAGCAAAAATAAACAAAGTTTACCTACTTTGGTCCTTTATCAGACATATGTATTCTATCACAAAGTGGTATAACTTTGATTAAGTTTCTAAAATTTCTCAACTCTTTTAATCCAAATAAAGTAAATATTTTGTTGATAAATGAAAGTATGAAGTTCTTCAATGTGAAGATTTGAAACAAATTGTTAAAAACGATATTCATCTGATGAAGATGTTTTAAAAATATTATGAAGACATCTACAGCATAGTTAAGAAAATTCACATATCAATAGCTTATCATGCTTATAGTGGTAGGGATGTCATCCAAACTTGTCTTGCAAACATAAGCAAATTCAGAGTGGTCTAAATACCCGTTTAAATGCTTTTTAGTCAATATCACTATACACAAGTTCTAGCTCATAGTGTTTATTAAACAAATATATTTCTAAATCATTAGTGATCATTCATTTGGTTTATCTTTATATTAAGAAAAACACATTTCTAATAGCATGTTATTATTTATTGTAATCAGGGATTTTACAAAAATCCCTATCTCTATTTTTAGTGATTTTATAAAATTCCTAACAGTTTCAGGGATTTTACAAAACCACTGAAACTGTTAGTGATTTTACACAATCACTGATTAATCCAGTGATTTTACAAGATCCCTGATTTTACAAATTCCCTGTAACATATATATATATATAAAATTGCGGTTTTTATCCAACGCAATCATAGGTTTGAACGTAGTCTTCAATTTAGACTCGTTATATATATATACGAGTGGATACATCGGCGATCCGATGGATACATCTGTTGTAGAGTTGTCACTGACTCAGACGTACTTATAAATATTATTATTTTCTGTGACTGTATATTACATTAATTTGAAGGATCCTCTACTATAGATAATTTAGCTGATCTGTAACAATAACATCTTCATGCCTTATATAGCATGTACTGTAGTACGCCGCTAGATTAAAACTGACGAAGAAAGGTAACACACGGCCAGCGAAAGCTCTTTTTTTGAGAGCCCAGGTGGTCGTGTGGTCTAGCGGGACGGCTGCAGTGCAGGCGATTTGGTGTCACGATATCACAGTAGCATGGGTTCGAATCCCGGCGAGGGAAGAACCGAAAATTTGCTAAAGCAAATTTACAGATCTAACATTGTTGGGTTGATGTTTAGACGAGTTGTATATACATTATGAACACATCCATGTATCACCTTCATTGATGGCGATCCGATGGATACATCTGTTGTAGAGTTGTCACTGACTCAGACGTACTTATAAATATAATTATTTTCTGTGACTGTATATTACATTAATTTGTAGGATCCTTTACTATAGATAATTTAGCTGATCTGTAACAATAACATCTTTATGCCTTATATAGCATGTACTGCAGTACGCCGCTAGATAAAAACTGACGAAGAAAGGTAACACACGGCCAGCGAAAGCTCTTTTTTTGAGAGCCCAGGTGGTCGTGTGGTCTAGCGGGACGGCTGCAGTGCAGGCGATTTGGTGTCGCGATATCACAGTAGCATGGGTTCGAATCCCGGCGAGGGAAGAACCGAAAATTTGCGAAAGCAAATTTACAGATCTAACATTGTTGGGTTGATGTTTAGACGAGTTGTATATATTTATAAATATATATTGAAGAAAATAAATGAATTCACAGTACTTATTTCGTAAACATATACCTACCATATTTGACCACTTGGTGAATATCAATACAAACAGCAAGTCCTATAACATGTTTTTGCTAAGCTAGTTGTAAACGCATTAAAAAACATATTAAGTATATTTGCAATTAGCAAATTGATGAAAATATCGAATAATGATATTGGAAATTCTTGTTTTCAGAATGGTCATAATTCGAAATGACTTTCTGTACATCAATATCTGAAGGCCTCAGATTATTAACATTGTCATTATTCTTTTAATTTTTTTTTTTTTCAATTTCCTGGCGGCTATTTTTGAAACCCTTTACCTTATTGAAAAAAAGATTGTGGATTATTTTGTTTAAACAATTTATAATTTTTACATAGAGAGTGTTGGTATACCGTGTTGAACAAACTACATTTTTGATAGAATTGATTTCAAAGACAGTTCGAGGTTTAAAATATTCAGAAGTGTGTTTGAGGTTTTTAAAATCCACATAATTGTTAATACGATCTTGCGATTAAACGGTTTCACGGTATTTCATTTCTTATAATTTTATTCTAAGTTCTATTTTAAACAGGAGTAAACCATGAAAAAACGTTGATGACGCCAAGGTCACATGACAAAAGTATGTCTATGGTCTGATAAACAGAACAACATCAGCCAATAAGAAGACGCGTTACATCAAAATTAAATTATATAAGGATATTGATCAACTTATTTAAAGAAGAGTTACTTACCTTCTAACGGAATCGATCCATAACCTGGAATACAGTTTGAAAATAATGTATTAAAACACCAAGCTAGTTAAACTAATTCACACTCCACGATGAGCATTTATCATATACAAAATAATGTTTAGCATCAAGTATGATAGTCCAGTCGAATTGTGAATCTGTTGTTTAGACTGTGGTAAAAAGTAAACACACAAAAATACCTAACTCCGAGGAAAATTCAAAAAGGAAAATCAAAAATCAAAAGGCAAAATAAAAAGTCAAAACACATCAAACGAATTGATAACAACTGTCATATTCCTGACTTGGTACAGGCATTTTCTAATGTAGAAAATGGTGGATTGAACCTGGTTTGATAGCTATCTAAACCTTTCACTTGTATGACAGTCGCGTCAAATTCCATTACATTGTCAACGATGTATGAACAAAACAAACATACTCAAAGAGTAAAAATATCAAAAATAGGAGTACAGCAGTCATTATTGTGTTATCATCTTAATATCATCAATATTGTGTTATCATCTCAATATCATAAAAAAACATTACGTTTGGCAAAGTTTTAGTTTAGGACATAGCAAACATTATAGCTATAGACATAATTCTGAATATAAAAATGGCTGCTCGGGGCAATTCTAAAATGACTGCCATACAATCAATAGAAATCATTTACGAAATATATATAAGTTATAAATGGCCTTATCAATTTCGATAATCTAAGGCATTGACATATAGCTCTTCAACTATTTTCGGTACTTATCCATTTTCGGATTTCAAATGTTTGGCTTTGAGCGTTCCTGATGAAGGTAAATCCAGAAAAGCGCTTCGGACGCAATAAATTATTAAACGTGTTGTTTTCCATTTTTTAATTACTTATGACATATATTAAGTCTTGAAGTACTGGTTGTCATCTTGAATGATGGTCATTTTAAAAACATGAATTTACAAAATAATAGTATACTAGTCCTGTCAAAATATTTCACCAGAAACAACAAGAACATATTTTAGAAGTAATATGAGCAATTCGATTGCAAATACCAGTAACTGAATAAACAAAGGTTTTGTGAATTAACAAAAGCATCAACGTCTATGATTAAGAGTACGTGACCTACAAACCATTGTCCATTCAGAAACAAATCAGTACTGGAGATTTAATATCGCAGTAGCTACGGTATCATACTAAATATTTGTTAACACTGCACAACAAAGCAATAAAACAGAATTAAAAGGCACAGAAACAATGTGTCTTACTCGATGCAAATGTGGAGGACAATGTCATATACTAGTACATATATGGACAACTATCGTGTGGTTTGACAAAACATGTATAACTCATTTAACGAGTGAAATTTTTAACGTCCATTAAGAACATTTAGGCAGAGATATCCTTATGAAATTACTTGTATGAAATGATACTCATTATGCCATGGAGGCTTTTCTGAAAACTGTTGTCAGATAAGCAATGTGATGCAAATTCTGTATTTTTATCGAAATCTAATTAGACACTTGTCAGAACAAGAAGATAAAAAAAGCCATGTTATTCAACATGTTCAATTTCACTTTCAGATATATTGATGATGTCAAATTTTAATCCGGACTTTTCTGATTTGGTTCCGAATTTAAAGAAACAACACACTTGACTTATTCTTTCTAATTGTTTAGACTGAACCCTCGAATTTGACATACATGGAAATCTCAGTACCATAATCTATGACAAACGAGACGATTTTACTTTTTGGACAAACAGACATATGTTTATGGTAAATCTAACACCGCCCCAACCACACTTGTCTGAACAGAACTTGCAATCTATTATATTTAATTTCCCAACATTTAAAATAATATGTAACCTGTGAAAAGAGACAAAGTCCATCTACATTTTTGTAAGTGTTTATCGTAGCGAGGTGGATAAGTGGTAATTTTCATGCAAGGTAATTGCTATTTTGTATTTCACGATAAGTGTGATTTTATATTTTTTATTTAAAACTCAGTCGGGTCAGACATTTGCTTTGTTCAACGTGTTGAACTTTTCTAAGAATATGTGAGTCGTGAGTTTTAAGTGCGTATTTTGAATGTTAAGAATTGGCGAATAAATTCAAACACTTGGAAGGTGTCGTCTAGACATTATGGATTCAATTTTTGTTTGTAATATTTTAAAAGTCTTTCATCATTTATATCGTAAATGGGTTTACTAAATCGGACATACATATCAATTAGAGAGTTTATATAAGCAGGAAAACTGTAAATCAGTTCAAAAAAGTTTCACATCAAAGTCTTTGTTTTTCATGCAACCTTCATGACAGAAAATTTCCATTGTGTCGTTTAGTCTTTTAAGAACCATATATGATCTTTTCCAAATTGTGCGTGTTTTGTTAAATGTGACTTCGCATTTCTGTAAGACGTATCACGATATTTTGTTATCCAACATTCATGTATTTACGTTTGATGTTGTATTTATTAAACTGAGTTTGATTTTTTTGGAATTTTGGGTCATTGATGCACCAGTCAGTCTTATGAAAAACGCGTCTGGTACCTTTATATTGTTTACTAACTATAAGCATGTTTTAATGTTCTATTGTATTGTTAATTGGTGTATTTATCTATCCTGAATGTTTGTTCATTTATTTGTATTGTAGTCTTGTTATGTGATGTTGTGATTTTAGTGTTATATTTAAGATTGCCATCAAAGAAGGAGATTTTGCTAGCCACAAACCCAGATTTAACTAAACTATTCCGTTGATGGCCCTGTTGTAAGGGATTGTATTCGTGACGCCATATTCAATGTTAACATAGAAACATTCATGAAACGTGTTTTGTTTCAAAGAAGTTTTAGAATAACATTGTCAATACTTGAAAGTATGATAATGAATATAGTTATATGCTCATAGGGATTATTCCTTCTTTTACACATTTTTTTTTCGATTTTAGATATAACAATCAAAATTGATAAAATTGTACATGCCACCTTTATAACAAACGAACAGGCAAAAAGTAAAATCACAAAAATACTGAACTAAGAAGAAAATCAATTCGGAAAGTCCATAATCACATGGCAAAACCAAAACACAAAACGCATCAAAAACGAATGGACAAGAACTGTCATATTCCTGAATTGATACAGGCAAGCGGACAGAAGTAGAGATGGATGCAATATATAATGGACTATTAGAGTTGAGGGCCTAGCTATATATAGATTGTTACTACTACCTATATAATCTTATAGTGTATATAATATAAATGCTATACCTTGTTTTCTCCTTTTCCGTCTCCAAAAATAACAGAAAATCGTCAATGACACTGCCACTGCCAGAAACACAATAATTCCAATTATTAAAGCAGTTCTGAAATCAATTAAATAGAGGATGTACATATGTTAGACCAAAACAAGTGTGACGGGTTTCTCAAACACTAACAATCAAAGTGTACCTCAACACATGCATTCAAACGTTACGTTGTATTAGAGGTTTCCCGATTTGCTACCGTACCAACCGTAGTACGAACTGGGAGCCGTCATTGATCTTTTGAAATTAATTCATATATGTCCTTGATGTCAATGTATTTTATATGAGTCATTATAAAAAGTATTTGGATGATTTTTAGCTACAACTTGGTATAATTTTTATGTTGATATGTTACCTATTCATAACAAACGATATTGTGTGTATTCGATTATGCTTTCAACAAACCGTTGCTAGTAACTGTTGCAACGAACGGTTTGTAATTAAGATTTATTTCCATTGAAGTTCAACAGGCAAAAACAAGCTATATATATAGCACATTTATAATTTATCTTATGTTTGACTGTTATATTAATGTAACAGTTTAAAATGGAATAGTTGGCATATCTTAGGGGTTGGTTTTAAGAAAAGATAATAGAAGAAGAGCTACATTATTTTAACATTCAAAATTGAACCCATTCAAAATGTAAAATGTTAAAGGTAAATACAAAACCTGTTTCGGTATAGAGGTCGCTAAAAAAATTGAAAGAGTATGCAAGGTACTATTACAGAAAAAAAAAGTATGCAAGTTACTATTAAAAAGTATGCAAGGTACTGCACAATGTATGAATATAAACACGACGGAACAACTTTCATGAAGTATTAAACTTGTTTTTAAATATAAGGAGGATTTTTTTTAATTTTGATATAATTTCAAATTGTAGGTTGTTTTAGCTGTTCAAATTCATAATCTTTAATACCATTCTTATATTTTTTCTGAAAGTTTAAAAAATCATCATTTAGACGTATGAGAAATTTTACCAGAAGTTAAAAGTACGAATAAAGTATTAAATAAAAGATATACACATAAAATATTCAAAGAACACAAGTGTCAGTACAATTTTATTTTAGTCATGATAACAGTGGCGGATCCAGAATTTTCAAGTGATGTTTCCTTATATTAATAATCATTTTTTTTTAAAAGGGGTGGAACCCCTTCCTCCTGCCCCCTGTCCCCTTCAATATCCGCCTCTGTATAATTATATGACAATTATTCTAGTCAATAACATTTTTAGAATCGCTTCTAGAAAAAAAATTATCGGAGAATTGGGGAATTTCAATTTTCTCACATAAAATGAAATCTCGGCTCCCTTATCCTCTCAAACAAAAATAAAATAATTAAAATAATTAAAACTAAATTCAAAATCATGCAACAGCTAATTAAGATACGAAAACTACGCAATTTTGACACGTTAACAATTATAACCAACACCAGTATCATGTCTTTTAGAAAGTAGTTTATAGTTATTATTTTAATTATAATTCATTTGTCTGTATGAAAACAATCTTTTTTCTATAAAAAAAAACCCGAATCAAAACAAAATACCTATATCAAACAGAAACACAAATCTATATTTAGAATTTAAAGGTCGTGTGAATTTCAACTAAGTTCGTTTAAGGTCTGTTTGATTCATCACTAGTTCATAACAAAGTTATTCCATAAAGAATAATAAACAAAGTGTACTAGAAACGTTAAAATCGCTATCACTTAAATCGTTAAGCTAGTTTTTTGGTGATACGTAAATCAATTCTTTAAATTTCATCGTGATTAATAAGATAATTTCATGCGTTAAATGATACCTCCAAAACAGCTCCAACGGTTGTGTTACGTACCAACCGTACCTGATACGTAGCAAATCGGGAAACCTCTACTAGTACGTATGTCGACACATTTTGTTTAGCCCGATAAAAGTGCCGAGCCTTTTCAAATATTCGAGTATTATGCAATTCATAAATATACAAGAAACAATTTTACCTAAATACCAACTTTTATTTGTGGGCTTCGTTTTCATCTCTGGTGAATTTGTTTTTCAACTTTGTACTTGTTGGCTTTCTAACTATTTTGATCCCATGGGCATTCATGAGTCTTCAGTAGACGAACCTCGCGTCTTGCGAATTAAGTTATAAGCATTGTACCTTTGATTAAATTATTTACACCACTGGGACGATGACACTCCTGGTGGACGTTTCGTTGCGACGGCATCACAAATGCAGTATTTAGCACTCCATTGTTGACATGGATATCAATCATATGGTAATTTTTATTAATCTTAGACTATTGTTTTAAAAGGCATAAATTATTCGTAAAACTAAGGATTTGCCTATCCCATAGATAGTTTACCTTCGTCATATTGGCACAACTTTTTGGAATTGTAGTTCCTCTACATCCTCAATGCCTTTATACTTTGTATTTGTTTAGCTTTCTAATTTTTTTTTTTGGGTCTTATGTAGACATTAAAATAAAGCCAGGTAACTTTGATACCTTTTTATTTTTTTTGTCGTCTTTCGTGTTATTGCCAAACAAAATATTATCAGAAGAAAATATGAAAGTTGTCAATAAAAGTTGACATTTCTTACTTACATTTCACCTTGCGATAATCTAATGTCCCCATTTGGTTGTGTGGTCCTGATGGCTAAAATACAATACAGTAAATTATCTAATTATTTGTTTGTTTTACTTGCAATCTTGTCATTCCAAGCTTTCGCCAATAACACTTTTGAAAATATTGTAGTTCTGATACATTTTTTTCGAACAGTAGCCACCCTTCCGCTATATTTTCGATGCAGGTTTTATGATTTTTCAGATAAAAGATAATAGATAAACTTAGTCATTTGTCGATTAGATTTAGTCAGGGTGAGTTATCTCCGCAAAAACCTCATTAATTAGTCATATATTCATTAATGGTTATGATCCAAAAGCAGCGTACATCGATAAAAATGTATGATAACAAATTACATACATGCATTTAAAAAAACGAGTTCAGTGTTAGCAAAAATGATATGCACGTGGTCAAAACGAAAGTAGACTGCAAACATTTATTAAATAAGAATGATTTATAGATTCTACTCAGTAAATGCACAGAATATCGAATGAAGTAAGTTCTCTGCATCTTGCCATGATCTTATACTCTACACGCGCCCTGTAATTCGCTTTAAATTAACGTCTTGTAGGCACCCTATCGAGTAAATTTTAACACTAGCTTCACAACTGCTTCGGCGCCCGTTGTCCACATTGCTGGAGCCGGGATCCCAATCCCAAAGCATGGAGACCAAACACTGAAGCCTTGGACACACAACCTTGTTCAAATTAACCATGAGTCTCGACACAAGGAACCCTTATCCCTTATTTTTTAGCCCACATACCATTATGTTATACCCCAATTCCAGTCTCCACTCAATTCCAGATTACAATATTTTTTGCTGAAGGCTTTGGGTATTTTTCAGCACACTATTTTTATTGCACTGGCTATGGTTACGTGGAAATGTAACAATCATATAAACAAATATTATTACATTGGAGACTAATTGCCGGAATGCAGGGTTGGGTAAGGAACCGATTAATTACGATATGTAACAATAATATTCATTTAAACTGTTCAATTCAATCAACAAGTATGACCATTTGCTTTTTGTCACATTGATGACTTTGAGTTCCTGTGAAAAACAGTATGTTTAAGATAATTTATCCATGTTGCAGGCATTGATCAGAGAATGATGCAAGGTTCATGATAAGTCCATATAATAAAGATATCTATGAAAGAATTCCATGTTTTGTTTTGCTTTCGACGCTTTCAAATTCAAGAATATATAAAAGTAGGCACTGGCTACTGTTACATGGAAATGAAACAATACTATAAAAAATATTGTTACATTAGAGACTAATTGCCGGAATGCAGGGTTGTTTAATTACAATGTAACCATAATGCTTGGGTCTGCAGTGTACGGTTACATTGCGTTATTTTTACATACATACACTGTGATGTACGCTGGGACTACTATGAGTAATATGTATACATTTGTTTAAGTTTTGATTGTTTTGATGTTATTAAAGAAACAACATTGTTGATTGAATTGACCAATTTAAATGCATACTTCAAATAACATAATATTATGATTTTTTGAAAGATTGATTTGATGAGTATTTACTGTGAAGCCTTCATATATATGAAAGTATATATTGGGAAGGCATCACACAGCATAAAAGCCTTTCATGACCAAATATTAGCGGACTTATAAATATTATATTACATTGTTTGTTAATCATTGATGACTGCACACCTTAATTGACATGTTCTTTTCAGATATTGCGTTATCATAAGTATTCAAATTATAACATGTATGTACCTCAGTTATAGCAAACATTGCCAAAGCAGTAAATTGTTTAGTACGGTAAATTAAAAAAAGAATTGCCAGGTTTTTAGGAAATCAATGTGAATAATGCGACTGGATAAGTATCACAAAAATAAAAACTCACATTCTGGTATCAGAAACGTGTATAAAAAATTGAGAATGGAAATTGGGAATGTGTCAAAGAGACAACAACCCGACCATAGAAAAAACATATGTGTATACAGATTTTCAAGTCGCAGAATTTGCAATATTGCATTAACCTCATATTTTCCTGATTGTTGTCCTGTCTTTCAAAAATACAATAATAAATGCACGATAATTTAAGAATTTCCAGTAAATATTCTTAGAAACAACTATAATCTTTACTATTAAACAAGAAGACCACATTTTGTGTGTCGCTTCTCATCCTTCCACGATAAATAAATCATCATGCCTCTGTGTTCTACAGGTAACATGCATAGTCACTTGTCATTCATTCTTATGATTATTCAGATTGAGTTATTTTTGGAGAAGAACCGACAAAAAAGGAGTCCAGATATTGATTCCGTCATCAGACTGACTTTTAGTCATAGATAAGACTTCCGGTTTGCAACATGCACAATAACAACCAATCGTATGATAGATAACAAAAATTTGTAAGGGTTCCGCGGAACCCAGTGTCTCGCCTTCTTTTGCTGTTAATCACACATTCATAAAAAATGATGAAAAAAATCAATAAAATTATTCCTCTTTGATTGTCAGAAGCTTCTGTCCAAGTTTGGTAAAAATCCAAGTTAGTTTAAGAATCTTAAAAATGTTTTAAATACTTTAACTGCAGACTGTATGTAATGTTAACTGGAAGAAAAACTAAGACCATTTATAAGTAAAATACGGGGAAAATGGAATTTTATTTTTACAAAATTTACTTCTGCATTCTATTTTCTGATTATAAACAAGCTTCTGGCCAAGTTTCTTACAATTCCAGGATAGTTTAAGAAAGTTATTAAAATTTTAAAAACTTTTACCACAGAGTGAATGTTATGTTTCCTCGCAGAAAAAACTAAGTCCATCTATAAGTAAAATACGGAAAAAATGGAATTTTATTTTTACAAAATTTACTTCTGGATACTATCTCCTGGGGTCTGTTGTTCAACTTGTGATTAAACTAATCATATGATTAATTTTAATCAGTCGTTAAAAGTTAATCGGATGATTAGTAAATGCAATGATTAAATTGCGTTGTTCAACTTATTTTAATCATTGTATTTACTAATCATCCGATTAATTTTTAATCATATGATTAAATTTGGGTAGTTAGCAAGTGTTTCCCACAATGCATTGTAAATCAGGGCCTACAAAACTTCCTTTGATGCATTAAATTATAACATTCTTCTTTTAAACAGGTTTTGGGTGCCAATAATTATTGAATAAGTATCTTATAACATGTTCATGTTTTTTCTTATGGAAACATAAAAACATTTTAGATAGGTTTCCAGTTGAAAATGAAATATGCTTGAATGAAAAAATAATTTCAGTGAATGCACTGATTAAGTAATCTCAAATTCAATGCATTTATTTGCCATGAAAATGGTTTAGGGTGCATTTTGTAATAATCAGCATTTGCATTCCACTTTAAATTATGACTAGGGCCAGAGTTTTTCATGTTATTGCTCATAAATCTTGGTATCTGAAATAATGAGGTCATGCAGGTGGTCGAAAAACCAACATTCAATGAGTAACTTGAAATCAGTTTGTTTCAATCGTTGTTGAAATAGTCTTATCATGCAACATGTGACTGTTCTAACTCAGAAGCAATGTCAGAGATTGTCTTCGGTCCTCAATCAAAATGCATCATTCATGACCATGATTTTAATGCCGGAATTTGGTGTCTGACAACAACGACAGTGTTTGTGATTGCAATGATAATTTAGTTGAAGTCTTTGTTTTTTCAAATATCTGTTAAAATATTTTTTGTTAATTAAGTCATACCTTCTACAAATGCGAAAGATACGCTTTTATTTTATAAATGACGAAATAATTTGTAATAACGATCTCCATTGACGCGTATGTGAAGGGTGCTTTCTTTCACGTCCGCATTTTTCAAGTATGGCATGCCAAGTTAACATTTCAGATCATTTTTTCGGATGGTGTAGATCGTAATAAATAACAGAACTGTAATCGATTGCAGTTCACACGGCATAAGAAGATACAGCGTGACAATTTTAAATATTCACTTGTGCAAGTGTAATGGCACAGTCCGAAAACCTTTTCAATGATTTTTTAAAACTGAAATATCAAATTGTTAGTTCTAGAAATTTTCATAAAGGGGGAGGGGCACTGACTGCCTAAGAGGGGGCCCGCTCCAATCATGCTTCAGTGATTCCCTTTATATAATCAACCAAATGTTTTCCACAAAAGGGGGAGGGGGCCTGGGCCCCTGAAAACACCTCTGAAATAGTTCGTTCTGATGTTGTATTGTTATACCACTGTCCCAGGTTAGGGGAGGGTTACGATCCCGCTAACATGTTTAACCCCGCTACATTATTTATGTATGTGCCTGTTCCCAGTCAGGAGCCTGTAATTCAGTGGTTGTCGTTTGTTTATGTGTTCCATATTTGTGTTTCGTTCATTTTTTTATATATATATAAATAAGGCCGTTAGTTTTCTCGTTTGAATTGTCTATATTGTCTTATCGGGGCCTTTTTATAGCTGACTATGCGGTCTGGGCTTTGCTAATAGTAAATATAAAGACAAGAAGATGTGGCATGATTGTCAAAGAGACAATTCACTATCGGGAACCACAAGATAAAGTAAATTAACAGATATAATATAGGTCACCATATGGCCTTCAACAACGAGCAAAACTCACATCGAAGCATAAGCTATAAAAGACCTATAGATATGACAAATCAAGGCAGTAAAACAATTCAAACTAGAAATCTAAAGGCCTTATATATATTCATGAACAAAACTAAGAACGTAAAACAATAATATATATAGCAACAAACGACATGCAACAACTGAATTACAGGCACATCCAAATGCTGATTTACGGTATACAAGTAGAAGATGTTTATTTGGTCCCTATTGGCCCGAGAACACAGTTATTTCATAGAGCATTTCTTTTAGACAATAAATTCAAATTTAAAAAATCGCACCTACTCTTTTTCAAAAAGATTTTTACAGTGTAGTGTACTACTAGTGAGACAAATAATATCAAATTAATAGAAACTTCTACCAGCTTTAACTGACAGCTTCCGACGTAATAAATATTGACCTTTTTTAAACTGACCAAATCACTACTTAACTTGACATAAAGATTCAGCACCCAAATTTTTATAACATGTAATAACAGCCCCCTACTTAATATTTCATGCATTAGATAGCAAGAAATAAATTATGAAAGTGTATCAAATACAAATGCAAGTTATACACTGTTCACAGTAGGGACTAACTAACGAAAACCAAAGGACGATAACTGTGTCCTTGAACCTTGATTGTGTGGTCTTTTTTACCATTTGATGAGATTGTGCTTCAACCGACCGACAAAGATGGCTGCTCACTGTGAATAAAATAACTATGAATTATGATTATGTATCTATTTTTGTGGCAAAAAGTTTAGCTTCTTGTTTGAAATACATTCTCTTAATTGTTCTCAGTTATATAAAGGCATGAAGTATTTGCCATTGGCTTTTTAACATGATAATTCACAAGATAACAAAAGAAAGGAAGACAGACCAATCACAATTTGTCTAATTTTTTTTATTTTTAAGTTAAACTGAAAAAAGATAAACCTTTCAAATAAAAAGTTCTTTATATAAAAATATTCCCTGGATGTGGAACTTTTGCTCCCTCTATTTTCAACACTAGAAATGAGGTTTTCCAGTGTACTTAAACTTCAAACCTTGCTTTCTAACTGATCTATTCAAGGACGTCATTACTGACAACAACTGTCTTTATTTAAAAAAAAAAGAAAATCTTCAGTGTCGTTATATGCATGCATGTTGTCTGCTTGAAGTTGATCCCCACCCGGACAGAAAGAAATAGCCCAACTCAAAGATGTTTATTATTAATATATTCCTGTATCAAGTGATTTTTCACCTTAGGCTTACATAAGAATAAATACAGAATATAGAAAGTGAAACTGAAATTGAAAACATAAAGTCTGAAGTCACATAGAAGAGAAATAGATTGATGTTTTTTTGGGGAAAACAACCGGTGCCAGGGGTACCCTCTGTGTGTTCAAATATGCATGCCATATTTGCCACTGCCCCATGTCTGTTTTATGAATTCTGACACTAAATTTTCCATCTGTTGCATGCCAAGAATTCCTCTCTCAAAACTCCGGTGGACCTCCTACTGCACCTATTACCTGGATCCATTCGTAGATTTGATCCATTGTAAAGTGAAATTAATTTATGAAAGAGGGACAAAAGATACAAACTCATAAATCGAAAATAAACTGACAACGCCATGGCCAAAAATGAAACACACAAACAGACAACAATAGCACACACAACATAGAAAACTGTAGAATAAGCAACACGAACCACATCAAAAACTAGGGGTTATCTCAGGTGCTCCGGAACATGACCTGCATGTACGTGTCGCCACTGAAGACCACAACCATATTCAAATTGGTCAATATAAATTACACGTGTTATTTGCTCTATGAGATATTTGCATGCTCTTTATTTTTTAATATTGATGCAATTTATGATCCTTTATACTTATCATTTCTTACTCGGACTAACCAGAGAAGCATCTATAGATGAGTTAGAAGTTAAAAAAATCAAAGATATATTCTGTGATGATCTGGAAAAACAAGCACTAGTCACATAAATCATACATTGTTGTACCTCTCTCCCAACGGTGGTATAATACTTCTTTTGAAATATATCTGACACTCGAATATGAGATTTCCTAGATTCTTAATAACAGGTGCTTGTTTTTGTATATTGTGTCAGATAAAAAATATGCTTTATTAAATGGGAAAACAATATACACTGTTTAAAAACTCCGTGTAAAGATAAAAATCGTAAGGTCCTAGATATACGGGGACGAATTACGCATCATAATTTACCTTCGTAAACAGTTAGGACTAGGTCACGGGCGCTACTGAATCTCAAAGTGCTAATATTTGAACTTCGAAAATGGGGAGATTAGCAAAGACTTGCTTTGAAAATCAATTATGGCCTGTACATTAATGCTATGGTAACATTATTTAATTATGAAAGCTGTTCGTCATAATTTGCTGAATGGTTCCGCACAATTACATGTGGCCCGTCTCAACGTACGTTTAGTTGTTTTGCAATCAACACTGTCACTGAGCGGTAAAATACAAACGAAAAACTGCCGAAATATGCAATTTCTCTCTGTTATCAAATGCCCATTGTATGAGTGCGTCCGATTCTTCGCCCCATCTTGTCAAATCTTTTTCCAATTTATGTTTCAACTCAACTCCTAGCAACTATATTGTGTTTCTTTCAAATATTAATGTATTTTATGGCTGAAATCTCTTTCCAGGAGCTAAATATCTCTTAAACGCCTCATATTTCGAGGATAAACTAATTTTTGCATTGATACAGCAGCCATCTTGGATGCTTTAATCATATGATTAAAATTGAATACACCTCAAAGAGGTGGATTAAGTTTAACGACAGTTTTAGCCTTTTTAACGCAGCGTTAAAATTAACGACAAGTTGAACAACACACTAATCATATGATTAATTTTAATCGAATGATTAAGAAATTTTAACGACGCGTTAGCCCTAACGACAAGTTGAACAACAGACCCCTGATCATAAACAAGCTTCTGGTCAAGTTTTGTATATTTCCAGGATAGTTTAAGAAAGTTATTAAAATTTTAAAAACTTTAACCACAGAGTGAATGTAATGTTTCCTGGCAGAAAAAACTAAGTCCTTTTACACAATTTACTTGTGGATACTATCTTATGAACATAAACAAGCTTCTGTCCAAGTTTCGTACAATTCAAGAATAGTTTAAGAAAGTTATTAAAATTTGAAAACCTTTAACCACAAAGTGAATATTTGTGGATGCCTCCGACGACGCCGACGCCGACGCCGACGCCGACGGAATGTAGGATCACTTTGTCTCGCTTTTTCGACTAAAGTCGAAGGCTCGACAAAAATGAAAAATAGATAAGCCAATCAGACCATTCTCCATATCATGGTGTTTATATCGCAAGAACAATCACTATAATACCTCCTTAAAGAGGACAACTATTTGTCTACATGTAAACTACGAGTATACTACTTTAATATATAGAGACTATATGTATTCTGTCTACTTTTTTCTTTATAATATATACTATTTAAGGGGTCATGTCTATTATTACATATATATTAAAACATGTAAAATAAGTAAAACATGTGGAAACAAGAATGTGTCCATAGTACACGGATTCCACATCGGCACAATATAAACCAAGTTTCGAGTTTATTGAACTTCAACCTCATTAAAAACTACTGCGACCAACTTTAACCTGAAGCGGTACAGACGGACGCACGAACGAACGAACGAGCGAACGCACGGATGCACAGACTAGAAAACATAATGCCCATAAATTGGACATAAAAATTTATTGTTTAAAGTGAAAGTAAGGATTTTGAAAACAGGAAAGTAGGGAAGAAATAAGACGGAGGCAGGACCTTTTTCGGGACGTCGATATTTTTTTTTAAGCTCGGAATTTGGAGATTGATCCTTACGGGATCTGGTATATATTTTTTGATTTCGGGATTTCGGGATTTGAATTTCTTTAAATTCTGCATCTCGGGATTTCATGGTTTTAAGCCCGGGATTTTGGGATAAGGTCCCCTCCGACCACCACTCAAATTATCTTTAGTCGGTCTGAGTCATTTATACAGATTCATATCCTACAATTTGCATGTAAATAAGGCTCTTAAAAGAAGAAAAAAACACTGATGAATTGTCTTAGAAGCATATTTCATTGCACTAATAATGGTCTATATGTAAGCAGTTACATTTATTTTATGTTTGAAGTGGTGCAATTTTTTAATTTAATTCGACTTTTACCAAAAGATACATTGTATCAAAGGATCAGAATAATTGTGGTCTGAGGCTAGAAACACGAAACTGCTTGAATTTAACAGAAAGGAAACAAATATCGGACTTTTGAAAAAAGGGAGAGGGCTTTTGATACCTTTTATGAAGATCTCCATACATAATATCTTTTACAAAAAATCATCCTACAGCAGTTCACACGCTGTATTTGTCCGCGATTTCGCGGGTGTGTTCTAGTATAATAGAAATAAGAATATGGGGTATTACTGCTAATGGGACAACTCTCCATCTAAGTAACAATTTGTAAAAGTAAACCATTATAGGTCACAGTACAGTCTTCAACACGGAGCCTTTGCTCATACGGAACAGCAAGCTATAAAGCGAACAGTGCAGAACAACCCAAGCGGTATAAATCAACAGTCTTATCTATATCAAAAATGAGAAACGAAAATCAATTATGAACCACATCAACAAATGACAACTACTGAATATGCAAGTACCTAACAACCATTCATCTTTATATTTTTTTGGGGAGAGGAGGAGGTTTTATCTAGTTACAATCATTTTTTAACCGAGTATATAAACTGAACAATAACAAATATCATTTTGGTCGAATCATGAAGCAAAGCTACTGTACATATACCAGCCTGTTAAGTCTTGGCTTAAATACAAACAATGTAGGCTTGCTTTATTTAAGCATGTTGAGGTAAATGTAATTTTAAATTTAAAAGAATTCAGAAATATTCCGAAACGGCATATTCAAGAAGTGGTGTTAATCAGATGTGGATACTGAAAATTCAAGAGAATTACAGATGAAATTACAATCTCAATCATTAAAACATTGTACCAACATTTGAACCTTTGATTGTTCAACTCTTTCTACCACTATTTCACATACTAAACTTTAAGCTCGACTGAAAAAAAACTTGTCAGCTTATGTTTCTTTAAAAAAAGAGCCCTATAGACGTTTTAAATATCTAGTTTAGGGCAGGAATTGAGCTTACTTTGTGAAAAATCATACAGAGTCAAGAAAAAACATACACCGAAGAAGAATATCACTGCCATACTGGACTTTATAATTTACAACACATTTGTTGAATTAGGAGGTTTGGTCTTTCAACAGACTATTGAAATCCCAATGAGTACCAATTACGCTTTTCTACTTGCAGATTTGTTATTGTATTACTATGAAGCAGAATTTGTCCAAGGGCTTATACAGAAATGAGAAAATAAATTAGCCCAGACTTTTCGGTATATTGATGATGTATTGTCTCTTAATAATAATATATTAGTGATCACTTACATTTGATATGTATCCAAGTGAACTTGAAATTAAAGATACCACACCTGTTGTACCGATACAGATAAATCTGCTTCATCTGAGACCCTTTTCTCGAAATGACTACTGATGGTAAGGTTAAATACCAAAATTGATGACAAATACGATGATTTAAATTTTCAAATATTCAACTTTCCATTTCTGTGTAACAACATCCAAGGGGCACCAGCATATGGAGTATATGTGTCTCAATTGATACGTTACCCTAGAGCAAGCTCAAAGTAAGTTGATTTTATTGCATGAGAAATACTGCTTTCTCAAAAGTTGCTAACACAGGAAGGGCTATGAATCAATCTAATTAAGGTCATCACACGAGGAATCTTACGGTCGCCATCATGAGCTGATTGGCCATAATGACAAAAGAGTGTCAGAAATCATATCTTATATTCTTCCTCAGTCATTATAACCTTCCACCATAACCGAAATGAACACAGAAATGACACGACGGGTGCCGTATACGGTGCGGGAAATGCTTACCCTTCCAAAGCACTTGATTTCACTCCCGGTATTTAGTGGAGTTCGTTTTGTTTCTTATTTATTATTTATAACTGTAAATGTAAATGGTTTTGTTAGCCTTTGTTTACTCCTTGGTTTTGATTGTTATTGTCTAACACAAAATTAGTGGCGAATCCTAGAATTTTCAAAAGTGAGGGCCCACTTACTGCCTAAGAGGGGTCCAATTCAGTCATGTTTCAGTGATTCCCATATTATAAACCAAATTTTCCTTAAAATATCCCTCTTCCCCCTTCTCCCTAAACCCACCTCTGTAAATATTGCTTGTATTAAACAATTGTAATGTATTGACGGTACTACACCTGGGACTAGACAAAATACCTACACCATCAAGTAAGTCATTGCATCCATAGGGGATGGCTGTTCTCAACTCTCTTATCCAAAAGTCTTCTCTATGTATACGATAAGGTGTACTCAATATGGGATCATAAAAACATTGTGTTTTAATGCCTTTTCACCATCGTATGTGACGTCATTTTCATAATTAACTGCGTTGAGGCCTGGACTGAGTCGGGTGCGTCTATTCTGTGTTGGTCATTCATTATGTATTCGTGTTTGTTTTATGTAATGAGTTAATACTTCAGTTTCATTATGTATATCTGTTATAATCATTTGATAAAATTTACTGTTTGCCATAGTATTAATTGTTCTAAATAATTAGGATGTTCTTATCCCAAGCATACAAACTTAGCCGTATTTGACACAACCTTTTTCAACTTTTGATCTTCAGTGCTGTACAACTTTGTACTTTTTTTCGCTTTCGATCTTTTATATCTGGGCGTCACTGGTGAGTCTTGTGTGGACGAGGCGCGTTTTTGGCGTATTAAATTGTAAACCTGATGCTTTTTGTTATTCATTAATCATGTGTTTCTTTGTCTAATACGTTTTCCTATTTATTTGTATTGTAGTCCTGTAATATTATGTTGTCATTTCTATGTTATATTTAACATTGCCATTTAAGTGCGAGGTTTGGCATGCCACAATACCAGGTTCAACCCACCATTTTTTCTTTTAAAAATGTCCTGTACCAAGTCAGGAATATAGCCATTGTCATATTATAGTTTGTTTCTGTGTGTGTTACAATTTAAAGTTGCGTCGTTTGTTTTCTCTTATTTTGAGTGTAAATTGACATTGCGATAAGACGTGTCACGGTACTTGTCTATCCCAAATTCATGTATTTGGTTTTGATGTTATATTTGTTATTCTCGTGGGATTTTGTCTGATGCTTGGTCCGTTTCTGTGTGTGTTAGTTACATTGTAGTGTTGTGTCGTTGTTCTCCTCTTATATTTATGCGTTTCCCTCAGTTTTAGTTTGTTACCCCGATTTTGTTTTTTGTCCATGGATTTATGAGTTTGAACAGCGGTATACTACTGTCGCCTTTATTTAAAGATCTTTTTTGTCGACGTATACACATGGAAAAAAGTATTGCAACACCAAATTGAAATTGAAATTAAAAAAACACTCTTTATTTTTTTGTGATATAATTTGGTAAAATAAAACTAGTTAAACATTATTTAAGTATCACCTGAGTTCAATCAATAAATGTCGACTCGATAAGTTTTTATCTGCGCATGCAGCTACTGTACCCGTAAACAGCAAAACAAATGTTTTTATCCTCATTGTTTTCAACACTTTGAATAACCAAGTTTTTAAAGTTATGTGATTGACACCTTGTAATGGGTCCTTGACAACTCTTAACTGCAGCAAGATGGCAGATTATCAGCATAAGAGAAGCAGGGCTGTAACAACTGTACGTATTGTTGGTCATCACCATTCCACTATAATCGTTTTGAGAATAAAAATCAGGCAGTAAACGCTGTTAAAGGCATTCCGAGATAATGAAGACCCTCTATACCATTTGCTAGGGAAAATCAAGCATAATGAAGGTTGGTCAGAAAGAAACCCGTTGCATACAAGACAATCCTAAAAAGAGAGTGGTGACCATACAGGAGCCATTTAACAATAACTGTTCGAGATCAACTTATCGCTACTGGTTATCGTGCGATAAGACCATTTCGGAGACCTTTGCTAACGAACAGACACACAGTTTTCCGTATCCAATGTAGTGTAGAGCTCGTCAAAGTTGGAAATTAGCATCGTGGAGGAAGATCCAATGTTCAAATGGAATTCGGTTCATCTTCCTTGGCCCAATCGAAGCCCGGATTTGAACACTATCGAGCATATTTGGGACAGTATTGGGCGGAAAGTTCACGAAAGGACACCCCAGTTCAAACACATCATGAAATAAACAATGCCCTTTATAAAAAATGGTTGCTGCTACCTTAGCAACAAATTAGTCGATTTATGGCAGGAATCAGAAGACGTTTAGATGCGGTTTCCGTTTGAATGGAGGCTGCGCACAAAGTACTAATTCTGTGGCGTATAACGATCAACCATGATGTGAACAGTCATCTGAAGATTAATTTCGAAATGTCTGACATTGTAAAGTTCGACTACAGTAAAAGTTGTAAAATGCTTTTTTTTGTACAAAAAAAAACACTTCATTTTGTTATTAAAATTGTGGTTATATAAATAAAATGTTTTTCAAACATTTTTTGTTCGTTTGCCAACGTTATCATAAACTATGTTTCAATAATATTATACACATATTTTATTATATTTCATCCAAACAAAGAGGCTGTTTTTTTAAGTTTTAAAAAATCAAGGTGTTGCATTACTTTTTCCATGTGTATATGTTTCCTGTCCAATAATCAATGCAAAATTTACCAATTTTCATAGATTTTTCATGAAAATAACTGTTTGTGACGTCATCAGTAGAACTCAGGAACGTAAATTTAAAAAAAAAGGCGTATTTCTTTTCTAGTCAAGGTATTATCTATGATTCAATGTGATATTGGTTAATAAATCGTAATTTGAAATTAAGGGTAAAAAAGTGGGCCTTGTTAGGACCTTACCGAAACACTTTATATACCCTTGTCAAAGATATTAACTGTACCAATGTCCATGATATCCACACTTTGGAAGATAAATTAAATCTGATGCAATATGAACTCAACAACAAAATAATACTCAATATCGAGATTTTATTTTGAAAAATTTTGCCTTTTGTCATTCCAGAGTTACAGTAACATGTTTAAGAAGGTAAGAAGGGGGTACCCGAAATGGCAAATGACGATGAAATATTTGGAACTTTATGCAATGTTCATACGAGTGAGACATTTAGCTAGCTGAAAAAAAGGTTTAATTTAAAATTGTCTACATAAGAGAATACCCGTACCAAGTCAGGGATAAGACAGTTGTTATCGATTCGGCGGATGTTATTTGGCTTTTTGATTTTGTCTTTTGATTATGCACTTTCTGTTTTGAATTTCCCCCGGAGTAAGGTATTTGGATATTTTACCCTTTAATTTTAAAACCTCTTTCAGACCATATATATACGTCTAAACATGTGACAATTTTGTGACAATCATTATCCTTTGTTATATATTTTAACTGTGGCTTTTAAAATAGAAATTTGAAATCCCTTTGATCAATTATTATTTTATGTCCGCAAAACCATTATGCCGTCACTCTTCTGACATTTGACTAATGAGAGTTATAATTCACTACTTATATTATAGATTAAAGCCTACAACAATTGCAAAGATCTCAGGAAACCAGCTAAGTTGACGTGATACATTTAAACGTTACCTTACATCAGAGTTTATTTAGATTTTTGTTCACGGCAAACTGGACCGGACACGTGAGGCATGATGCTCAATGTATATTCAGTATATATTATAATATGGTTCTAGTTGAGATATTTGTCCTCAAGTGTTGGGATATATTATGACAGCTGTTTGAGTTATGTATCTTCATATCAACACAATAAATAACATATTAACAAATTCTTTTTGATACCATAAATACTGTTTACACTAGCATCAGCATTACTACGTTTTATGATACCGCCATGCATAACCTTAAAAAAGGTACAAACAAAATTGGACATCGTACCATATCTTCACACTTTTTACATATGCCATATGCCTTAATGGTTTTAGTATTCTTTTTTATCCCAACCTCTTTTACTTTTATCATGTATCAGCCAATGTATTTTTCTTTTATCATGATTGTATCTATGAAGTATTTGTACTTACAGGTGAACGCATCTTCTTCCCGTAGAAACTTTATTTCTCCAAAAGTTACACCATACAAACAGGAATACGAAACATTCAGATCATTTTTTGTCAGATTTTGAATAATTAAGGTGTATCCATCCTTTAACACCTTTCCATCATATTTTTTATTAGGTATATCTGTTTTGACGTCTATAAAAAGTGTTTGTTGTACTGGTGTCCACCTTTCCCAACCTGAATGGTCAGGGCAGCAGTTTGAAACATTGCAAAATAATGTCACATTTTGTCCATATTCTGTAACCTTTCCAACAACTGTCCATTCTAATACACCTACAATGATTCAAATTAATTTCCTTTTCACAAGTATATTGTGACATATTTAGTTATATGTTGATGATAAATAACTCAGGATAACTAATAATGGGCACTGCATGAAATGATACGTTTACAAAATTTATTCTCATATTAAATTTCTAGTTTTAAATTTAACTTCTGATTTACGAAGAATTATTTAAGTAGTTTATGAAAATTTAATGCTTTTGTTAAATTTCAAATTTTCTTGAGTTTAATTCCGATTTATGGGTTTTTAAATTTGTTAATTATTTGAAAAATAATACAAGTTTAAATTTGTTATTTAAAAGATTTAAATCTAGTTTACCCTCATTAAACTTTTAGTTTACAGATAGGTTTATATTTTAACAAAAGTACTAATATAAGACAATTTAATTGAATTTAAATTGGATTAAGTAACAAGATTATACGAATGTATTTTTTTCAATAAATTTGAAATTTAATGCCAGTTTTCGTAGCGTGTTTATATCTTGTTTTATTACACAGGACTACTTCTCCTTCTTCTTTGTGCCAACAAGGCTTCAATACTGACGAATGCATGGTGTTCAAAGTAAAACCGAGCGTTATTAAGAAGAAGAAAAGACAACATTACAATCCGGCTTATAAAAATTGTCCAAACAGAAAATAATAGAAAGTTTCGTTGCAAATATATCAACAACTTACGTAAGGAAATATTCAAATTTTGATATCCCAAACCTTTTCACAATGACAACCAATGAGGGGTATAGTTAAACCAAGATAAAGGTCGTTCTCGGATTTCCATAGATATTTCTGGTTATTTGTCTCTATAACAGAAAATACAAAACTGACAAAGCAAATGACAAGAGGTTAAATATTTGCTTGATTTCATCGTTTGTTTTTATCGTGGTTTTTTTTAGAAATTATTCAGTTCTGATAAGTTTCAACAAATAAATTTATTGAATTATATATGTACAATACAATACACAAATAGATTTTTTTTTTTTAAACAAGCAGTTTTGATTATCCCCCTTGTAATAAACTAAATATATTTTGACATTTATGACATTTTAATTACAATTGATAATATTTATAATAATCATATATATACTATTTTTTCCCGCAACAGTGTACTGTCTCAAGTATTTCGTAAATGTCGTATTACTTTAGTAATATTTATAATGGGATACACTCTAATCTTTTTGTCAACAATATCTGTTTCAGAGGAATTTTTTTTTAAAATTAAGTATCAACCCTAACATTGCATTGGCAAAGCTTAAAACAATACATATGAAATCTGTCTTCCTCTTCATATCTAATACAAGTTTAAAAATGGTTGGATAATTCTTTATAAATTTAACAAAATTTGCCGCACACTAGTATAAAAGGACACACAAAAAAAGTGAGAGCTGTTTTAAGCGGAAATTTTTGTATATTCACGAAGTAAACGGGATTTTTCTGTATTCCGGTTGTATTTGCTCCTGACTTTTTCGTAAATCATATTAGAGGTTTCTCAGCATCTTACGAACGGACGAAACTCGACGAACGTATCGTTATGGAGCAGTCATTGTGTGGAGTAAACTATTTCCAACGATATTGTAGAATGTTTAAAGACAACAATAAACAATTATATACTCTTTTTGCAACCTTGCATTTTATTGTTGTGGTTCAAGATAAGTGTTCTGATTGATTTTCTGTTGTTGAATGTTACGTATTCATACGTTGAGTTCGTTTGTTTACATGTCAAATATATGCGTTTGATTTATCTCCCTTACCCATTTAAAAAGAAATTGTTTCTGGTTTCTCGTTTTTTTTATATAGATTAGACCGTTGGTTTTCCCATTTGAATGGTTCTACAGTAACACTTGTAATTTTGGGGCCCTTTTTAGCTTGTTGTTCGGGTGAGCCAAGGCTCCGTGTTGAAGGCCGTAAAATGTCGAAGTGTATCAGTGTATGGAATTTTTTTTGTCTATGTAAAATGGTTCTAGTATGATTGATTAATACAAAATCTCTTTGTTTTGTTTTGTTTGTCCGCTTTTTAGATAAAAATAAATAGTAGGATCGTTTGTAAATGATGAATTTGTTTGAATTTATTAGGTGTTCAGTTTACACAGATTGAAGCAGTCAAGGTTTGAGTTGTATAAATTGAAAAAAATAGAAGATATGGTATGATTTTCAATGAGACAACTCTCCACAACAGACCAAATGACACAACAATTAACAACTAAAGGTCACTGTACGGCCTTCAAAAATGAGCAAAGTGCATACCGCATAGACTTTTAAAAGACCCCGAACTGGCTATTGTAAAACAATAGAAATAAGAAAATACCGGCTTCATCTATGAACAAAAAATGAACGAAAAAATGTTAACAAACCAACAAACGACAACCACTGAATTAGTCTCCTCACTTGTAACAGGTACAGTTTGAGACACTACAACATGAGAACAAACAAGGCTTAACTGATCAGATGGATATAAATAAAAATACTAAATAATCTGACAAAAAACACAGATATATGATGTTAATTTTCAAGAGAGTGTAAGAGTAGCCTGATTCGGTATGAATTTTGGTGTCTTCTCTTTTCTGTAGTTAAATCTAAGGTCTATGTTCTGCTTTATTGAATAATGAAAATGTAAATATACAGGACTGATAATGATTAATCAAACAGAATAATTGATTGCCAAGAAGGTACATTAAGATTTGTTGTGACGTGAAAAAGGTTTTTATTTCAATGTTGAAGGATTTTTAAAATATATTTTATCTTTAAAAGGGATAACAAGATTCTTTCGGAAAGTATGAGACAAAAAATAGATTTTTCAAATTTCGGTTACAATCTTTGTTTCCAAAAATGAAAAACAACACGACCATTGTCACTGAACTAGCCCACTTTTTGGTTTAAATGAAGCACACATTCGGGTGCGAGATTTTCTCGCTGTGTTTAAGACCCATCAGCTGTTTTCTGTTCTTTGATAGGGTTGTTGTCTCCATCTTCATTTTCAATTTTATTCGTGATATTTTATTATAGTTTCTTGTTTTTATGGCTCGCGGCTGACAATTTGATCAATGTGCCAACTATATACTTTTATTGTAAACGTAATGAGCCCTGTTGGTCACATGCAGATGCAGAGTTGATGTTCAGTGTTACAGATCTAACGCCAAGTGATGTATATGTAATTTAAAAGTCTCGCGCAGTAGATCTAAGGTCAATCTCTGTAGATCTGACGTCTACCACTGTAGATGTACTCTCCAGCGCTAGAAATGTCCATTACAGTGTATGCAGGAATAGATGAAACAGGTTTTAACACCGCTATATATATTTATTTGTTTAAAAAGGATTTTTTTTTTTTTTTTTGGGGGGGGGGTCTCAGTAATTATCATATAAAGTTGCACTGATAAATCGTAAATTTTAAAATAGTTGTGTGTATTCGAATTAAAAATATGAGTGAAACAGCACTAACAAAACTAAAAGTAATAATTAAAGTTATTATAAATCGTTTACATTTTAAAAAAAATACCTGCCTAAAATACAAAAAAATGTATATATATAGAAACAAGTAGAACATAAAAACAGAAATAAATTTAAAAAACATGTCATAAAAGCTCAACGGAAAAAAATAAATAAAAAACAATAGAAATATATTAATACTAAGTGTATACATACGCCTTTACTTTAAAAAATCATACAAAAAGAGAAATAAGAATGGCCATGATATCAAAACAAGCCAAAGGCAAAACAATATACATTACTAAACATCATTTGCAAGTCAACTGGCTTTGTTTATTCAAACATTTATTTCAACATTTTCCTATATTAATTTTCTTGCAAATGTAGCTTGAAAATAAATCATTTAAGGCGAAGAAGTGCAAATTTGGATTTTAGAGGTTAACTTTGGGGCAACAAAGTTATCTCGGATGCAAGGATGTTTTTTTTTCAAATTAAAAACCGGCTAATTCATAGAGGCGTACAGTTAAAGATCTATTTTACCCTTTTTTGCCCTGGAATTTTCACCTTGAATTTGAGCTTAAATAAGTTTCAAAACATTTATTGCCTCTCCCATCCCAACAAAAATACACTCAAGTACAGATCTGAGACTATTTGCAGTCAAAAGAATATTTCTAAAACTCTGAATGGTTTTAAAAAGACCTGCATGTATGTTTTTGTTTGGTTTTGTTTTGATTATGCGGAAGACATTTCTAACGGAATTTCACAGTCGTTAGTCCAAAATTAATGAATAAATTAATAAGCGCTCCCTCTTTTTTCGTTACGGCAAGTTACGCCAAGTTAGAGCGATTTTCGTTTGTTCGTAAGGTCTAGTTATCAGGGTGCATTACCCAGACGGGTTAAAGTACAAACATATTTTACACAAATATGCATACAACTATGACGATGTGGTATGTTACGGATGGATAATCGGGCAATAACGAAGCCGTACAGAAACATACATGTATATTGTATATAGATACATTCTTGTTTGTGTTAACTAGATTAATACCCATGTATATTTCCAGACATTTATATACCAAAATGGAGACCTATACCTATCATAATGATTTAATCACCGTTCTCATTTTCATAATAAAGTATAAGATGCGGCCGTTTGAGACCAACTAATAATTTCCATTACAATTAACAATGAGCAAAACCTTTACTTAATAGTCAGCTATAAAAGACCCCAAAATTACTAATGTAAAACAATTCAAACGAGAAAACTAACGGTCTGATTTATGAACAAAATGTAAAAATTCCTTCATAACATGAATTTTCTTAATTATTAGCCTTGTATAAAACAATCCAATTTAAAAATTATAATCAATGAAAGGCATTTTCTTTTTAAAAAATTATTTCGATCCCAACCAATTTTAATAATTGAAAAATGGTAACGGCAGCATAAGAGCACATATTTCTTTTTCAAACTTGATGCACTTTTTATAAAAATGTGAAACTAGTGTACATGACACGCCATTATTCCGACAGCGCATTAGTCCGACAGCCCATTGGTCCGACAACCCATTAGTCCGACAACCCAATAGTCCAACAACCCATTGATCCGACAGCCCAATACTCCGAGAACCCATAATTTAGACACTTATCAAGTCAAGTATCAGGGTATCATGATTAACTAATTTCTTGCCTGTCTGTTTTATTACGTTTATGTAATAACATATTTTAAGAAATAACTCCGTATATATATTACACTAGACTAAGGTATTTCCGGAATACTTTCTATATATATGTTCCAGACCGTATGAGTATTTGGACCGTACGCGTACGGTCTGGACCGTATGCGTCCTTTTTGAAAATTGGTATAGTATCTTTCTTAAAGAAAATTTATTATCCATGCATACACACAAGACAGATGCATTGTCGGAGTAATGGGTTTTCGGAATAGTGGGCTTTCGGAGTATTAGGCTGTCGGAATAATGGACTGTCGGAATAATGGGACGTCACCGTGTACATTACATTAAACCAAATGTGAACATGTTTACTGTACATAGCGTTTGATTTGAACACGGTCTTAGTTTACAAGTCATCATCATTACAAATGTGTCTCTAACCAACACAAACAGTTTTAATATTTACTGTACATGCAGTTTTACAATTTGCTATTTGTTGACTGCAACTAAAGTCGCCAAAATCTAGATATAACAATCCTTCTTTGAGGAACGGATTTATATCAATTCTTATTAATTCCAAATCCCTCTGTATTTCTCATGTTTCTTTTGTATGATTGAAACTTAAAATTATAAAATAAAAATTATGTAACAAAACTAATCCTCATCTAGCATGTCTAGTGATGTCATCACCAGTTAGATTCATTTTTGGGGTTATTTTCTCTTTTTCAACGTCAGCATTTCTGTTAAACCTTCATAGAATTTATTTAACTGACAGATATACATGTATCTTCTATACAATACGGCGCAGGATATTTGCGCTTTTTCATAAGAAATTTGAGCTTTTTCAATTAGACATTTGCGAGTTTTATAAAGGACAAATGTGCTTTTATAATATTTGCTTCTTATGACTTCCCCGTGCTATTTTAATTGGGCTTAGGTCCGGTAACTTTGGCCTTAAAATAATGAAATTTAATTTATCAATTTTCATTATTGCTTATAATTGAATAAAATTGAGATGGAAATGGTTAATGTGTCAAAGAGACAACAACCCGACCATAGAGCAGACAATGCAGCGAGAAATTATCGCACCCGGAGGCGATAGTCGTTTCCTATAGCTAAGACATTTGTGTTAAAAAGTAATTTTGTAGCACATCGACATAGTTGTATATAGCTAAACAAAATTAAAAGTATACATTATAAAGACATAAAGACAAGCATAGTTATCAGGGGGCAATTTTTCCTTGTGTCCTTTTATCTTTCTGTCCATCTGTCCCATCTTGGGTATAATATAAGCTGTTCGGGCAAATTATTCTACAGTTTGAATGCTAGGAAGTTATCACTTTGCTGGCTGTGGATATACATATATATTGGAGGTGTCTTTGCGGTCAGGACTTTAAATTTAAAAATATAATATTTCTTATGTGTGGGACACAGTTGACCTTTGTCATTTTTTGTGTTACTGTTAGTGTATAAACTTGCATAAGATTGATTATTGGTTGCTTAACATCCTGTTGCAAATGTTTCATGCATGTTCATACCGAGAACAAGTTAACAATAAATTCTATAGGAAGGTCTTGTAATAAATAAAATTGAGAATATAAATGGGGAATGTGTCAAAGAGACAACAACCCGACCATGGAACAGACAACAGCAGAAGGTCACCTATAGTTCTTCAATGCAGCGAGAAACTCCCACACAGTGGCGGATCCAGAACTTTTCATAAAGGGGGAGGGGGCGCTGACTGACCTAAAAGAGGGGGGCTACAGCCATGCTTCGGTGATTTCCTATATCATCACCAAATTTTTCCCATGAAAGGGGGGGGGCGGGCCCCCTGACCCCTCCTCTGGATCCGTCTATGGCGCACCTGAGGCGTCCTTCAACTGTTTATATATAGCTAATATAAGACACTTAACTGTCTTAAGTTGATTAACCATTCCAGACCCTTTTGCTTTCCCCATAATTAATATTACCAATCATATTGTCATAATATTGTTGTAAAATGATGCTCTTTATAGGTTCTTGGTTAGATTAATAAAATTCTTATCTTATCTTATTACCATAATTGATAAGTTCCAGTTCGAAGAGTTCAAACAAGAAAAAATTTGAAAGCAGAGAAAACTCTGCATATCATAATCAGCATGACTTTTTCAGATTACAATACCATTAATACTAAAAATTCAGGCGAAAATAAGGCTTGCACATAGTTATATACTTTTATTCAGTCACGGACCTGTGATATCGCGGATGTGTTCTAGTGTATACAATAAAAACAAAATGAAGTTAACGATCCCTTTAATTTCGTAATGGTAAACATTGTAACACTTGTGTTTAGGGAGCAACCATTTAACTTCAAAGGGAGGGGAGATGGGTTTTTTGTCTAAATTTTTTTTTGACATCTGCTTGATCAGAATATTTTTTTAGGAAAAAACTCGGTTCCTTAAAAGTTTATTATTTTTTTTAACATCTGTTACAATTTTTATTGACTTGATAATTGTACATAATATAATCAAATGAATAAAGGGAGATGATTACGCACTTTTGAAAATGCGACCTTAATTTACTGAAAGATAGAAAAAGGAAAATAATCATCAAATATCAAATGTAGTATATGAATGATAAAAACATGTATCATAATAAATCAGTCTCTTTTTTAACCGTCAAATATCTATACATGATAATATTGAAAGATTTCTTGAACTGGTAATTAAACAATATTGTTCATGCAATGTATACAAATACTTTGATCTGTAAATGAGTAGCACAATGTTAATTTTGAAGCTCCTTTCTGAACCATTATCACAATTGTTGCAAATAATTATTTTCTCCGTCCCATTCACTAACTATTGTATGACTAATTAGAAAGGAGGAGTGCTTTTGTTAATATGTCAAATACGGAAGCTTTGATCCCTTATACACATAGAGATGAAGAACTTTGATGTCATCGAGGATCACTGTAAATTGCATAGGATAAATCTGTTTCTGGTCATGTGGCATGCAGTTGTAACAACTGCAAGTTGGCTATAAAGATCAGAATATATACACATATTCATTTATATAAAAATTTACTCTCTAAACACGAACTCCGAATTCTAAGATTTGCACATACCTCAAAATGTCAACTTTCAACTCTTTGATGTCTTCTGATGAGGATCCGGATATTGGGGACAGCAGCATGCATTTGTTCCTTGAGTCATCACAGACTTCAGAAGTCCCTGAGCAAGGAAGAAGCCCAAGTCCAGCACATATATGGAGGCCACATTTTGAGAGTCCAGGTATAGCAAATAGCCCAGTCACAGTTTCATCAGGTGCTTGTGGAGGGCCACTAGATACTCCTCGCTCGTATACCCGACAAACCAGTACCCCTTTACTGGGTAGAGTGCAACAAGAAAACACTTCACGTATATCCAGCTCGTGTATTAAGGTACTTCACTTTATAACTTATGAACATATGTGTGTAACCAATTGAAGTAATAAATTGACATACTTCCGCGATATATAATGACGATTGGGAATTGATAGGCATGAATGAGGCGATATTATAATTTTATCATTTTGTGGCGTGGTCATTTCCATTTTAGATTTGATAATGATACTTTTATCAGTTTAATGATATTTCATTTTGATTGATGTGACAGCTTTTACGGTTCCTTGAATGAATGCTTTGGTTAAGGTTGTACATAATACTACAGGGAGATAACTCCGAAATTCAATTAAACGTTTTAATCACTTTTTTTTTTTAAATATTAGGCTTCTTAGTCAAACTGCTATATAACCAATGAAATTTTTCTTATAAAGTGGTTGATTCAAATTTTTGATTTTTTAAAATTTTTTGTCAAAGGGTCAAAGTAAACATTTTGTCAAAATTTAAGAAAATTTAACGAGCCAAATTAATATTTATATTAGTCAAGGTGTTGGGTACGTACAACCTGGAGATTAAAAATGTATTATCTTAAGTGCTAGTATAAACGCCAATATATATATATATATACATAAAGGTCTTTCGCTAAAAGGAAACTAAGCTGGAGAAAATCTATTTCTTTTATTTGAAGGCATTACACGTTCAATTTTAAATATAACCCCTTCATATATTATATTTAACAAGGTTATGTCGCACATTTAATTGATAATTTTTTCAAAAAAAAATAAGAATTATATATTAACTGCACAGCCACAGTTTGTTTGCCCTGTCTGAAAAAAAGCGAAGTGCATATTGTCATATGAATTATCTCTTCTTGTACGAAATTAAAATTGACAGTATTTCAAACAAACTAAAAAAACGCAATTTATACTTAAGTTTTGTAGGCAATAGGGTTATGTACATGGTTATTTTTAAGATCTCATGCTATTCTTTTTTTCAATAACTTTCAATCATCATATTTATGTTCAAGTCTAATCCACGGTGCAATACTATAAATTGACACATGATTGGTGAATTATTAATAATACCAATGAAAGTTTAAATATATCAACATATTTGTATTTTCAGACACTTGAGAAGTTATTTGACAATCAAAGGACATTTCTCCAAGAACAGTTTGTCAAACAAAATGCTCTTGTTGGAGAATGCCTTTCCATGTTAAAAACTTTGGAAAAAAGACCAGAAAATGGAAAGCAGCTGAATAAAAGTAAAAATGAGATTCACGTGCCTGCATATATAAAGGTATTTCATTTCTTACTGTTGTTTTATTTAATGTCACTTGGAATCAACTAGTAGCCTTAACCAATCAAATATTCAGTTATCAATATACATGTATGCATACAGTCATGATGATACAGTGTAATCAATTAACATACTTGTTTTCATTTTTTTTTTTATACATTACTCATCATTCGAAATATAATAATGTTTACTTTAAACTTTTTACAGCAATCTGTACGTGACGGATTTAAACATAATAAGAGAGCAAATGGGTTGAAGTGGACCACAAAAACTGCAGCCGGTACAGTACTTAAGTGAGTATAACATGTATCTTAAAACAGCAATCGAATACCTAGTCCGAGATGACTTTGACATCTGAAGACCTTTTAAGAACTTGCTTGGGCAGTGGGACGGAAGAGCACACTCCTTATAGAAAACAGAGAAATTGCTGGCTTAGACTTAACGCGGCATATTTATTAAAAATTAAAGCAATCATATACCATCCGATTCCTCATTCAATGATGTGGATTATGGTCGTTCTATTGCGTCCAAGGAGTCGTTGTACCTATATGTTGCCAAACAAAAGTATAGCAATGTACGGATGGATGTTATTTTTTTTATTTATTTATTTTTTTTAAATATTTTGTTATCAAATCAAAACGTTTCTGCCTTTTATGAACTGTATAGCCCGCCTTTTAATTAAGTGTCCCCTGTATGCAACGTAAATGCACCTACATGTATAGTGACAATTCTTTTTTTTTAATATAAAGGACAAGGAAGGCTAGTCCACATTTTTTCTTTCTGTTACAAGTATGTTTAAAGTATCAATAAACGAACTATATGAGTTTAATTTCAAAATAAGGAAATTGATGATGAACATATTCTTATATTCAAAGATGCAATTCTGAAGAAAATAAAGCAATGACAGAGGCGATTTTGATCTATGTGAAGGGTCAGCATCAAACTGTTGAAGAGGGTGTGATCAGGTGTAAGTACATCTATAGCTGCAGCACTTATACTTATAATATTTTGTAACAGTCGTTATAGACGATCAAAGTTACCTATCCAATGCGTTTTATCACTTGTTTCCTAAAGTTATGATTGTATGGTGGATTGGGAATTACTTTTTTCAAACGACCCCCCCCCCCCCCCCCCAAAAAAAATCCAACCAAACACCAAAACAAACAAAACAACAAAAACAATATCAAATAAACGCGCTTAGTAAAAAGTGAAAAGAATGATTCGATCATCCCCAAATTCCTCCATGAATATCAAATGGCCGTCAATTTACGACAGTATCCGATTTCTTTCTTTACCCTAAGTTATTAATTGTCATTACTACATCGCTTTTTTTCCGACGTAGTCGGTATAGTTTCGGTTTGTGTCCTTTGAACTTAAGGACGCTTAACTATGGCAACAGAATACACATGCTCTAAAATCCCTCAACTTTTAACTTTTTATATAAAAAAGAAGTTGTGGTAATGCAAATGAGACAACTTTCCACTAGAGACCAAAATTACACAGATATTAACAACTATAGGTTACCGTACGGACTTAAAAAATGAGCAAAGCCCATACCGCATAATCAGCTATAAAAGGCCTCGAAATGACAATGTATAACAATTCAAACGAGAAAACTAACAGCCTAATTTACGTACAGAAAATGAACGAAAAACAAAAATGTAACATATACACAAACGAAAACCAATGAATCACTGGCTCCTGAAATATTGGCGGGATCCCAACCCTCCTCAGTTTGTTTATCAATGCGTAACATGTATGGACCTTTAATTCAAACTGTACTGGTGTTCGAGGCGTTATTCTGGTTTTTTTTTATTATTTCATGTAGGCTTTGGCACTGAAGTAATAATTTTAGGTTTGATATTTTCACATAGTTCTTTTTTTTCTGCAGGTGGGATTGAAACGTATTTCAATTCTGTTAAACAGAAGGAGATAATGGAGTTAACAGGGAAAAAGGAAGAACATAATAGAAAAATGGTTCTCTATGGCCGAAAACACAGGGTATGTACTAAATAAACACTTGAGACAGTTTTAGTCATCTGGATAAGGAATAAACATCGGCGATAATTATTCTTAAGATAGGAATTTCAATAAAGATTGATTAAAGACACATTGAAACTTATATAACAGTAAGGAGATGTTTGATGCTTTTGATGAGTTCAAATGAATTAAACGTAATCAATTTGTTGTAGGCAGTTTGATTAAGAGATTTGAAGGTTCATGTATCATTTCCGTATATTATGGTTAATTCATGGTTTTCATAGGTAAATATTTTTTTGTAAATGAAAAAATTACCATTTTAACAAATCGCTCACTCAGAGACGGGTCCGGATTTTTCTGAATAAAAGGAGAGCGCCTTGTTTAAAATCTGTAAAAGAGGGGGACCCATTTTACCCTAAAATCACACTGTTTAATTTAATCCGAGCTAAGTATCCCCGATGATACGCCTATGCTATATACGAAAACAACTGTACAAGGTACCAATACTTAATAATTCGTTATTTATAGCGATTTCAATTTCGTTTGTTGATAGTGATGCAAGGGAAATAATCCAAATTATACATCAAGTGGTATTTACTTAAGTTTTCATTTCACCATCTTCTGAGTTTAACATTTAAGGTATACTGTACATATGTATCGTTTTTCAGAAACTTATTAACCGAAGAAGAACCCTAAAAGAAAGAAAAATTGATCCAAAGGAGGAGGAAAGGTTCATGAAAGCATTGGAGATTGAAACCATGTCCTCAGAAGATTCCGATTCTGAGGACGATTCTATCTTCGTTACACGTCCTCTGTCGTGGGTGTCGACAGAGTTTAAACAGCTGATACAGCGTTTGGATAGAAAATACCATCGTATGTTAAATGCTCAGGGGAAGAGATTAAAATCCAAAAGAACAGTCGGGGAGCCTTCAGATAGACCGTGTCCCAAAAAGCCCAAGGGACTGGAGTGGATGTTTGGCTAAGGTGATATGGAGTTTTGACCATCAGTCATTTCAGATACATGTACATGTACTAATAAACATTTTGACATGCATACATGGTCTTGTTTAACTTATTACGACGAATTAATTTGAACTTATGTTGCCGTCTCGTTTCATTTTATTAAATTGTGTTTATATTCAGTTTCAGCTAAACATGAAAAGAACCACGGGTCATTCTCCCTTAACGTAAAACCATTTGATATGCTTGGTGGGAAAGGGAAGCGGCGGATTGACACACACGCGCTGCACACAAACATAATTATTTTCACTTGTGTACACAATTGTTTATTTTTTGTAAAATTTTGTTCGCTTGGATCTATTCTTTCAATAATGTACATGTTTATTTTTAAATGAAATGTAGCATGTGTATGTCATTGATTATGATGTGTTATTCATTTGTTTTTCTTATCATTTGTGTCCACTAAAACTTTTAATCAATTCACAAAATTCATTACATTTATTTTTATGGTTTTTATAAATACGCTGACTTCTCGAAAAAAAGAAATCATAAATTTAATGTAAAAAATGAATATAGAAATATAATGAACACGTTTTCAGTTTGTTTAGATTTATATTTATCAAAATAAGGTTTGATCAGAATGTGATGCCAAATATGTAACACTTCTTCAAACATGTAGCCATTTGAATGTGTATAATAAAGAATATGACCACATAAAATGTATTTACTTTATTATTTATACTTGTAAATAGCTTGTTCCGGGGCTTCTTGTGTAAATAAGAAAAATATAATTTCAGAGTTTTATATTGCAAAATGTACTTCTTGAGTATCGGAACTTTGATATAGGTGTCGGCTGCTCGATTTTGGTGTTTATCGTTTCAATTTCGTGATTCTAATTGTTTGATGTGAAAATGTTCTCAGTGCAGTCTTTTCTAAGATTCATAGTCCAGAGTCTTCTGATTACTGATTGATCGAATTACCTTTTGCTGAGTCAAAGTGTCGGTGTCTTTTTTTAACGTTTTTTAACGTTTACAACATGTGACGCAAAATGCAACTCTTTTTTTTTCTTTTTTTACCTCATTCCTGAACAAAAAACGATAAATGACATAAAGGCGTTTAGCAAGTCAAGATACACCTGAAGCTTGAAACTTTTACAGCCATATAGTACAGTAAATTTGTGCAAGAGGTTATGGCCTAAGTCTCACTTAACCATCTTTATAAAAATACAAACACTCTTGTTAATTGTGAATCTTGTAGATTTGTAAATCATTAAACTATCAACATATTTGCACACATCCCTTCCCCTTTTAAACGCTTATAACAATCGTAAAAAAACAACAACAAACGAACAAACAAACAAACAAACAAAAAAGGAAGAAAGAAGTTACTTAGAACATTTGAAACAGTTTATTGCGGGTAATAAATTGATATTAAATATTAAATTTACTGGCAATTACATATGAATAATTTTCAAATTTACGAAAATTTAACAATATTTAATTTAGTATATAATAAGTTTATTCTCATTAATGCATTTGTAAACTTGAAATTTAATTTACAGTAAATGGTTTAAATCAGAAAAATAAAGACATTTGTTCTGCTTTAAATTTCTATTTTTATTAAATTTACTTAAATTTTCCCTAATTTAAATTTCTCATTTAAATAGGTTTACTGCAATTTAAAAGAAAATAAATTTTAGATTTATACAACTTTAAAAGTATATGTAAATTGGGTTTATTCTTAAAAGTTTATTGGTTATATTAAACTTAAAGTAAATACGGTGTAAATAAGATATTTTCAAACGGATTATACTAATGATATATTTTGAAATTTTAAATATATATTAGCTTTTATATGGATATAATTTTCTAATAAATGCATCATTTCATGCAGTGGGGATAACATTTCAATCGCATACTAGAAAAAAAAGTAGGTGTGGTAAATTGGCAAGGGGACAACTATACGCAAAGTTTCACAGGAATTAGATTTAATCAATTCCTGTGAACAATTCGACCATCACCCATGAATCATATCCCTAACATAAAGTCGCTTATTAAAGACCGGACATGCACATTTTTAGTCACTTCAAATGTATACCATTAGAACTTACGAAAAATAACTTTTTGGCATATTAGTGTGAAGAGATGTTCTATGGAACCGTAATTTTGCTGCAGTGCACATCTATCATATATGTTATAACTTTAAAAAGAAGGTACATAGACACCATATTACCTAAGTTAAAGAAAATATAACAACCCTATATTTGTGCATTATATGCACACGAATATACTTCTTACTATTTTGCATGGATTGTAAGCAAATTTCATTTCTCAGCTCTTGTATTCGTAAACCAAAGCATGTCGTTTTTTATCAGACAAGTTTAAAAGAGGGACGAAAGATACCAAAGGGACAATCAAACTCATAAATCTAAAACAAACTGACAACGCCATGGCTAAAAATGAAAAAGACAAACAGAAAAACAATAGTACACATGACACAACATAGAAAACTAAAGAATAAACAACACGAACCCCACCAAAAACTAGGGGTGATCTCAGGTGCTCCGGAAGGGTAAGCAGATCCTGCTCCACATGTGGCACCCGTCGTGTTGCTTATGTGAATACAAATCCGGTAAATAGTTTAATCTGCACAATCCTCATACGATAAGGTATCATTCCATATTGGACTTGTTTTTTTTTCATAGGAAATAATTCTACTATCTAAATTTATTTTTTGTTATTGTTTTCTGTAAGTGACATTTTTATGACCTAATTAAATTAAACACCTTTAGTAGTCGATTATCTCGGGTTAATTCGTGTCACCACCTCTGAATACATGTGCGCAAAAACTTAAATGTTTATTTTGTAATTTCCTTCAATGTAGAATATCCATTAGCATATACGTATCGGCTTTACCAGATTTTGGTCTTTCAGAAAACTTAAATTGAAGAATTTAGACCCCACAGAAATAACATTTTTGCTCGAAAAACGAAAATTGATATCTACGAATGAAAAACTTTTACAGTATAAAACAAGTTCCAATAACTCTGCAAAATTCAAAATTACATAACTTCGGAGTGTTTGCGTTAACAAGAAACGTTCATGGATAGCAAATCAGACAGACATAAAAGTAAATGAATCATAAGATGATCAGCGCTAAGTGAATAACACACACCGATGATGCAAGGACATTTTTCCTTAGGCCACACAATGTAAAAATAAACATGTAAACATAAAATAATAGGTTTTGACAATATTAAAACTGGATTTATCACTTGTACTCTGTTATTTCTTTAATTAATGAAGTGTTTTACCCTGATCACCAATAAATAATTATATGTTGTACTTGTGTGTGCGGCAATAGGACAATTATCAATCCCAGTCATAATCAGGTTTGGTACAAATCCTCAATGTTATAAATATCCATTTTATGAGGGGTCAAATTAAGTTATATTTTTTGGTAAAAAACATATCTTCCAAAAGAACTGTATATCTATAATTATCAAGAATTTGGTATTATAAATATTCCTGGACTTTAACATATATCATTGTCTTTTATATTATCCAAAATAAGTGGACCCCTCTTTTAGAAAAGTTGTTTCAAATACATGTTTGATGTATTTGTCCGACTTTTTATGTTAAATATTCTAAGTTCTTCTATTTTCTTTTTATAACAGTTAAACGATCCCTTTCCTGAGAGAGAGGTTCTCCCAACCTGATAATAACAAATACAAGTCATAGACATAGTACGGCCTTTTAAACCGGGATTTTACCCAGACCAAATAGCAAGCTATAAGTGACCCTAAAATTACTAATGTAAACAATTCAAACAGGCCCCTGAATCAGGACAGGTGCAGAAACATGCAGCGCGTATGGATAGTTTTGTTCCGCTGGCATACGATATGATTGCAGTTGAAGGGGCAACTATTCTCCTTCAGAAGTTCTGCGTACTTTATTCTATCAACGAAAATGAGCAAGTAAGGGGAAGAAAACCAATGTTATGTTATGTACAGGTATTTCCCCCTGTTATATAAATATATCGGAGCACTCCCATTGGGTATATATGGGTTTACTGCTTAATCAAATACTTACACAGCGTGGTGGGGTTCGTAAAGATTTAAATCATTATATACAGGCAAGACTGTGAATTTTAAAAAGAATTCGTTATATTTTTTTTATATTATTTATAAAAAAAACGGTGCGGGAAATGGACATGATTACATTTCCGGATGCGGTAAGCGGGAATATTAAAAAAAATCTAATATCTGTTTATTTTATATTTTCAAAGATTACATAATGTACATGATGTATACAAACAATTATCATTTAATTACCTTGCACTATAAGACTGTTTATTATAATCAATAATGGCACCAGAAACTTCATAATTGCAGAATCCTGAAAATCATATACAACATGTTTACCATTTATAGGAAATGAATAATATGTTAAACATTCAATGGTTATATTAAACTAATTCAATGTCTATACAGCGTATACCGATCATAATGGAAAAAAATAGCTTTTTAAAATATTGTTGGCATTATAAGTATTTACCTTATAACATAATTGTAAACAAAATGAAATTATTACTGGAACAACCATGGATACTGATAAAATGATTAAAACTTTCTATTTGACTTACATTATAATTCCAGAATGACCATAACATACGATGCCTAATGTAAACTTCTACAAAAAGTTTCCTCCTGCTAAATTCCATAAGTGTTCTTTTCATAATTTCCGAGCGTTTGCGTTTATAAACTTGTTGATAGACAAAAAGGTATATATTACGCTCAGATGAATAAATAAAGGCAACAGTAGTATACCGCTGTTTAAAATTCATAAATTCATGGACAAAAAAACTAAATCGGGGTAACAAACTAAAACCGAGGGAAACACATTAAATATAAGAGGATAACAACGACACAACACTTAAATGTAACACAAAATTGTGACAAAATCCCACGAGAATAACAAATATAACATCAAAACCAAATACATGAATTTGGGATAGACAAGTACATGAAGTATCGTGACACGTCTTATCGCAATGTGAACTTACACTCAAAAAAAAGAGAAAACAAACGACGCAACATTAAAATGTAACACACACAGACACGAACAATAATATAACAATGGCCATATTCCTGACTTGGTACAGGACATTTTTAAAGGAAAAAATGGTGGGTTGAACCTGGCTTTGTGGCACGCCAAACCTCGCACTTTAATGGCTATGTTAAATAGAACATTGACATGACAAATACAATTATAATACACAAATAAATTAAGAAAGTATGGCATAATCTAGCATTTGTTCCAAACTGCAGTGGTTTTTTTTATAGCTTTTAAACAAAATAGATGACATCTTTATACAAAAATTATCAGGAATAATGAAAGAATCTTTAGCCCTATTTATAATGACTCAGCATACATTCAAAGTTCACAGAAGGCAAAATTTAAAGCCTTGAATGCAGAGTAAAATGAAAAAATATTCATATTTGTAATTCAAATAAATAGTATTTAGATTTCGAAATAATTGAAAATCATAGATCCTTGTGCATATTGTTGTTGGAGGGTTTTTGTCACTGGAACAACCATGGATACTGATAAAATGATTAAAACTTTCTATTTGACTTACATTATAATTCCAGAATGACCATAACATACGATGCCTAATGTAAACTTCTACAAAAAGTTTCCTCCTGCTAAATTCCATAAGTGTTCTTTTCATAATTTCCGAGCGTTTGCGTTTATAAACTTGTTGATAGACAAAAAGGTATATATTACGCTCAGATGAATAAATAAAGGCAACAGTAGTATACCGCTGTTTAAAATTCATAAATTCATGGTCAAAAAAACTAAATCGGGGTAACAAACTAAAACCGAGGGAAACACATTAAATATAAGAGGATAACAACGACACAACACTTAAATGTAACACAAAATTGTGACAAAATCCCACGAGAATAACAAATATAACATCAAAACCAAATACATGAATTTGGGATAGACAAGTACATGAAGTATCGTGACACGTCTTATCGCAATGTGAACTTACACTCAAAAAAAAGAGAAAACAAACGACGCAACATTAAAATGTAACACACACAGACACGAACAATAATATAACAATGGCCATATTCCTGACTTGGTACAGGACATTTTTAAAGGAAAAAATGGTGGGTTGAACCTGGCTTTGTGGCACGTCAAACCTCGCACTTTAATGGCTATGTTAAATAGAACATTGACATGACAAATACAATTATAATACACAAATAAATTAAGAAAGTATGGCATAATCTAGCATTTGTTCCAAACTGCAGTGTTTTTTTTTATAGCTTTTAAACAAAATAGATGACATCTTTATACAAAAATTATCAGGAATAATGAAAGAATCTTTAGCCCTAATTATAATGACTCAGCATACATTCAAAGTTCACAGAAGGCAAAATTTAAAGCCTTGAATGCAGAGTAAAATGAAAAAATATTCATATTTGTAATTCAAATAAATAGTATTTAGATTTCGAAATAATTGAAAATCATAGATCCTTGTGCATATTGTTGTTGGAGGGTTTTTGTCATGTGGATACTCAAAAGAAAGTGGTAACACCTAATTAGTTTGTAATAATTGTGTGTTATATAATTGGAGGTTTGGCTAGCCACAAAAGCAGGGTCAACCAAACATGTATTACTTTAAATGTCCTTCACCAAGTCAGGAATACGTCAGTTACTATCAAATAGTTCGTTTCTACAATGTTCTATGTATGTTGTATTGTTGTTTTTTTTTTTTTTGTATTTCAGTGTTCTGTTGTTTCGTTGTTTTCCTCTTAAACATGTTAAAGTCTAGTCAATTTAGTGAACAACCTGCAACTAATTGCAACACGAGTTTTTCTCTGTAAAACAAACCTGTTACTATCTCTGATCTACATACTTAAACTATACAAACACATATTTTGCGGAAAGTGGTTTAATTCATGAAAATATTTTGTAGTAAAAGTAGGAGAATATGAGTTGCTTCCCTTATTTGCCAAAGTTAAAAAAAAAATTTTATACAAAAACTATTCTGTATTTTTTAAAACAGTCCAATTTATACAATACAATTGCATAGTTATCTAAATTATAAAGAATAATATTACAAATTAAATACTTTCCTGTCTTAAAATTTGTATATTTAAATAAAGATATAGACCGAGATTATGTTTCTGCTATTTTACAATTCAGATATCTAATTCTCCACAATAGTGATAGTATGTTACCTATAACAGAAGACTTTTCTGAGTTAGATTACGGTTTATGACCCTTCTGTAGCCATTTTTGTACGAACTTTTCAAACTTCAATAGTATCAAACTACAAATATAATGAATAATAAAAGATAGGCTATTTGTACATATATCAAGGGAAACTTGATGCAAAGCATTATTATTTACTGTTGCATTGCATTTAATAGAAATAGAGGACTTTGTGGCTAATAAACCAAGATGTTCATAGAAAATCCACAGCCTTTCATACAGAGATGTCTGTTACAACATTTCAAACATAGATTACTCACTTGCTTTTTTATGATGTGCTAGCGTTTATTGTTTATAAAAAGTTCGAAGCAACCTGTGAATTTTAAAACACCTCGTGCTGGGTCACTAAAGTCGAGCGCACTCTAAAAGGTGTACTTGATTTGGTCCATATTTATATTTGTTTTAACCACTAACTACATTAATAAACTTGTTTTAAGAAAATCATTGCCAGCACTGCATGCAATAATCCTATATCTATCAGTCACCAAATTGCCAAATATGAGAGTATAACTATAAAGCCTGTGGATTTTCTATAAAATTTCCATATGTTTAGCATTAAATCAACACAAGGGTACATAAACCTTAACCAACATAGTCACGATCTTATTAGGTTTATGGAAAAATATACCCCTATGTTTAATACTACGTAAATTTATGATAAAAGAGATGATTTTTCATTCCCTATCGTTAATTATCTATTTTTAGATGGTGACGTTCCCTTGTCACCATCTTACGGTGTTTATATATCTCAACATGTACGATTAGCTCGTGTATGTAACAATGTTTTAGATTTTAACGAGAGAAATTTATGTATTACTGAAAAATTATTACACCAGGGTTTTCGATATCACAAACTAGTCACAACATTTACTAAATGTTATCATCGGTATAAGAACATCATTCGTAAATATAGCTCAACATGCAGACTTCTTGTACGTTCAGGTATTTCACATCCAATTTTTTATGGAAATATTCTTTATAAAGCACAAAGGTGTCAGTATTCACCTCAAAAACTAACAAAACCTTTGAATAGACTTATTAAGAAGGGATATAGTTACGATACTGTTGTCAGGTCATTAAAGATTGCATATTTTGGCGTTAATATTGATTCACTTATAGGGTCTTTGCATCGGAACTAAACACATTTATTCAAAAACCAGTTGTTGGCATGACACGGGTTATGTTCTTCTCATATATGTTATGATGGTATGATACTAAACCCCTAACGGGAAGGATTGTGCCTGATGTTCATATGAAGAAATCATAATCTTTCAGTCAGTTAAATTGAAGTCTGGAGCGTGCATGTCAGTTAACTGCTAGTAGTCTGTTGTTATTTATGTATTATTGTCATTTTGTTTATTTTCTTTGGTTACATCTTCTGACATCAGACTCGGACTTCTCTTGAACTGAATTTTAATGTTCGCATTGTTATGCGTTTACTTTTCTACATTGGCTAGAGGTATAGGGGGAGGGTTAAGATCTCACAAACATGTGTAACCCCGCCGCATTTTTGCGCCTGTCCTAAGTCAGAAGCCTCTGGCCTTTGTAAGTCTTGTATTATTTTAATTTTAGTTTCTTGTGTACAATTTGGAAATTAGTATGGCGTTCATTATCACTGAACTAGTATATATTTGTTTAGGGGCCAGTTGAAGGACGCCTCCGGGTGCGGGAATTTCTCGCTACATTGAAGACCTGTTGGTGACCTTCTGCTGTTGTTTTTTTCTATGGTCGGGTTGTTGTCTGTTTGACACATTCCCCATTTCCATTCTCAATTTTATTAAGTTAATATTAGTTGGGGGAGGTGTTCTAGAAACACATGTTTTTGGCCTTTAAATTATTTATTTTTTTAAAACAAGACTAACTTTTTGAAATTCTGCCCTTTTTTTTTTTTAAAAGAAAACATGTTTTTTCTTCTTGAACACACATGTTAAGATTTGAGGTAAAGAATGATGAGTGTTAAATGATTGTCAAATATTTTAAAAAAAATGAAAATTCCAGGCTCCTGAAGCAAAAAAGTACTCATGTAATTAGCGACGATCTTAGTACTTACACACCATATAAATAGAGCTTTGGCTGTAACACTAAACCCACAAGGGTGCAAGTTCCAGACCAAGAAAATCGACTCCCAAGACATCACTATAATATATAATAATAACACTGAACCCACTTTTCACTGGTTTCTAATCGGATGTGTACTGATTTATATTTTAGTCAGTGCCAAGAGTATTTATTCATCAACTATAAGAAGTTTTTAACTAGCTATAGTAACTCAGTGTTCTTTTGTTAATTGGTTTAGTATATACTCTGTGCTGACCTTTTTGAGTTGAGCCCTTTCCAACTGAGTTTTGCAATTTGCACTTATGTTGTTTGCTATTTCACAACTGTGCCTGATTATGTGAGGGCTGAGTGCTCGCAGACTTTATTAACCCTACACACTATGAATATTATTATCACAAGTAAGTGTCCCCTTAGTACATGGTGGTTATTGATTGCTGTCTGTCATAATTATTTTTCCATTCATTGTCTTAATAGTTTTATATTTTAACTATGAGCAATTATAGTTGTTAATATCCACGCCCTTCTCATTGTTATCTCTTTTGGACATTTTTGTCATTGCCAATCATACAACATCTTATGTTTTAAGAGTGGAGAGATTTTACAATAAATCATGGTTTCAAACATACTACCAAGAGATCACTGATACAGTTAAAAGCTAAACATTTATATTCTTTATGCATTATGTGTATTATATATTGCTAATTTTTTTTAGGTTCGTTCAAATGAGTAATATAGTATAATTATGAATAAAAAGAGATTTGAGGTTTTTAAAGTTAGCTAGAAAGCAACATAAACAACTAACACAAATGTCAGATTAGACAGGACTATCTTTGGCCATTAAGTCGTCCACTTTTTTACAGTTCGTAGGATAAAGCTGATTTCCTTTTATTAAATTAATTCAATAAAATATCTTAAAGAAGGAACTTGGTAATGCTTTTCTTTATATACATATATATATATATTTGACCATAATATGTCATACAGCAGACAATGTTAGTTCTTTGTCATTATCCTTTGATAAATGTTTCAGAACACCACAGACAGGTTTACAGGATACACACAAACGGCGCTGATACTATTAACACTTTCTCCAATCAATTCATTCAACAGTCGGCTTATCTCATTTTCAACATCCGAAATTGGACAATTTTGGTACAATTACTAGTTAAATTCAAGGCTCTTGAGGAAAAATTATAATCATATTCACAAAGTTTATCTTGAAATTGCATTTAACAATATCTGCATTTCATGCTAATTCAGTGAACCAGTGTATGCTCCAAAAATTTAAAAAGCTTACATATCTAAAATTAAAACTGGATATTGATAGAGCTTGCTAAGTAAAATTGGTCTGTGTTTAACTGTTACTTTATGCAATTAATATGTTCTCCCAGCCACATTATTACACTTATCCCAAGTCAGAAACCTCTAGCCCTAGTTTGTCTTACATTTATGGTTTATATTGTTGACAATTTTGGTTCTTGTGTATGTATTAGAGTTTCAAGGGTGGTTTCCATTTCGCTAAACTAGTTTACACAATAATTAAGGGGTCATCTAACACCTTCGTGTGCTGGATTTACTTGCTATGTTGAAGACCGATTATAGGTGCCTTGTTTTCACTTTCACACATTTCCTAATTCCATTCTCAGTTTTACGTTTTTTTTTAAATCTAGCTGGAAGTATTAAACCAAGATTTTAATATTTTCATTTGTTATGCCCCTTACTTGGGGTATTATGTTTTTTCAGTCAGTGCGTCCATTCATTAGTCCGTCCGTACGTCCTGCTTCTATTAAAGTTTTTAGTCAAGGTAGTTTTTGATGAAGTTGAAGTCCAATCAAATTGAAACTTAGTACACATGCTCCCTGTCACATGATCTTTCTATTTTGAATGCCAAATTACAGTTTTCACCCTAATTTCACGGTTCACTGGACATAGAAAATGATAGTGCGATGGGGCATCTATATACCATGGACACATTCTTATTTTGTAATTAGTTCAAAAAACAAAATATTTCACACAACAAATTGGTTATTAATGATATCGATAACAAGAGTATTACATATGCATATAAACATTAGATAATAAAGTCTGTCTATAACGATCCTATGTTAAACGTTTTAACCGTGAATAACCATGAATAACCCAGCTTTTTATATCCATTTTCACAATTTTTCTGTACAAATCATATTATCTCCCTCATGCAAAGCTCTGATTCCTTTCATGGATTTGGCTATACTTTTTGGAATTTTTGGATTATAGCTCTTCATCTTTTATATAAGCTTGGATTTTACATATTTTGGCCACGAGCATCACTGAAGAGACATGTATTGTCGAAATGTGCATCTGGTGCAGAAAAATTGGTACCGTTAATGTTATTACACAAGAATCTTATTTTTTTAAAACTAATTACTATAGGATTTCTTAGGATAAACATCAGAAAGTATTTTCTATTTATATCCCAATTCGAAAGTTCTAACCACCAATAACCAAGATTTTTGTTCATTTCCAGTTATTGGGTTTTTCTGTCTCAAAACATATATTCAACTAAATTACCCAAATATTAATATTGGTAACTAAAAGACTTCACAAAGTAAACATAAAATGGAATGTTCTTTTTTCTATATAGATCAAACTTCAAAAATATTAACCATTAAAAACGGAGATTTTCTGCGTTTCCAGTTTTCGACGTTTTTTCACTTAAAATCACTCATTTCACCTCAAAATTACTTCAATATGAATAATGATAGCTAAAGGACTACATCATAGTCTATTAAGCTTTAGGTCTAAAAATGCAACAATAAATAATATTTTTTCTTCTTTTCCAGTTTTCAGCATTTTTTCTCTAAAAAAGCACATATTTCACCCAAAATAACCTTTTCTGCAAATTATATCAATGTTTAGTTTAGTATGTGGTTAATACAAGTTCATATTATAATTTGCACTAAAAGAGCATGTGTTGCAATTAGTTGGAGGTTGACTGATTTTAGAGCTAAATTGACTAGGCTATTATAGTTTATTTGTTTCCCTCGGTTTAAGTTTCTAACATAGAATTATTTTATCTCAATCGATTGATGACTTTTACACAGTGGTATACTACTGTTGCCTTAATCTATCCGAAACGTGTACTAGATATTCAATATACAAAGAAACAGAAGAATAATTTAGAAAATGTAAGACACCAGGGGCAAACAAAACGGAGAAAATGGTTACACCTAGGTCATAAAAAAGATAATTTAACATATTCTATGATTTAAGCATTGAAAGGGGGACAGAAGAGACAAAAAGGACAGCCAAACTCGTAAATAGAAAATAAACTGACAACGCCTGGCTAAAAACGAAAGCAGACAAACAGACAAACAATAGAACGCATGACACAACATAGAAAACGAAAGAATAAGCAACACGAACCCCACCAAAAACTAGGAGTGATTTCATGTGCTCCGGAAGGGTAAGCAGATCCTGCTCCGTATGCATGTAGCATCCGTCGTGTTGCTCATTTTATAATGAATCCGGTAAATATTCTATTTTGGTAGGTCACATTCATAAAAGGGAAGGGGATTGTAGTAACGACGTAAGGAACATATCCGATATCATTTGTAAAACAGTTATTCCATAGCAATCAACCAACTCGTGATGGTGTCCGTAAAATTAACGAAGACATGATTTCAACTTCACCATTTAAAACTCTTGGTTTAATGGCTTCCTTGTGTATAACAACCCTCTATCAAGAAAATCGTGATAGGAAATGCAAGTACGGGAATATCGTATCAATTGGGAGATATCTACCCCGTATGCAGGTGCTGCTAGAATGTTGCTACTTAGAAATGAAAACTTCACAATTGGAAAGCTGAAATCATCTCTTTTGTCGCCAAGTTTGTTTTCAACCGACACTCATTGTCAATTTCTAGATGTAAGTCAAGATATGAGGCCGACTTAACAATATATGTTGTCCCCTTTATCTCTAGTTCGATGGGAGAGATGCGTTCAACATAGTCACTACATTTTGAATCATTTAGTGAAAGAACGTCGTCTATATAGCGCAAAGTAGAGTAAAAGTATATGTTTATCTTTCTTCCTAAGAAGTTCCTGTATGAAGTCAGCCTCATAATACTAAAGAAACAAGTCGATAAGAGAAGGGCACAATTGGTTCCCATTGGAATGCCGACAGTCTGTTGAAAAACACGTGATCTGCACGTAACAAATATGCTGTCTTTTGTTTCTAGTTCGATTGGGCAGATGCATAGTCACCAAATTTAGAATTATGTAGTACATGTCTTTTGAATAGAAAAAAAAGAATAGTAGTTACTTAAATAACAAATGTTAGAATAGGTTATACTTTGTAAATACAGATGTTTAACAAACCATAAAATTGAGAAAGGAAATGGGGAATTTGTCAAAGCGATTACAACCCGACCATAGAGCAGACAAAAGCCGAGGGCCACCAATGGGTCTTCAATGTAGCAATAATCTCCCGCACCCATAGGTGTCCTTCAGTTTGCCCCTTAAAAAATGTGTATACCAGTACAGTGATAGTGGAGGTCATACTTAACTCCGAATTATACACAAGAAACTTAAATCAAAAATCATACAAGACTAACAAAGACCAGAGGCTCCTGACTTGGGACAGGCGCAAACTAACTTGCGGCGGGGTTATAAAATCTCAACCCTCCCCCTTTACCTCTAGCCAATGTAGAAAAGTAAACGCATAACAAAAGGCACATTAAAATTCAGTTCAACAGAAGTTCGAGTCTCATCTCAAAAGATGTAACAAAAGAACATAATAAAATGACAATAATTTATCATATGAATATCAGGCACAATCCCGGAAGTTCGGGGTTTAGTATCATAATATCATAAGATATATGAAAAGAACATAACCCGTGTCATGCCAAAATACCTCTTTTGAAGATATACCATATTCACAGAAAATTCGTTTTGTTTACGCACTGGTTCTCAGATATGATTACTATGAAACATAACTTGCGAATTCTACCAGTATAAAGACACATAGCATCGGCAAATATTGAATTCTGAAGAAGACCTAAAGTGAAGGAGAATATAATTTTAATATAAGTTTTAACTTTGAAAGTTTAGGGCATAACCGTTTTAAAAGCCTAACGTTTTAACATTTAAATAGAATAGTAGTACATTTAATTCATTGCTTCGGGTGTCTGATGTCAGTAAATTTGTACGTCACATAGGAAGAAATTTTGTCGTTCATATAATTATAATTATAATTTCACATGGGAAATGTTGGTATACAGGGTAAAAAATCAAAAGTATGTTAGAATTAATATCAGAAATAGACTGATATTTAAAATTATTCAGAAGTTCTTTAGATTTCGTAAGAATCCACAGATAAAAACAATTGTGTCGTTATCCGTTCAGTTTTTTGTCAATTTATAACAGAACTACAAATGTATAACATAATGACGAGATCTTTTAAAGCAGAGAGTCACGTTATAAGAACCAAAGAAACACAAAAAGTCGCATATACAAAACACACCAGCAAAAATATAAGATAATACAGACACTTTGACGGGATGTTGAAGTACAGAGCTACGTCGAATGGATATCACAATATAAACAGTAAAAGTAATATTGATAATAGAACAAAGAAAAATGAAAGAACAATATAACACTTTGTTAAGATGATAAACAACGTCAGTACGCATAATCTATACATCAAGAGCATCGTGTATAATTTGTGAAGTTGATACGGAATATTTATCAACACGGTCTTGGTACCTTCCGATGAACTTTTTTTGAAAAAAGGACGAGACTTTTTTGACATACTCCTGGGTTGACACTGGTGACGTTTCACAAAGTCTGAGTAGGAGCTGCAAACTCTTGAATATCGAATAAGTTGTTAAATGTATATATTATATGCAGGTGAATTTGGTATATTGCTACGAAGGTGGGTGATTTCAAAATTAAAATCGTCTCGTCTGTCACACATTCTGGTACTGAGATGACTGTGAATGTCAAATTAGAGGTATAAGTCTAAAAATGAGGCGGAGGAAGCCGTGTCTGGTGTTTCTTTAATTTCTAGTTATGGGGGATATATTAATGGAACCCAATTTGAAAAGTTTGGATTTTGTTATGGAAAGAACATCATCAATATATTTGAAAGTGAAATTAAATAATCTGGCTTCTTTTTATCTTCTTGTGTTTGACAATTGTCTGTAGGAACTCCGATTCATATAAAAAAATAAGAAGAGGCCGGCAAGGAGAGGCGCACAAATCGTTCCCATAGGAATGGCGAGAATTTGTTGAATAAGTCTACCTTCAAATTCAAAAGATATGTTGTCTATAAGAAACTCCAGCAAACTGATCACTTGTATTTCTGTGTAGGATGTTTTACCCTTGTGTTATTCATTATTAACACAATATGCCTTATGATCTCTCAAAGTAATACATTTATAGCGTATACTACCAATTGTATGTCGAAAGGCTTTGTGCATTACTTCTTTCAGGCAATTTTTCAAATTCACATGGGGAATAATGGTATATAGGGTTGAAAAATCAAAAGTTTTGATAGAACTTATTTCAGAAAAAAGACCGAAATTTAAAATTTCCTACAAGTTCTTTAGAATTTTTAAGAATCCGCATATGGTTTATACCACTACGCGAGTAAACAGTTTCACAGTATTTCTGAAGATCCCCTTTCACTGTAGACATCATTTTAGTCAATCTTTTGTGGAACATGGAGATGAGCCGGCATTGTACCGTTGTTTGTACGGAATTTTATGGAACTTAGGTATCCTATACAGACAATTAAAGTCCTCCGATTTGGTGTTCAATGTAATGTTCATTGAAGCAACGAAGGACTTATGATTTGCAAAAATCTCATCCTTGTCAAATGATGTCTTAAAGACAAATACAATGTTTAACCTTACCTGTTTGTTTTCCTGTTTTCATGGTTTACACTTATTTTGGGCCACTTTATAAATCACTGTTCGGTGTGAGCTAAGGCTCCGTGCTTATTTTATAATGTTTTTTTCTTGGCATCTAATCATAAGTTGCTTCACACCGATGCGACAAATAAGTGGTTTATACATACTTTTGAGTTTTAAGGGAGGTAATATGCTACTTCCGGTGAAGTAAACGCTAGTTTCATCTGATAGCCTATTCACACTGATTCTAAAAATTTATAGTTTCGATATAATTTGTATGTAAAGCAGGAAATAGTTGGCACTTCCGGGTTTTCGAAAGTCCTTGTGCTCATTAGTGAGAAGTTTATGTATCTATATAACAAAATTTTAATGAAAAAAGTGCAAATATAGCTACTTCCGGTTTTTTCAATGGCACTTCCGGTTGTCAATTTACAAGGTTTATTATCAACAAACCTTATGATTAGATTGTCAGAGGCAATAACTCCTATAAGATGTTATAAAATTGTATCAGACCTAACGTAACAAATATTCATAAGTAACAATAAAACATTTTGCAGTTGTTCTTTAAAATATATCTAAAAAGTGTTGGAAAAGATGCCAAAACTAGGAAAAGTCACAATTGAGAACTTGACCTTTGACCTTGACTTCTTTTTCTACATTAGAACTTAGGGGCATCAAATAAATATATTTTATGATTATACGGTTTAAGGTTTATGAGTTTAAAAAAAACATACCGTCACATTTATTTGGTAAATGTAGATAACTCCGTTAAAAATGCATCGAATCGCTTCGATCCAAATAAGCCAACTATTTTTGAAGATGTAACGAACAATTTAGAAAAAGAATTTTGTCGATGTCTCTTTTTGTTAAGAAGGAGATGCAGTCACATGATAGTTATCAAAGGTACCAGGATTAAACAGTGAATAGGGAGATAACTCTTACAAAGAAAAGTGTTCGCATTTGCAAGGTGAAATTTAAAAGCGCATACACTATACGATACAATGTGAGAAATATCTAAGCGACATATTGCGAAACACATATTTTTTGCAAGAACAAAACTAACCGGAAGAAAAAAATATAAATTAAAATCTTTTTGTTCAGAGAACAATTTAAGGTCTTTCCACCAATAAAGATTGATTTTGATATAAAACTATGAAAATTCAGTTTGAAATGTCATATCCAGCGTCAAATGATAGCTTATTGTAAACTAATTCCAAAAGAATATATGATTAGTATACATTTTTTTCCAAATCAGGAAGAACAATTGTTACTTTCGGTTTGAAATATGTCACTTCCGGTTTCAAATATGTCATAATCGGTTTTATTTGATAGTTTACTTGATACTGATTCCAAAAATATATTGTTCATAATACGCTTACATTAAATAAGTACACAAAATAGCCACTCCAAGTTGACACAATGTCACTTCCGGTTGACTTTCAATTATGAAGGTGTCTTGCAACGCAATGCCAAACGTTCCATGGCTTTATCATGTATACATATGAGGTAAAAGCAAAGGTCAAAATACAGAACGTAAATTTTTACCTTCAACCTTGAGTTTAATTTCAAGGTCATAAACCAAAGGCTTGAAATCAAAAGATCTTTATTATGTCTAAATTAAACATGGTTAATGAGTTATATTGCTATGTGCCTAATCATTAATATAAGAGGTGAGTAAACTCAAATTTAATGTTAGCGTATCCTTTCAGGGTTTTCGAAAAGATTTGAAATAAGCCAAAATCAAAATTTAAAATATGACAATGACCTCTGACCTAATTTTCTTATTTTGTATCAAAAACCTCCAATCAAATGATCCAAGGTCTCTATCACTTATGGTTTACAAGATAGAAATGCGTATCACTTATATCACATGCATAAGGGGAAATAACTCTCATATGGAGTGTTCATATCGCTTCGGTCAAAATAGGACAAAATCATGAGAAGAATATAACGAGCAATTTTATAAAATAAATTTGTCGCATTATTATACGGTTACGGAGGAGATTTAGTCACAAGGAGGAGATAACTCCTACAAAGAAAAGTATTTGGTTTCGCATGGTAAATTTGAAAGGCGCATAAAATGTTCGATCTCATATACCATATATCTAAGTGAAATATTGCGAAACAAATATTTATCAAGGAAAAAAAAATAATAATCAGAACAAATACAAAAGGTCTTTCCACAGAAAATGAAAATTACTAATAATAATAATCAGAACAAATACATTAGGTCTTTCTACAGAAAGGTGGAAAGACCTTATAATAATCAGAAAAAATACAATAGGTCTTTCCACAGGAAAGTGGAAATACCAAATCAACCCATTTAATATATGAACGTATGTGATAAAAAAAAGTAACCCTATCTGCATGTGCTCCATTGTAAGATTTTACTAACTTAAGATGTATTTCACATTACATTTGTTTAATTAATCTATTGAATATATGAAAGTGTTAGCCTATATAAGTCAGAAAAAATGTAACTCACCCTATCTTCTTGTGCTCCATTGTAAAGAATTTCCTAAGATGTATTACACATTATAATTTTTTATCGACCAACTGTGTCTGCATCAACATTATTGTTTGATTAAAAGACGTACCTCAGTACTTTTTATATGTATTCCTATCTAGAAAAGGGGGGGTGTTGTTTCCATTTTTAATTTTTTTAATTTACCTTACAGTTCATTAACTTTTATAAATACGTTCTTGCTATAAACAGGTTACCCATATCAGAGTACTAGTATCGTAAACATAATAGTGTAACGATATGATAAGACACAATTAATGTAAACAGTTCTGACAAGTGTAAAAAGAAATGAAAGAAAATGAAAACGATAGTAAAGCAAGATGAATGTATTTATTTTTCTTATTAGGCACAGGTTTTCATATTGAATGTAGATAAACATGAAAAGGTCAAAAGTTATTTAAAGGCGTAGGACAAAAGTGAAGAGAATAAGATTACTAACTTCATAATTATTGGTAAACAATTTTAACTATTTTTTTTATTGATAACCATCAAACTAAAAAATGCATACAAAAAACCTATGTAAATCTCTAAACCACATCTTGAAGTTAGTTTCGATCAACAAGTTTTCCAATTAAGGCCTTTTTTCCGGAACACAATGAATTCAATTTAAGTGTTCTAAAGCCTGTAGTAAAATAAGGAAAATTGGAAATTTTAAAAAGGACACTAAAATGTTCAGGTCCAGATCAATTGGTAAATCATCTTTGATGCTCGATGTCTGAAATTTTAATCGTATGTGTTTGTCATATCAAAATGTGTTTATTTTATCCAAAACACTCTTGATTCAGAAATTTCTAGATTTTTCAAGATACAAGAAAAATCATAATCAGAACTGAAAAACTTTAAACAAGCACATATACATCACAGATTCACTTCCCCCGACTAGTGACACCATACACCGAGCCTTCCAACATTCGAAATATACATGTGTATGTATGTTCATCTTACATATATCATAAAACGGTCAAATAGTTCGTTATAGCTTTTTTAATCTTTAGAAAGGATAACTTCAATTTTCAAACTTGAAGTACTTAATTTAAAATTGCATATTACTTGGCGTTTCATTAATAACCTAATAGATATGGAACCGCTGCTTACTTTCTGATTATATGAAGTTAATTTCCTTTTTTGTATATTTCCTTTTTTTTTAATATCGTTTATTAACTTGTATAATCTTTGGAAATGTTTATATTAGCATATTCAAAAATAAAAAAAATAGGAAGCCCTTGAAATCTAATGTAACGCAATTATACCATAAACGTTATGATACTGGTACATATACAGGATATATCGACCCAAAGAGGTATATCGACCTCGGACTTCGTCCTCAGTCCATATACTTCTTTCAGGTCAATATATCATTGTATCGACCTCATACAAATGCTATTTGTGTATAATATCATGATATTGTTTAACTGGAACATCATTAATCCAATAGAAGCGTTGTTAGGTACTATTATTTGATTTAGAGAGAAAAATAAAAAAAATAAAAAAACCAATAACATGTTTAAAAGTTCATATTTTCTGTTCAAATAATTAACCATACACATGATTTGGACTGAATTCGAACGAATTTAAACGATGAAATTATTAGAGCGTAGAAGCTTCCTAGCCTGGATTTACATTGAGAGATTGTATCTGTTCGTAATATAAAAGAAATATGATCATTCTTTGCTAAAGAAATAGTTGTTTTTGAAGTTTAAATGTAAAATTGGCCTACTATGTCTCATGTTTCATTCTAATGGGAAAACTTCAAAAACACACCTATATGAAAAATAAAATTCCAAGACGTACACGAAAACTTTTGTGTCAGATGTTTTTTTAGTTTGATTTGATAAAATAATATTGTACAGCCAGTTGTAGTTTTAAGAGAAAGGGTTACCTTATTGAAACGATGGCTGATTAAAATTAACTCCTAATGTATTTATACTTTAACGGGTAATCCTGGTTTGTGTTTTTATTCATTTTTATGGGGCTCATCCATTAGAGGGAATACAAAATCAAGGGATTTCAATTATTCGTGCCATTTCAATACGAATTATAATATAGTATATATCAGACGGTACATATACGCAAATCAGACTATGCCTCATGTTGAAATCTAGTATTACGTCTGCTTGTGGGGTAATTGGTACCTTATTAAAGAAGGCAAATATTTATCATTTATCAATATCAATGATGCAAAAACTATCATCATTATGAACACGAATGTATAATTACTATTTCTTACTTCTTCCGTGTACTTAATGATAGTATATTCAAAGTCAAATAAAGTAACTAGGGGATACATAGAAGCCTAAAAGTGCAAGATAGTTATACGGACAGGCCAACTTTTGAGACTTTGCGCAGAAACTAAATGCATGTATATATGTAGGACTCTAAAGTGCGATGGTACTCTAAAGTGCGATGGTCACTCTAAAGTGCGATGGTCTACGCTAAAGTACGATGGTGTCTCACGCTAAAGTTCGATGGTTGTTTATTTGCTAAGGTAAGATGGTATATCACGCTTAAATGCAAAGGAACAATAGGGCTATTAGGGTAATGTTCGGGGGCTTTAAAAAATAAGGTTAAGAACATTCAATTTAAAAAAAGTCCTTTGCAAAATCTAGTATTTTAAGGTAAACCATATATGATAGTCATTATAATTTAACAGTAGTCTTAAGTCATGTAAGTGAATGATTCTAAACTGCTAAAATACCAACCACGTTATAATTGATATAAAGGTAATTTAGGTGTCACAAACTACAGTACTATAATTTTGTAAATAAACAATTCGGGCGTATTAAGTATTGTGATAATAGGTGTAGCTTGCCGTTCACACGTTGTAGTTTTATAACTTTTGGGAACCCGTCCCTCTTTTTTTACAATCGTCCAAGGTTATAAATTACAAATACAAAATTCGATTATTGTTGGAATATGTAGCATTTATTTGTTTACGCTTTAATTTAAATGAGAGAGAAAGGCAATGTTCGCCAAGCTTAGTTTTATCTATTTTTTGTAGTGACTACACATCAATGTTATATTTTCCTGCAAGGTACAAATTAATGTTTTAGCCGACAATTTATAATTTACGCATCAAAACATGTACCTTTTCTTTGCAGAGGTTACTTTTCAATCAAAGCGACAACATTTGAAGGGGGACTGCAAACAAAAAACTGCAACATAAACAATGATTCAAATGTATCCGTTCGTTTCCATTACCAGTAAAAGTAGGATACAGGACATCCATGTGAATACTACTTAAATCTATTGGGCCTATAGTAAAATGGTTAATGACAGCAGGATACAAGTTCTTCCAGCTACCAAAATAAAACACATTTTCTCTAGCCAACAAGGCACGGTTAGATATTATAAATTAATTAAGTCATTGACATTTGGTTCAGAAGTTCTTAATACCATATTTGTAATTTGTCTTCCGGCGTGTTCAGTTTTAGTTTGTATAAATGACTGCTAGCTTCATAATCCAACTTCGTTTCTTACGTTTATACTTTCGCAGACCCTCCCACTTTAGCGTATGGAAGAATTGCACTTAGCATAAATCATCGCACTTTAGCGTGACCATCATACTTTAGTGTCCCAATCGCACTTTAGAGTCCTACATGAAGTCAGGGGTTCTACTTGTACAAGTTATTTTTAATTACTTGATAAAGTAATATTAATATGCTTATATAAGTAAATTTGTAGGCTACTTATACAAGTGAATTTTATTTACTTGTATAGGTAATAAAAAAAATGACTGAGTTATGTCCCTTAGACATTCTCATTTTTTTACTTGTAAAAGAAAAAAAAATCATCCTATCTTCTTTTATTGAATTCTTAGGACTTATTTGCTCTTATATAATTTTAAGTTATCTACCCTTTGAAGACGTCTTTACTAAACATTTCAGTGTAATTTTATGGGCAATGAAAATCCCATTTGTCTGTTATCTTCAGAACACTGCTCATTTGCAAGCCCCAAAGGAGCAATTTTTGAAGGCCTTGCGCAAATATTTAAGATCTTTGCGCAATTAGTTTCTTTGTTAAATTGATGAGATGAAACATTAAACTCTAATTAAAAAATATGAGCTAACCTGGGAAAAATCGTAAAAGCCCTTATTTTACATCTCCAAACTTGAGAATAGTTGTAGGATTTGTAGGATACAAGTAAATTTTTTAGAAAATTAAAGGGAGATTATTTAAACATTATTAATTCACTTATATGTGTATGCTTTTTTTTTACTTCTTCAAGTAAATAAAAAAAACTTGTACAAGTAGTACCCCTGACTGACATATATATATATATATATATATATATTCTCAACTCGTCTAAACATCAACCCAACAATGTTAGATTTGTAAATTGACTTTCGCAATTTTTTGTTCTTCCCTCCAAGAATCGAACCCATGCTACTGGGATATTATTTGTGACACCAATTCGCCTGCATAGTAACCAGCATTGATGGTGATACATGGTTGTGTACATTCTGTACATACTTGTCTTCACATCAACCCAACAATGTTAGATCTGTAAATGTTATAACATCTTCATGCCTTATATATCATGTACTGCAGTACAACGCTTGATTAAAACTGACGTGGAAAGGTAACACCCGACCACCGAAGGCTTTTTTTTTTGAAGATCAGAAGTTGAAGTCAAAAAACTTTGCTCAATGCTTGGAGCCAAAAATCATGCTCAAAATATGAAATCCAACATTTTGAATTGTTGATTTTCGAGTACGAGTGTTTTCATAAAACTTTCAAGTCAGTTTTTTGTACAATTACTCGAAAATCAACCAAAATGTTGGATTTCATGTTTCCAAGCACTGAGTAAAGTTTTATGCTATGAGCACAAAAGTCAAGCTCGAAACATGAAATCCAGCATTTTGATTGGTTGATTTTGGAGTATGAGTACAAAAAAACAGACTCAAACGTTTTATGACTTCAAGGCCAGATTTTTATACTCAGACTCTAGAATCAACTAATCAAAATACAGGATTTGATGTTTCGAGCATGATTTTTGTGCTCTAAGCACTGAGCAAAGTTTTATGACTTCAACCCCAGACGGTTGTGCATGTTGTGTGGTCTAGTGCTCGGGTTACAGTGCAGATATCTCAGAAGGATAGGTTCGAATCCCAGCAAGGGAGGAACAAAAAATTTGCAATATGAAATTTACAGATCTAACATTGTTGGGTTGACATTTAGACGAGTTGTATATACAGAATGTACACAACCAGGTATCACCATCACTGCCTGAATTTCAATAGGATAATAGCAAAACATATCAAACTTTCAAATTGCTAATTACATAATACTGCAATGAATTTTCTAGAATTTGAGTATACAGTTCTAATTGGATTAACATTAGGTTCATCATAACAAACGAACAAATATGACTGTATTTACATGCCAAAAAACTACTCGATGTACAGACTTTTCTGTGAATTTGGAAAAGTTTTAATGCCTTAGCATCCACTAGATATATCAAAGTTAAATGCATTTTGTACTTCAGAAAGATAAAATCTCTTTTGGATTTTGATGGGCATTTTTTTTCCTTCATGCATAAGGTATGATAATTAACTAAGTTGTGGTACAACTTTGAGATGCTCCCTCAGGTAAAAAAGCTACTTGTATTGTTTTGATTGTCCTTAATTGGCATGGACAAGAGGTATCTTAACAACTACAGGTGAGTTAAAGATTTTATCTGAGTCAGTGAGTGGACAGTATCAAAGTAATTCAGGTGTTTGTTTATTTTTACACCTTCTGCAGAAAGGAAAAAAAATGCCAAATAAAAACCAAGAAACATTTTATCTTTCTTAAACACAAAATGCATTTAACTTTTATATATCTAGTGGATGCTATACATTAAAACTTTCCAAACAGCACAGGTAAGTCTGTACACAGAGTAGTTTTTGAGGTGAAAATACGGCCATATTTGTTCATTTGTTATTATGAACCTTAACATAGTTCACTAGACACGAACTTTATATTGGACCCTTGTAGCTTTGTACATTATTGTGGTTGCAAATGCAAATGCATGGATGCCTGCTACACTGTAGAAAGGAAGCTTTGCTTGGCTCTACATGAACTACGTACTCGTATGATTAAAAACCTTCCGCCAAGCAAGCGTAAGGGTCTTTGACAGTAACCAACACTCATCTCACGAGGCGTACCTAGTATGTCTTTTTAGGTATATATATATATATAAACATTTATTCGTCATTGTGCGAAGTGCTCCTTTGAAGGAGGGATTTTCTTAACCAGAACAGAACAGAACATATGGCGGTATTTACATGCCAAGAACTACTCTGAGTATAGACTTACCTGTGAAGTTGGAAAAGTTTTAATGCCTGGTACCACTAGATATAATAAAGTTAAATGCATTTTGTGTTTCAGAAAGATAAAATCTCTTTTGGTATTGGAAGGACATTTTTCTTCCTTCGTGCAAAATGTGTGAAAATTAACATGAACAAGTGAAGAAGTATCCTCACAACTATAGACGAGTTTAAGAGTTTATCTGAGTTAAACGTCAAACACGCTGTTCCTACAATCCCTATAATTTAAAACATAATCTTCGAAATTTCCTCCATAAAACAAAATGAAATGTTAAAAAAATACTAACCACTATAAAAACTATTTCAGCTTATGTTTTCCTTTATGTTTTTAAAGCTCTTGGTCATCTGCTTAGTAATATCTAGTATATTTGAGGATTAATACAACTAAGCTATGTGAAAAAAACGGATATCCAACGTTACATTTTTAAACAACTGTTTTATCTCTGATGTATAGTGATCTTATTTCTTATTCTCTGATCTTCCCGAAACTTGGCAGAAGCAACGAAGTGTGTCAGTTCTCGGTTAAATTAAAACTATTCTTTTGTCGAATTTCGTTCGACTCCGTGGCTGCATATTAAGCTGGAATAAGACAAATGTCCAATGACGTTTTTCGTTGACTTAACGACTGAAAGGTAGTTTTATAAGTAGACATAGATAAAAATGTCTAAAAATGTGAGATAATAATAACATCTGCCGAAAGAACAAACATTTGCCTCATTGTTCGTGAGTTCAAAATTTGTAGATTCTATAAAACCATCTCTACACAGTCGTTTTCAAGCGGTAGCCATTTTGTCCAAGTTGATATTTCATTTGTTCAAGCAATTAATGCGGGTTTTTTACCTGATATTTCAATAACTAATTTATAATTTACCAAAACAAAAGTTAGATACACGACAAGAACATGAAGTCTAGATTCTTTTTTTATTAACTGCATGTTTGAGTCTTAAAGGAATAAAATGCTACGAAACATTACAAAACGGTAGCCATTTTTGTCCTAACGTCGAAAAATCCAATGAAAAGCGTTTTGTATCGACGTTACATGTGCAAAATTTGTTCCATTGTATATTCCTGATACTTAAAACGAATCGTGTGGTGAAATTTCAAAAAAAATGCCGGTTGTCGAAAAAAAAACATGCATGTTGTGCATGAAACGGAGGTAACTGAAAGACTTATCGGAAACAGCAACACAAATAGTTTCATTGAAATAATGCAACCCCGTATTATACGGACGATTAAGGAGAAGATTCGTACATTTTAAAAGCAAGCAACTTCAAATGACTGGGAAAATAATTTTCAAGATCGGGTTTTAGTAATTTTATTTAATGGTTGTATTTCGACACGTTATGTGACAAGCAAAGTTTTAATACAATTCAATTCATATTAATCAAGGGTAAATATGTTTTTATTTACTTGCAGAGTGTCAAATATATTTGTATTAGGGTTGAATCAAGATACGAAAATTTTACAATGACAGATGATATGCACCATGCAATTTTAGCAGCCTGCGATTAAAGTTTTGTTATAATTCATTTATTGAAAACCGTATACTTCTGTCCCATTTTCCCTTCCTTCAAGTTCATTACTTACGACAATACAACATTTTAAGGTGAATTAAAGGGTAAACATTATTTAATTGATTTCCACAACTTGAGGTAAATAAATTCATGGTAAATAGACCTCACAAAATTAATAGAGACAGATTTAGAATCTACCAACTACATACAAAAAAGCAAATGAAACTTACAAAGTGAATAAATGTACGTCAAAAGTTTCAGAAAACTCTCTTTGACGGCGTGGTGGTGTAACGTCGTGTTGTAGGAACATCGTGCGAAACGTTTCAGTGAGTGGACAGTATCAAAGTACAGTTGGGTGCAGACCAAGCATTACATGTAGACGGGCCGAAAAAGTTAACGCGGCGTTTACTCGCGTGCACTTCATGTAAACGCCGCGTTAACTGTGCGTTAACTCTGAAATTGCAGTAGACATTAAAAGTAAACGGGCGTTTACTTTCGCGTTTACCTCCGCGTTAACGCAAAAACGGCGCGTCTTCTAATTTTTTAAAGAGTAAACGGGCGTTTACTTTCCCGTTTACCTCCGCGTTAACGTGGGAAAATGCGCGTCTTCTATTTTCGTAATAAGTAAACGCGCGTTTACTGTTTGTAGTAAACGCCCGTTAACGCAGATTGTCATCGTAACCTGGATACACTGACCTTAAATATGAAATGATAACGAACATCAAAATTAATTGACCAACTAGTCATTTCGGCTTGACACATTGACGATTACGGTTATTTAAAAATGTCACACATTTGTATTTAATTGAACAATAATTATAGTAAATTTCTTGTTCTTCGCAAATAATAGTTTAAGTATGTTTATTCAAATACATGTAATTTAATCCTCACCAAAATCAAAGTTTTCTCATCTTAGACAGACTGACTCGTAAAACAAAATTATTTGATATCATTAACAAAAACTGACAATATTTACCCTTTAACAAGTTATCTTATTCTATATAGAAGTAATTCAGTTATATTTTTATGCTATAAATGACCATATAACACAATTGACAGCAATGTTTGTACCAGCCTGACGGCCATGGCATCTTTTTATTTAAAATATTGAATAGTAAGCAAAATTAAATAGTTTTCATACATCAGACTAACTCGTAATACATAATTATCTCTGGGAAACAACCAAAACTGACCATATAAGCAATTTGTTATGTAAATCTATATAGTCCACATAGTAAATGAGTTATATTTTGATATAAAGATTGATTGTATAATAAAAAAGGAAGCAATATTTGAATATTATGACATAAATTTTTTTTTTGCATCAATTTAAAGTGCCAGCATGTCCTTTTTGTATTCAAAATATTGAATCGTTAACAAAATTCAATAGTTTTCATATCTCAGACTGACTCATATAATAAAATTATTTGTCCGCAACAACCAAAACTGACCATAATAAGCATTTTATTATGTAAATCTATATAGCGGCAATGTAAATGAGTTATATTTTCATGTAAGGATTGATTGTATAATAAAATAGGTAGCAATATTTGAATATTATGACTAAAAAATTTTGTTCGCATCAATTAAGAGTGCCAGCATGTCCTTTTTTTATTTAAAATATTGAATCGTAATCAAAATTCAATAGTTTTCATATCTCAGACTGACTCATATAATAAAATTATTTGTCCGCAACAAGAAAAACTGACCATATAAGCATTTTATTATGTAAATCTATATAGCCGCATAGTAAATGAGTTGTATTTTCATGTAAGGATTGATTGTATAATAAAATAGGTAGCAATATTTGAATATTATGACTAAAAAATTATGTTCGCATCAATTCAGAGTGCCAGCATGTCCTTTTTTTATTCAAAATATTGAATCGTAAACAAAATTCAATAGTTTTCATGACTCAGACTGACTCATATAATAAAATTATTTGTCTGCAACAGAAAAACTGACCTTATAAGCATTTTATTATGTAAATCTATATAGCTGCATAGTAAATGAGTTATGTTTTCATGTAAGGATTTATTGTATAAAAGGAAGGTACTAATATTTGAATGTTATGACTAAGAAATTTTGTTTGCATCAATTTAGAGTGCCAGCATGTCCTTTTTGCATTCAAAATATTGAATCATAAACAAAATTCAATACTTTTCATATCTCAGACTGACTCATATAAAAAAATTATTTGTCCGCAACACTCAAAACTCACCATAATAGCATTTTATTATGTAAATCTATATAGCTGCATAGTAAATGAGTTATATTTTCATGTAAGGATTGATTGTATAATAAGAAAGGTACTTATATTAGAATATTATGACTACAAAATTTTGTTTGCATCAATTTAGAGTGCCAGCATGTCCTTTTTGTATTCAAAATATTGAATCGTAAACAAAATTCAATAGTTTTCATATCTCAGACTGACTCATATAATAAAATTATTTGTCCGCAACAACCAAAACTGACCATAATAAGCATTTTATTATGCAAAACTATATAGCCACATAGTAAATGAGTTATATTTTGTTATAACGATTGATTGTATAATAAAAAAGGAAGCAATATTTGAATATTATGACATAAAAATTTTGTTTGCATCAATTAAGAGTGGCAGCATGTCCTTTTTTATTCAAAATATTGAATCCGAAGCAAAATTCAATAGTTTTCTTACCTTAGACTGACTCATATAAATAAAATTTATGTCCGCAACACTCAAAACTGACCATATAAGCATTTCATTATGTAAATCTATATAGCTGCATAGTAAATGAGTTATATTTTCATGTAAGGATTTATTGTTTAATTAAAAAGATAACAGTATTTGAATATAATGACTAAAAATTTTACTTGTATCCATTTAGAGTTTTAGCATGTCTTTTTTTTTATTCAATATATTGAATCGTAAACAAATTTCAGTAGTTTTCATACCTCAGACTGACTCATATTATAAAATTATTTGTCCGCAACACTCAAAACTCACCATAATAGCATTTTATTATGTAAATCTATATAGCTGCATAGTAAATGAGTTATATTTTCATGTAAGGATTGATTGTATAATAAGAAAGGTACTTATATTAGAATATTATGACTACAAAATTTTGTTTGCATCAATTTAGAGTGCCAGCATGTCCTTTTTGTATTCAAAATATTGAATCGTAATCAAAATTCAATAGTTTTCATATCTCAGACTGACTCACATAAAAAAATTATTTGTCCGCAACAACCAAAACTGACCATATAAGCATTTTATTATATAAGTCTATATAGCCATATGGTAGATGAGTTATATTTTCATGTAAGGATTGATTGTATTATATAAAAGGTAGCAATATTTGAATATTATGACTACAAAAAATTGGTTCGCATCAATTAAGAGTGCAAGCATGTACTTTTTTATACAAATTATTGAATCGTTAACCAATTTAAGTAGTTTTCATACCTCAGACTGACTCATATTATAAATCTATTTGTTTCGCAACAACCAAAACTGACCATATTAGCATTTTATTATGTAAATCTATATAGTCACATAGTAAATGAGTTATATTTTCATGTAAGGATTGATTGTACTATATAAAAGGTAGCAATATTTGAATATTATGACTACAAAAAATTGGTTTGCATCAATTAAGAGTGCCAGCATGTACTTTTTTATACAAATTATTGAATCGTAAACCAATTTAAGTAGTTTTCATACCTCAGACTGACTCATATTATAAATCTATTTGTTTGGCAACAACCAAAACTGACCATATTAGCATTTTATTAAGTAAATCTATATAGTCACATAGTAAATGAGTTATATTTTCATGTAAGGATTGATTGTATTATATAAAAGGTAGCAATATTTGAATATTATGACTACAAAAAATTGGTTCGCATCAATTAAGAGTGCAAGCATGTACTTTTTTATACAAATTATTGAATCGACTAAACCAATTTAAGTAGTTTTCATACCTCAGACTGACTCATATTATAAATCTATTTGTTTTGCAACAACCAAAACTGACCATATTAGCATTTTATTATGTAAATCTATATAGTCACATAGTAAATGAGTTATATTTTCATGTAAGGATTGATTGTACTATATAAAAGGTAGCAATATTTGAATATTATGACTACAAAAAATTGGTTTGCATCAATTAAGAGTGCCAGCATGTACTTTTTTATACAAATTATTGAATCGTAAACCAATTTAAGTAGTTTTCATACCTCAGACTGACTCATATTATAAATCTATTTGTTTGGCAACAACCAAAACTGACCATTATAATTAGCATTTTATTAAGTAAATCTATATAGTCACATAGTAAATGAGTTATATTTTCATGTAAGGATTGATTGTACTATATAAAAGGTAGCAATATTTGAATATTATGACTACAAAAAATTGGTTTGCATCAATTAAGAGTGCCAGCATGTACTTTTTTATACAAATTATTGAATCGTAAACCAATTTAAGTAGTTTTCATACCTCAGACTGACTCATATTATAAATCTATTTGTTTGGCAACAACCAAAACTGACCATATTAGCATTTTATTAAGTAAATCTATATAGTCACATAGTAAATGAGTTATATTTTCATGTAAGGATTGATTGTACTATATAAAAGGTAGCAATATTTGAATACTATGACTAAAAAAAATTGGTTCGCATCAATTTAGAGTGCCAGCATGTACTTTTTTATACAAATTATTGAATCGTAAACCAATTTAAGTAGTTTTCATACCTCAGACTGACTCGTATTATAAAATTAGTTGTCCGCATCAACCAAAACTGACCATATAAGCACTTTATTATGTAAATCTATATAGTGGCATAGTAAAAGAGTTGTATTTTCATGAAAAGATTGATTGTATAAATAAAACAGTAGCAATATTGGAACAGTATGAATAAAAAAATTGGTTCGCATCAATTTAGAGTGCCAAAATGTAATGTTTTTATTCAAAATATTGAATCGTAAACAAAATTCAGTAGTTTTCATACCTCATACTGACTCGTATTATAAATCTATTTGTTTCGCAACAACCAAAACTGACTGTATTAGCATTTTATTATGTAAATCTATTTAGTCACATAGTAAATGAGTTATATTTTTATGTAAGGATTGATTGTATTATATAAAAGGTAGCAATATTTGAATACTAATTAAAAAAAATTGGTTCGCATCAATTTAGAATGCCAGCATGTACTTTTTTATACAAATTATTGAATTGTAAACCAATTTAAGTAGTTTTCATACCTCAGACTGACTTGTATTATAAAATTATTTGTCCACATCAACCAAAACTGACCATATAAGCACTTTACTATGTAAATCTATACAGTGGCATAGTAAAAGAGTTGTATTTTCATGTAAAGATTGATTGTATTAATTAAACGGTAGCAATATTGGAACGGTATGATTAAAAAAAATGGTTCGCATCAATTTAGAGTGCCACAATGTATTTTTTTATTCAAAATATTGAATCGTAAACAAAATTCAGTAGTTTTCATACCTCAGACTGATTCAAATAATAAAATTATTTTTCCCCAACAACCATAACTGACCATATCAGCACTTTTTTATGTAAATCTATATAGCTGCATAGTAAATGAGTTATATTTTTTATTTAATGATTGATTGTATTAAATAAAACTGAAAGGTAGCAATTTTAGATTAGCTAGGACTAAAAAAAATATTGTTGGCATCAATCATGTCAATTTAGAGTTCTACCATGTGTTTTTTTTATTCAAAATATTGAATTGAAACAAATTTCAGTAGTTTTCATACGACTGACTCATATCATAAAATTATTTGTCGGGAACAACCAACACAGACCATATTAGCACTCTATATAGCTGAATAGTAAATCAGTTATAAATCCATGCAAAGGATCGCAATATTTGAACATTTAAATTGACGGAATAGTACAAATGACGTACATACTTATGTTACACTTTATAAATACGATTTATAAAATTAATTTCGATTAAAAATTATGTATTAAAATTAAATGCACCGAGTTATAGTTAGGAATTCGAAGAGACAATTAAAAATGGGGAAAGAAACGACGTAAACCATGATGTTTATATCCCATCATATAAAAATATGTTTCCGATGTCTCGGATAACCTTTCTTTCCGTATCGATATTTGAACATGTAACTTTTGAAAAGAAAATATAGAAAATCTGCTAATAAGTAAAAATGACGGACTTAATGGAACTGATTGTGTGTGATTGAATAAAATTAATACATGTATTCGAATTAAAAGAGTTTTTTAATTGTTCTGGTTTAAAACACATATTCGTAAAATACAAAGACTAAAGGTCGTTTTTATAAAATAAATGAACAAATGAACTCGATGTTTATTTCTAAATTTAGCCAATCAGTTAACGCGAAAAGTAAACGCGCGTTTACTTTCAAGTGCACGTAAAATTAAACTTTTAGAATCTGTAGTAAACGCCCGTTTACTTTTAAATGCACGTAAAAATAAATTTTACAAATTCTGAAGTAAACGCCCGTTTACTACTGACTAAACGGACACAAAGTAAACGCCCGTTTACTCGGGTAGACATTAGAAATTTCCATTTCGACCGCGTTAACGTAATTATAGTAAACGGGCGTTTACTAGTAAACGGGAAATTTGAAGTTAACTAACGAAATATGTGCACGCGGCGTTAACTTGCGTTTACTTTATGTAATGCTTGGTCTGCACCCAACTGTATTTCAGGTGTTTGTTTATTTTTACACCTTCTACAAAACATGCAGAAAGGAAAAAAATGCCCATCAAAAACCTAGAAAGATTTGATCTTTCTTAATATGCTTAAACACAAAACGCATCTAACTTTTATGTATTTAGTGGATGCTAGGCATTAAAACTTTCCAAACAGGACAGGTAAGTCTGTATACAGAGTAGTTTGTGAGGTGAAAATTCGACCATTTGTGTCCATTTGTTATGATGAAACTTAAGGTAACATATTTTGTGGATCAGATAAATATTTGGGAATGTCATGTTTTGAAATTTTTAGAATTGTAGATTATATATAGTCTTACTATACACAACAAAAGTCACATTCTTGAATAAGACAACTTTTCCGGTAACATGTTTATGCCAATTTTAGATTTTTTTGTACTGGAGAGAACAATATATGTTCGGAACTCTCCGGATTCTTCTTTGGGAAGCAGGACAAATCGCCCCACACCAAATCGGCCCTCTATTTTTACCAACTCTCTCCACTTTTAAAAAAAGGCAGTGGTTATTTTACCGGCACCGGCAAAATAGAAAATTTTCTATTTAGTCGGCGCCTTCAAAATAATAAAAAAATGATATTGCACATATTATTGCCACAAAATATCAAGAAACATGGACGGCTAAAAGGTATGACCAAACTGTCATTGGTCTTCCAAAAAAGCGTACCCGAAAGAGCAATTGTTTACCATTTCATAAGAAAAGTTCCAAAAAATTGGATTTCTTCTATCAGAATGGTCAGTTGGAAACGATTTAGCAAAACATGCTGTTAAAAACATAATTTTGATAACTGAGGAACAAGTTGAAACAAAATCAAATTCAAATATGTTTTATTGCTAATCAAAGCGCCAACAAGGAGCAAAACAATCAACATTAATTACATATAAATGATTACAAGTGATTCGATATTAATAAGACACAATGTTATAAATGTCTTTTTTTATTAAGACATAGAAGAATACAACAAGCATGTAGTGTTTAATGATATAACTAGGTTTAAAAAAGGGGTCACTGGGCATTACTATATCTATATATCATTTTTCAAAGGAAAGTCAAACTTTCCTATATGAGGATTAATTTTCACATAATTCTCCGAGTTTCTGGAGTATGAAAATATCTTCAGAACGAGGACATTAGCCAAATAAATTGTGATTTAATATCTAAACCACTAAAAATTTTAAATCGTTGTTTTATATCATTTAAAAAGTTGAAACGAATATTTGAAAGTTTGTGGCACTGAAGACGAAATGAATTTCATCCTCAACCTCAGCACCACACAATTTACAGATACGTTATGACACTGTCATATTTTTCTACCTTCCCCTCTCAATCGCGAAATCGTGAGCACTGATATGGAATTTTGTTAAGTAATGTCTGTATCTAAAATTTCCCTGCAAAAGGTAATTTTCTAAGCAAAATCTGCTTTTAAAAAGTCTATAAGTTCTAAGCTTGTTACCATATAGTTTATTGCCTCTGAAATCATTATTAAGCTTAGTTTGCCATATTAAATCATATCAAACCCGACTATATCAGTCCTATTCAGGACCGATAACTCTGTCGATAGACATTATAGGTTATAGAATATTGTTGAAATCAGAGCAATCGTATTATACGTCTCTGTTTAAATGTAAACAATAAACAATATTTACAAATGTTAAACTTTTTAAAGATTCATTGAATGCCTAGATTTAGCTTAAAATATTGATATTTTTGCAATGAAATCTCGTTGAATTTCCTATAGAATAAAAAAAAATCCATTTGAATCAAAATTTGAATCATAATATTTCTTTATAATAATTATCGAAAAATGAAAATATTTGAATATCTTTAAATTTGAAGCAAACATTATTTTTGTAAAAGACATTTTCATAATATTCATATGTTCTTAAAGTTTATTATGATAGATACTTCTTCTAATTAAAAACGGGAAATTAAGAGAGTTTATTTGTACATTTGTCAAAACTTTTGTATATCGCAAAATTTAAACTCTGGTAATACATGTGTACTCAGGATGTTTAATGTCATCTGGTTGCTTTTGGTTTGCACCTGACAATATATTGGGTGGAACATGTTAGTGGGATCACAACTATCCCCTATCCTGGGACAGTGATATAACAGTACAACATAAGAACAAACTATTCAAATCAGTTTTAAAGACTTAACTCATCAGATTGATACAACTAGAAATACAGAGTGGACGTTACCGGGTATTTGTATATACCAGTAATAAACAGACAGTCACACAATTGCCAACGTTATCTATGAAACACTACATGACAGTGAGGTCGTATCTCGTAAAACCTGCAAACTGTAGGTTCTGCTAACGCTTACAAAATAAAACAAATTCAAAACAGAAAACTTTCATGTACAAAGTATAACAACAAAAATACTGAACTCCGAGGAAAATTCAAAACGGAAAGTCCCTAAAGAAGTTCACAGTTTTTGTACAAATAATGAACATCACACATAAAGTGGACTGAATTTGAAAATGTTTAACAATGAAATCATTCTATCGTTGACGGCGTCTAACGGTTTCATTTTTAATTACATTGTGCCATTGCTTATACATGGATCATTCTTTGCCAAATAAACTATTGATTGTAAAGTAAAATTGAACTACTTTTTTTACATGTTTCGTTTGAATGGAAAACACTTTAAAAACTCCTTTATTCTTTGTAATAGAAACACAATTTAAATCATGACGTATAGATACATTTTTGAGTTTTAATGGATCATGAATATAGAAAATGTATTTAGTTCGGTCTTGCTATGTTGTACAGACCACAAAGGATTATACATATCAAAAATATCACGATATTTAAAAAATTCTTCCCATTTCAATTAACGTAATAATATATTTAATTTCAGACTGCATAACGAACAAAAAATGCCACATGTTGGAACCTTGTATTCCGTCTGCTGTTAAATTAATTAGGTATCGTACTATAGAATGTATATATTTAGAATTGTATATGATACAATAATTATAAATTAATGAACACTAGTTTATTTTATGAAATTTAAGGTTACAAAAAAAAGTGTTCCGCGGAACCCAGTGTCTCGTCTACTTTTGCTGTTGTCTATGTTGTCTATGTTTTCTGTGTAATCGGGAATTGCACATAATAGATTTACAATTAATGAAATAAAACGTTTGCAATGTTTGAAAAAGTTATGCTTGTAAAACATGAATACAGTATGTAATCAGGTCAATAAATTATGAATTATGATTACGGTTTATGAATCTTAAAAATGTTTGCGGACAGTACGTAATGTTAAGTATATTCATAAGTAATATACGGAATAACAGGAAATACATTTTACAAAATTGTCCTTCTAGATACTAGATTTCGATCACAAACAAGCTTCTGTTCAAGTTTGGTACAAATCCGGTATATTTAAAGAAAGCTATTCTTATTTTTTTAAACTTTGACCACAAAGTGAATGTAATGTTAACTGGCAGAAAAACTATGTTCATTTTATGGAAAATATTGAAAAACAAGTTTTTATTTTTACAAAAATGTACAAAACTTACTTCTGGATATTATCTTATGATCATAAACAGGGTTTTAGTCAAATTTTGGTAGAAATCCAGGTTACTTTAAACTCCCTCAGGCAAAGTTGGCTTTAGATGAATTTGGCTATTTATTTTAGGTATTTTTAACATATAGCTCTTCAACGATTTTCGGTACTTATACATCTTCGGATTTCAAATGTTTGGCTTTGAGCGTTCCTGATGAAGGTAAATCCAGAAAAGCGCTTCGGACGCAATAAATGATTAAACGTGTTGTTTTATATTTTTAAAATAATTATCATTTCAAAACTTTAATCACGGAGAATAATTCTAGAAAAACACCAATCAGCACATCTACAATACAACATTCCATGTCACCAATCAAAAATCGCCTTCTCCAAAGATCACATGTGCTTACAAACAAAGCTATACCATACAAAACACTAAAAATTGCAGATAACCTGATATGTACAATATTTGTTGACGTTAAAGTAGTACTATGTACAACCTATATACCAATGCACAGTGATTATCACAAGCGTGTTTTATTGTACATTTTGAAGAAAATATACAACAAGAGATGACGTCCATGTTTAGATACTGCTTAAAAAATATATAAGTTCATTTTAGAAGGCCTTCACATGTTATGTACCAAACTATCTTCATATGTTTATAATGTATTGTACACAGTAGTACGCTGACCATGAATCATGACCGATTTAAAATGTTATGTTAACAGGATATGCCCTACTAGACCATGTTATACATAGCGTAAAAGTTGTCTAGTCAAAACAGGAAGATTTTAATTGTGAAAATTAACGATTTGTACTATGCATGATTCACATCTTCCGGAATTTACAAGTAGAAACGATAATCTTTCTATATTAGCTGCGTTTCATCTCATTTCATTGTTTAATAATTAGGGTAAATATTGAATTCTTCACATAAAGTAAGAAATGAACAAATAACTGTGATATTATAAAAGACACGTCATCCTTTCAATAATTATGCATACTTAAAGTGAAAACCCCGATAAATAAACAAATAGGTTCCCTATATGTTTACATAATGTTTTCAAAATTATTATTTTTTGCAAAACCGAGGTTTCATGTCAACTATCATACATGTGCGATGTTTAGATACCAATGAAACTAGGTACAATCCACCATTTCATCGTAAGAAAATGCATTTATCAAGCCAGGGTATGACAATTATTTTTCTTTCGTTTTATGTTTTTTGAGCTTTTCATTTTGCCATTTAATAAAAATACTAAAAGATTATATGTTTTGCAATATATACAAAAAAATAGTTGTACATAGTTACAAAAAGAGATTCTATCCATGCATCGAGTGTAATACGATATGTTTCCGCTCTATACAATACAATTTTATAATACTAAAAGCGAGGCTGATGATGAGTTTTTAGATATATAATTTCATTATCAACAGAGATGAAATATCGATTTCTATGGATCAGTTGGTAAGATGTAACGATCAGACAACTCTGCATCTAAGTTACAAAACTTATGAAATAGTAACTTAAAAAGTCAGGACTTACATCTATTTACGGTAAAGGTACTTTTAGGTCATAAACTCTCACGGAACTCATCACATCTTAATATCGTGGATAATCTTTAAAATGTAATCTACAATTAATGCAAAAAATCAATCTTTGAAATTTATGACAGACAGTAAACATATATGAAACATGAAGATATGAATATGAGTGTATTGCGACATAACGTCTATAAAAGCATGAAAAGAGGGAGGAAATATACCAAAGGGACAGTCAAACTCATAAATCGAAAATAAACCGACAACGCCATGACTAAAAATGAAAAAGACAAACAGACAAACAATAGTACACATGACACAACATAGAAAACTAAAGAATAAACAACACGAACCCCACCAAAAACTAGGGGTGATTTCAGGTGCTCCGGAAGGGTAGGCAGATCCTGTTCCACATGTGACACCCGTCGTGTTGTTATGTTATAACAAATCCGGTAAATAATCTAATTCGGTAGGTCACATTCATGAAAGGGAAGGGGATTGTAGTTACGACCTAAGGAACATATCCGATATAATTTGTGAATCGGTTATTTCATAACGGTCAACCAACTCGTGATGGCGGCCGTAAAATTTACGAAGGGATGATTTCAACTGCCACTGCACGAAATGATGCATTCAATATAAAATTAAATATAGATTTAAACTAAATTTAAAATTGCAAATAAATTGCCAAATTTCAACCTAGTTTAAAGGTATTTTAAAATCTGAATAAATTTCAAATTTCAAGAATTTAGATACAGACTTAATTTCAATAAATTTCTAATTTAAAGATTTTTCTAAATAATTTCAATTTGATTAAATTTCAGATTTGAAGAATTTTTAATATAAATTAAATTTCAATAAATTTCAAATTTAAAGAAGTTTAAATATAATTTAAATTTCAATAAATTTCAGATTTAAAGATTATTGAATGTAAATTAAATTTGAATTAATTTCAAATTTAAATATAAATTAAATTTGAATTAATTTCAAATTTAAATATAAATTAAATTTGAATAATTATGTAATTTAATTACATGTAAATTCAAATAAATTTCTTGTTTATGACTTATTTAAATTAGAACTTCCATCAAATTTAATGCAATTTAAAGTCAATATAAATCCTGTATAACTGATGTATTTACAGTAAACAATAGTGCAAATGAAAAATAAAGAAAAGGCAGAACTTTTTCCTCTGCTTTTTTAGGGGGAAAAGGGATGTAGGGGATTTATTTTTTACTTTAACCCAAATATCTGGTTTGGAAAAATCTAATTAAATATAAAATAAAAATTAGGAAAAACAGGAAGTTTCAATGATTATAATTTTGTAGCTACTGAACAAATAAAATTGATCCTCCAACTTATCTGATCCATATTTACAAAGTATAAATTTGAAAGGCATGGATTGCTGCACTGTTTATTTACAGTAGAATAATATTTGTGGTTTCAAATGGCAATATGCAAATATATAATTTGTCAGTAACATTGAAGACATTATTTTTAAGATGAAACTTAAACTATAATCCAAAGAATACACGTCATTCATTTGCAAAGCTCAATACCATTTTGTAAGTATGCTTTTACCTATATTTTAAGAATGGTACTGCATCTGAATTTGTATAAGAACTTGAAGGGTTATAATCTAAGACATACAAAAAAACACAAACACCATATATAAACTATAGGACAAGGCTATCTGTATGTGTGATTTGGATTTTGACAATTGCAGCAATAAATAATACAGGAGATAACAAAAACTTTCGGACAAAGCATAACCATACACAACAATTTCCAGCAGAATGATGTTGTACAAACGGGTAACATTATTTGCGAAAGAGTCAGTAGCAAAATACGACAAGTTGGAAAAAAGAAAAAAATCCCGTTTACTTCGTGAATATTTTGAAATTTGCACTAAAACAGCTCTTACTTTTTCGTATTCTTAAGAAATTTTTTATAAAATGTTATCTTAATATTTACGCTTTTCAAATGTAATAGGAGATAACTTATTTTAAAAATAAATATTTTCCTCTGAAACAGATATGATTGTTGACAAAAAGAGTTACATCCCATTATAAATATTATTTAAACAGTAATACGATCTTTAAGAAATATCTGACAAAGTGCAATTTATAGAAGTGCATTTCGTATATATATGATTTTAATAAATATTATCAAATGGAAAAAGAATGTCAAAATGCAAAATATATTTAGTCTATAATAAGGGGAATAATCAAAACTGCTTGTTTCTAAAAATATCTTCTATTTGTGTTTATGTACTTCGATAAATACATGTTGTTTAAACTATTTATTACTTTAATATTCCTAATAAAACGATAAAAACAAACGATGAAATTTAGCCATTATTTATAGAGGTCTTGTTATTTGTTGTGTTTTGTATTTTCTGTTATTGAGAAAGATAAAAAGATAACCAGAATGTCCATGGAAATCTGACAAAGACATGTACTTGGTTGACAATCTCTGAAGGTTTGGGGATTTCCAAGATTTGAAAAATTATTTACAAAAGTTTTTCTTTTTTTTTTTAACTTTTTGGACAATTATAATAAGCCCGATCGTAAAGTTGTCTTTTTTTCTTTCTAACTCTCCATTTTTTTTGTACAACATGTATTCATCTGACAGTATTGAAGCCTTAATTTGTTGACCCTTAAGAAGAGGAAGTAATCATTGAAATAAAACAAGCAGCTCCCTTGTGAGCAAAAATGAAAGCAACATATCAATATGACTTAAAAACGATGGAATCAATTCATCAACGAATGATACGCAAACATCAAAATTTGTGCACTGTTAACCAACTTATTTTTGCGGATACTTTATTTCGCGTTCATTTAATTTCACGATTTTCAAATTTACTTGATGCAGTTTGATAAGGAAAAATGTAAGTTCTAAATAATCGTGATGACAAAGTTGCGAAAAATATCCTTTGCGAAAATCGTTTGGTTTACAGTATATGAAATAGAAATAAGGATATATATATATATGTGGTTATATGAGTCTGTGGTAAACACAAACTTTCAACAGGTATACATGAATATTTGATCTAAAAATGTCTATAAAATTGTAAATGTAATATCTACTCTTAATGAGAATAAATGATATCCAGCATTTGGCAATGTACAGTAAAATAATTTAATTTAAACAAAAGATCCATATGAAATCAACCCAGTGTATTGTTTTAATAATTAATTTAAACGACCAACGTGTCCTTTATGGTGCTATAGAAATATCAAACAGAAGACATTTAATTAATACTGTTATGTTAACATAGTTTAAATCTTTAGACTTTGTAGACATCTCTTTGACTTGAAGTTATGCAAAGAACAACTGTTATAGTTATTTATAAAAGACATTATTTGTTGAATTGATACGATCGTAGATCATTGATAATAATATATTTTTCAGCACACTAGTTTATTAATTATCCATTATATCTTAATTATCTTGTTTCAAAACCACTCAACATGTCAAATATAGTTTGCAGGTATTCAATTTAAAAGGCGGTTATAGTAGAGATAATCAAAGATAAAATGTGACCATTAAAGGATTCGTGATAAACACGAATAGTGATACACTAAGCATATATAAGATCAAACCTAATTAAAAATTTGAATTTGTTCTATTATTATATTGATATTCGAATAGGACGCACATGACAAACGTTGACGATAACATTATTTTGTTGATATCAAATCTCATAAAGCCATAATAAAGATATAAAGCGAGGCAACAATAAACAAAACCCAGTGGAATCGCAAAACCAGTGAAAAAAATAAATTTACATTAAATGTCCGCTCACATAAGCATAAGAAAATTAAAGTTATAATACATGTAACATTACTTTAAAAGAAAATAAATGTTAAAGTTATAATACATGTAATGAAGCATTGTATTATCAATGGTGTACTTTAAGGTGATAGCCGTTTCTGGACGTTTAATGGTCGTAAATCGATTTCGAAAAATAAATATAAATACAGCTGAAGTAATCCCGTCCAATTTAAAAACCTGGGTATATAGACAGAATGATCGTCCACTGATGAGGATGCACCACTCGTCATAAAAATTCACACGCAATCAAAATATCACAAAAAAGAATAGGACTAAATTTATGGAATCGAATAACTATCTTTAGCAGTGTTTTTTTAAGGAGCACACTCATGATTACAAGATAGAGTAGAGGGCAAATTACTGCTTCGAAATTCATAGTTGAGGATTTCTAAATCAATATTTTATCGTTAGCAATAGATTATATTTTTAAGTTCGTCCATTTGTGTGTTTGTCAAGACCCAGTTAAAGATATGACCCAGATCTTTACTTGTTGGTATACTTAACTTGATCGGTAGCCCACTTGGATAATTGAATTAAAGCCCCTCATTTAAATAAAATGAAAGTAATTGAGTTACAAAACATCATCAATATATATTTGTAAGACTCTAAAGTGCAATGGGGACGCTAAAGTACGATGGTCACGCTAAAGTGCAATGGTGTATCACGCTACAGTCCGATGGTCCGCGAAAGTATAGACGTAGGAAACGTTGTTGGATTATGACGTTAATCAACAGTCGTTTATACATACTACATATGAATATGTTGGAAGATGAATTACACATATTTGATTAACAACTTTTAAACCAAAGGTCAATGACTCAATTAATTAAAACCTAACCGTGCTTTGTCGTCTGAAGCAAATGTCTTTTTTATGCTGAAAAAAGGACTTGTATCCTGCAGTCAACCATTTTACTTTTTAGATACAAAACAGAATAGCATAAATATCCTGTTAGTGTATCCTGTTTTAATCGGAAGTGAACGAATAAATTAAAATCATTGTTTGTGTTGCAGTTTACTTTAAAGACTCCGTTAAAACATTGTCGCTTTTATTGAAAGGTAGCGTCCGTCATATAAAAGGATATGTTTTCATGCGTAAATCATGCGTCTGCTAAACATTAGTTTGAACATTGTAGGAAAATATAACATGTATGCGTACTCGCTTCAAAACGTGTAAAGCTCAGCAAACACCGCCGATTTCTCGCACTTTAATAACAAATAGTACAACTAAATGTCTAAACTTATTCCGACAGAATTTTGTATTTGCAATTTAAAATGACGACTGCAAATATAAATATAAATAGACTGTGTGAACGGCAAGCTACACGAATTATCCAATACGCCCTAATTGTAAAAAAAAACAATCACTCACAAGAAATATAGTATTTTGTGACACCTACATTTCATTTTTAGCAATTATTACGTGGTCAAACCTATAAATTTAGATACAATTAAGACTACCGGTAATCATAAAGCGTATCACATAATATGTAATAATACCTTAGCATAATAGCCTTTGTAAAAAAAACTTGTTTTCATCATCTATGTACCGTAATGTTTTAACCTTTGAACATTATCCTATTGTTCCATCGCACTTAAGCGTGCTAAATGTATACCATCGTACATAAGCAAACAAAATCATCGCACTTTAGCGTGAGACACCAACGTACTTTAGCGTAGACCGTCGCACTTTAGCGTTACCATCGCACTTTAGAGTACCATCGCACTTTAGAGTCCTACATATCTAAGAGGAATCAAGGAATTGCTAAGGTTTGCATTACTTCAAATTGATAAATTTTAAAAAAAATAATGTTTTAGCACAACAATGCGTATTTATCAGATATATAGTCTAAAAGCAATCACTGCTTATTCTCATTATAACTTTTTTTAATTGGTTCTACAATTCTCTAAAGACCTCTGCTATTTATGTGCAAATGAAAAATTACTTAACCTCTTTGGAGAGAACATATTGTGGTAAGTTTGATAGAGTTATTTTTCTAGATTTGATTAATTGATGCTACGGCCACAAAAAGGCACAGTTATGAGTAACTGATTACTTAGAATTTCGACAAGACAAACTACAAAACAGCAGTGTTCTTCAATGATTAATAATTTTTAATAACTGCGAAACGGTAAATACAACTCAAAGTACAAATATGCATATATCATGAAATTACATACATTTGTACATACAGGACTTTATGTAAACGTTGCTTTCTGTTGATTGTATAAAATCTAGTGTTCATATTGATACCCATGATTTTCTAAATATATTTGAAATATTTATAAAACTTTATATTTTGGTATTTTGCTAGTACCAAGTCATAAGGATGTGCAGTATATTTCAAACAATAATATGCCTTTGAGATCTCATAAACATGTTTAACTCCGCCGCAATTTTGCGCCTGTCCCAAGTCATGAGCCTCTGGCCTTTGTTCGTCTTGTATGACTTTTAATTTTAGTTTCTTGTGTATAATTCGGAGTTTAGTATGACGTCCATTATCACTGTACTAGTATACATATTTTAGGGGCCAGCTGAAGGACACCTACGGGTGCGGGAATTCTCGCTACATTGAAGACCCATTGGTGGCCTTCGGCTGTTGTCTTCTCTATGGTCGGCTTATTGTCGCTTTGACACATTCCCCATTTCCTTTCTTAATTTTACTTGACCTAATCTATTAAACTATTTTTTATCAGGAATATGGCCATTGTAAAAGTATTGTTCGTTTCTGTGTGTGTTACATTATAACGATGAGTCGTTTGTTTTCTCTTATTTTTAGCGTAATTTCATATTGCGATAAGACGTGTCACGGTACTTGTCTATCCCAAATTCATGTATTTGCTTTGGATGTTATATTTGTTATTCTCGTTGGATTTTGTCTGATGCTTAGTCTTTTTCTGTGTGTGTTACATTTTAGTGTTGTGTCGTTGTTCTCCTCTTATATGTAATGCGTTTCCTTCGGTGTTAGTTTGTTACCCCGATTTTGTTTTTTGTCCATGGATTTATGAGTTTTGAACAGCGGTATACTACTGTTGCCTTTATTTACCCTCCACTTACTTTTTAACTTCTCGAGTATTCAATGTGTCCCTTATCATACGATATGTATAGTTATAAAACTTCCTAGGTGTATCTCTATGAGAGGACACATCGAGGTCCTGGAACTGGAAACTAGTAGGAAAACAAAACAAACTATCTAGGAACATTAAATATCTCCATAGAAAGGGCATAGTCTGTGAATCAGTTGTATATACAATGCGTGGCCTAATGTATATGTACATCAGATCAAATCCCAAAAGCATGACATTGACCGAAGAACAATGACAATGGTGTCAGATAACCATAGCCGACAGGTATTTGCACTGTACAATCATACATTCCACCAACAGTAGTTGAACTTTTTCTTCAAGTGTTAAACTAGTTATCAAAGGTACAAAGATTATAATTTAATACGCCAGACGCGCGTTTCGTCTACATAAGACTCGTCAGTTTCGCCCAGATCAAAAAAAGTTTTAAAGCCAAACAAGTACTAGGACGAAGTTAAAGAGCATTGTTGACCCAAAAATCCAAAATATTGTGCCAAATACGGCTAAGGTAATCTATTCCTGGGATAAGAACATCCTTAGTTTTTCGAAAAATTCAAAGTTTTGTAACAGGAAATTGATAAAAATTAACATTTAATTGATATTCATGTCAAAACCGAAGTGCTGACTACTGGGCTGGTGATACCCTCGGGGACGAAACGTCCACCAGGAGTGGCATCGACCTAGTGGTGTAAATAGTTATCAAAGGTATTAGGATTATAATTTAATACGTCAGACGCCCGTTTCGTCTTCATAAGACTCATCAGTGACGCTCAGATCAAACTAGTTGTAAAGCAAAACACGTACAAAGTTAAAGAACATTGATGACCCAAAATTCCAAAAGTTGTGCCAAATAGGTAAAATAACCAATGAACAATACATACAGTTGTGTCAAATACTAAATAACCAATGAACAATAAATACATAATATTACGCATTAAAATAATGAACATGGAAATGAGTTCAACATCAAATAAAACCTACCGGTCAGACAAGTACACCTGGCAACGTTAGATGCAAAAAATCTAGTCGACCAATTGCTTATAGGATCTGAAAAATGGTTATTGTCACTCAAATTAAACTTTATAATTTATACATGAAAATGAGGTCGAGGTTCATGGAACTCTGTTTGAAGAACATCGATACTGTATAATCACACATGTATATAAATACAACCACCCTTCTAATCTAATGTGAAAATCAGATGGCTATACACATTTATAAGATAAACCATTGAGACAAAAGCAATGATGCTACTTTCGGACATTCGTTATAATACAAACAGCAACTTTTTATATATTTGAAAGGTATAATGTTTACTTTTACAAATAATGACTTGGTTGGAGAGTTGTCTAATTAGCACTCATACCACATCTTCTTACACATATGAATTACCCAGGCCTACTGCTTTCTGAAATACGATACTTACAGTTTTTTTGTATTTACTACTCTTTTACCAAAAATGAAAAATTGAATTATCAAAGTCATTATTCAATTGCAATCTTATCTGTATGATTGTTTCAATGGAAGTGTTTAGGGTGACAAATAATTTTTACTTAATTAACAAATTTGTAAATCAAGCCATGTTAATATTTTTTCTATAATGCAGATAGTAGACAAACATTGACAAAACATTTTAAAATCAGGCAGCAATTATTAATTCTAATGCAACAACGTTTGTAACGTTCATTTTCATTGGATAACGTCACTTTCTTACATGGCATCAATTGACAATTGATGCTATGGGACGTTCGCGCAAGCGCAGACGGCATACAACAGATTTTAAATACATGTGTTAACGTTGTTTCCTGTCAGTTTCATTAGAACGGAGATAACAATATCGTATTTTAAGCTCCGACGGCATCAATTTGGGATTTGATGGTCGCAAGTACCCGTTTACTGTCTCCGTTAACGCGTCGCCAGTAAACTTAATTTGCGACCATCAAATCCCCAATTGATGCCGTCGAATCTTAAAATATAATACAGTTATCTCCTAAAAGGAGTTGTCTGACAGTTATAATTAATTACGGTTCCTTCAACCAACATACGTAATAAATCTCAAGACTTTACACCGGGTTTTTTTAAATTTCATTTAATGAAAGTTTGTTGCCTATAATTAAAATAATAACTAACAGTATTTCGGGATTTTTTGCTTATACTATTAAAGCATGGGTCCCTTTTCAAAAGTCTCCCAATTATTTCCTTGATTTAGAAAGGTATTCTTTGATATTTTTGTTACGTTAATACGCTATGATAGGCACCTGGGTGAAGATTTCACTACATTGTTTGTCTTTTTGCAGATTGCTCCAATGTTTTCTTATAACCTTACTAAGGTTTTTTACCATTGGATTATATATTAGTAATAAGAGGAGTGGGACATTCTTTGTCCTATTGGCCTTCAATAAGATTGTTTTTCTGCTTGTGGTATTTTTAACGTTTCTAATAGCATTCTCTGCTTTATTTTTACAGTATCCTCTTTCAACTAACTTATCTTTTAAGTTAGTTAAATGTCTATCTAACTCATTGATGTCACTATTATTTCTAATATGGCGTATAGATTACTGTAATACTTGTGAATGTGTGTTTCGGATGTGCACTAGTGATTGGTAAATATTGATACGTTTCAGTGTTTTTAATATGTGATTTAACATCAAGGATGTTATTATTATGGAATCTTTCAACCTTGTACACTTCTTCAACCTGTTTTAATGTGCCTGTGAAGACCATAAAACCGTCATCTCTGTATTGACAATGTAATTTGATGTGATAAAAATAACACAACAGTGATTGTAAATAAGATCGATTACATCATAGCAGGAGCAAGACACCTCAACAGTAATCATTACTTGAAAATAAATGAACCAACTACTAACGTTGTTGTCAAATCTATAAAAGATATTGTTGAAAATCTATATAGGAAAAAAGAAATAGATTCACAAACTTATAATTTCTTGAAGATGTTGGTTGAAGGAACCGCGAACTTCTAACGTGCCTGTCCTATGTCATGAGGCTGTAGTTCAGTGGTTGGGATTGGTTCATATTTATCGTTTATTTTTGTTCATAACTTGATTTGTTGAAAATACGTCGGTGGTACGGTTGTCTATGTCGTCTTACATCTACTGCTTTTCAACTTTGATGGATAGTTGTCTCTGTGCCAATCATTCTACATCTTTTTTTTTACTATATGCATTCACAACTATATGTAGCATCTACATCCATTTACCCATTACCTCATATATTAACAACTCTTCTTCGTTAACAAAATTTTAAGAATGAGGATATACTGTTGTATTGTCATAAGAAAATGGTCAACCAGAAATCGAAGAGTTTGCATGTAAAATCCATGAACTTTGAGTATAAGATACATCAATGAGTACACCAAGATTTTATTGTTAATGTAGAAACATAGTTTTTAATAACTTAGGAGGGTGGTCTTTCAGCATTGTTATCATAGTTTGTTGATAGGCATGATAAAAACAGGGTGTTCAATATCTTTTTAGGACATTTTGGTGCAAATTCAGAAATGAATGCGTTAATTTATTATTGCGATTTTTTTAACCCCTCGCAAAAAACTCTACAGTGACACTTTAATAAATAAAAGTCTAAATCAAGTACGAAGATGGCTAGCATTATAGATCAAAGTTCCGTAAAATAGCCTCTGTGATTCTCACAACACCATAAACATTTATATAACTGACTTTGATTCATTTATTGACAATATTTGATGAAAACCAAACTTAATTGAAAAGACTCAGTATACAAAAAGAATCCTGTGAATACAACATTATAGGAAGAAACCATCACATTGTATCCTAGTGGTTACATTAGTGTCTAACGACCATTGTAATCCTACTGATGCTTCAGATATGTAAACACAAAAGATATTTAATTAATATTAAAATGTACAATGTATACAGACTTTAAATGTTAAAGATTCGTAGATAAATTGTTGACTTGACTCCTGTATTATGAAAGATCAGCTCTACTAAGAAAATTGAGAAAGGAAATGGGGAATGTGTCAAAGCGACAATAAGCCGACCATAGAGCAGACAAAAGCCGAAGGCCACCAATGGGTCTTCAATGTAGCGAGAATTCCCGCACCCGCAGGTGTCCTTCAGCTGGCCCCTCAAATATGTATACTAGTACAGTGATAATGGACGTCATACTAAACTCCGAATTATACACAAGAAACTAAAATTAAAAATCATACAAGACGAACAAAGGCCAGGGGCTTCTGACTTGGGACAGGCGCAATATTGCAGCGGGGTTGAACATGTTTATGAGATCTCAACCCTCCCCCTATACCTCTCGCCAATGTAGAAAAGTAAACGCATAACAATACGCACATCAAAATTCAGTTCAAGAGAAGCCCGAGTCAAAAGATGTAACATAAGAAAATAAATAAAATGACAATAATACATAAATAACAACAGACTACTAGCAGTTAACTGACATGCCAGCTCCAGACCTCAATTAAACTGATTGAAAGATTATGTCTTCATCATATGAATATCAGGCACAATCCCTCCCTCTACTACATTTATACGTTTAATCGTTTAGATTACCTTGGTTTTTTTTATAGAAGAAACTTATCAAAGATACAAGGCTTATAGTACATCTGATTAATAAAATTGAAAATAGAAACGGGGGATGTGTCAAAGATTCAACAAACCCTGTTACATATTGAGACTGCAAATATTTTTTTATAAAAGCGTAAAAAAATATAGTGTGTATGTTTTACATTAAAAATCAATCAAAATCTTAAGCATGTACCCTTCTTATAATAACGATATTCACTTTAAATTTGATAAGGCACGTTGCGGCAGTAATAATATACAATAGTATATAAGTCTACATTGTTGAAACTGTCAGACTACTCCTTTTACGAATTATTGCCTAATTTCAAAATGTTTTGTAATGCATCATCATTTTACTAAGAAGATAAAGACAACAACAAACAAAAACTGAGTAGTGCATACATTCATAAAATCAAACCCACATTAAAACTTATTACTTTCTACTCTAGAAATAAAAACAAGCAAAGTAGAGTAGAGTATCATTGTTGATATTGATATTTCTTTTGAAAAAATATATCAGAGAGACAAGCATACATGTACTTATACAGCACTTGATTGATCGGTGAATGATCCGTTACTATGTTTGACTGATGTTGAATGATCTGGGATCGATGACCAATCGATTCTGCCAGATTTGTCAAATAAGCTATGTGAGAGCTCCCATGTATGACATTCTACAGCGACCGGTCAGTAAATGTAGTATATGCACAGATTGTACGGAGATGTACATAATCAAAATTATTATAGCAACATATAGTTAACAACATGTGATCAACGCGGACCTCTACAAAGACTCATTTACTAGTTGTGTTATTAACTTGTTCACACTTACATATATAACAAAATATATATAAACTATTTTGCACGCATTATATGTGTAATTTCATTATTGCTTTTTTTTTATTTTCTGTCAAAAAAATTAAAGAAGATCGTTACTTCATTGATTAAGATTTATATATAAAAAAAGCATGTATTTGGAAGAAACTTGAAAAATCTATTTTCTTCTATCTTCAGCAAATTAAATGTTTCAAACAGTATATATCAGAAAGAATGTAAATAAAAATTCACACATGATATCACTACAGTGTATTCTTTAAACAACGACCAACGCGTCTTTACTGATGCTATATATATATAAATACAAAAGACATTTAATTAATATTCTTATGAACACGTACTTCAAATATTTAATCTTTGTAGATAAATCTTTGAATGACGTTATAAAATGAACTTAGGAATTTATGAAAGGCCTGCTTTGCTGAGTTGATATACTCGTAGATCGTAAAGAGCAATATAATTAATTATTAGCACGCCAGTTTAAGATTCTCCAAATTGTTCTATGTTTAGGTGAAGAATTTGAAAGGCGACTGTCGTAAAAATAATTAAAGATGCAAATTGACTATTGAAGGATCCTTTATATAATAAAGTATAACACAAAATACAGACATCCCAACTTAATTCAAATAAGGAGTGGAGGTTATCTAACTGAAGAAAAAAAAGCTTGATAATTCATTTTTCATATGTTTTAGGTTAAAGACAATAAAAACACACTTTTTTCTATTCTAAATAGAATACTTAAAAAGTTCAGGGATTTTTCAAATCTCATAATCACCTATAAAAGAATATACAACGCAAGGCAACAATAAAGAAAGCCGATGAAATCGCATGAATTCTTTTTAATTTACATCATGCCTTGCGGTTATAATTTTTTCGAGCCAGAATATTGTACTTAGAATCACAAATCAATACAGGTTCGGTGTTTCGAAAAAAAAAAATCTGCTGTACCCTTAATTGGACAATTTGACATATAAAATGTATGATGTCTCTTTAGTTCACGCATCGTTGTAAATATAATGGAATTTTATGCGACTGTCATATTGATTTAGAAAAAGACGTATACTTTCTGATTTGTGTATCAACAAATGATTTTTTTTCTAGAAATGCATTATCAAAAGTAAAATGAAAAAAAAATAACTATTAACTTTTTTGTTGGCGATAAAAAAGCATATAAAAAAGAAGATGTGGTATGATTTCCAATGAGACAACTCGCCACAAGAGACCAAAATGAAACAGAAATTAACTACTATAGTTCACCGTACGGCCTTCAACAATGAGCAAAGCCCATACCGCATAGTCAGCTATAAAAGGCCCCGAAATGACAATGTAAAATAGTTCAAACGAGAAAACTAACGGCCTTATTTAGATATAAAAATGAACGAAAAACAAATATGTAACACATAAACAAACGGCATTGATTTATTGAATTTAAAAAAAAGGTGGATCCGTTGTCATATATTTATAGTGCAATGTACTGAAACTCGGGTTATTTAAATATTTCTCAGCGTACCTTTTATCTGACCCTTTCTTCGTACTTCGGTGAAATTTGTCAAATAGTGTACGATGATTGCGAAAATGCAGAAACTTATAAGAATTGTATAGTGAATGGATATGAACATCTCAAATAAATAAAAATATTAAAATTATGAAACAATCGAATAATTTATACTGATTTTTTAATAAGAAAGTTTGTTGATCACCAATATGACATAAGTGTAAGGTATACCTAGACACTTGCTTTAGTCAGGTGTATATTGTTATACTTAAGTGGACTTGAAGAGGACTTTTTAATGTATTAGAAATCAATACCGCAACCGGTGGTGTACTAGAACTTGATTTCATCATCAATATATTTTAATGAGGTAAACTATGTATTTCAAAATAGATCGTATTCAATCATGATTTCTAAAATTCTAACCTATTCATTCTATACAGTTATATCAATAGCATTTGACCTCAAAAAAATTGCAACAGAATTTGTTTTAGTATTTCTATTTAAAATGACTTTCTTTATAACATACCAAAAGTCTACCAAGATATCTGAGGGGGAACATGGATTTTTTTGGGTGAAAAATAGCAAAATTTATCAAAAATAGCGAAAAACTGGGAAAAACTTGTAAAACATTCATTTTTGATGATAATTATTTCAAATTAAAAGTTTTACAATAGTTTATACAGTGTTTATGAAATGAAATAAAAAAAATAGTTTTTTTTTTTAATAAACATGAAATTTTAGGTGAAAACATCCAATTTTTGTTTGAATTTGAGATTCACATAGTGTAAATTGATTACCAAAAAAGACAGGAAATTATAAAAAATGATAATAGAAGTTCATTTTATTCTTTAAAAACGACAAAAACCTTTATTTAAATCATTCATAAACTTTACAGCAATTCCTTATTGGGTATATGATGATTTTGGGTAAAATATAGTAAAAGCAATCAAAAATCGTTAAAAACTGGAAAAACACCAATTTGGAGTTTTAACTGTTTTTGAATCACTCCAAAATAGAAAAAACGGAAATCTTAATATAATTATAATCAGATCAAACAAAATTCATTGTAAAACGATAGTAAAATAACTGCTTTTGGGTGAAAAAAGCTAAATTTGTCAAAAAATCGTCAAAAACTGGAAAAAAATATTTATATTATAAATCATTTTTTCAACAGACACATCATTTGGTGTCACAGTTTGTTTACAGTTGCATCTAATATTTAAATGTTAAGAAGCTTATCAGGAGCAGGTGGAAGTTCCATTAAACTGGACAAAGTTTTCCATGTTTGATTTCCCAACCATAGTCTGCATGGTCTGTAGGATCTATGTCAACTTCTTCTGATAATACACTTGAAGGCTATGAAATTGCCCTGAATTTGATGTTGGTGGTAAACTTTTCACCTGAACCAATGTGTTTCCAGTAAGTACTATAGAATTGAATTTTCTACAGAGAAGAATGTCATGTCCTTCTAGAGGAAGTCCTCAATATAAACATATGAGCACTTCTTCTCCTGCTTTGATGATTTCTGCTTTAATGAAGCCTTGATCATGAAAACTTGATCTTAATGGAAATCATTTGCTTATTCCAAAAAGCTTAGATGATGAGTCACAACCTGTTATAGAATGCAAACAGAGCAACAAATTACAAACATCATCCCCAAGAAATCCTTTAGACTGTTTTATGTTCCATATTTTCATTTTTGTGGTTGATTGTCATTTATTCAGATATAAAAATAACCCGTTTGCACTGCTGATTAACATGATAAATAAGGAACACTAAAAGATCCGTATCTTCACCATTTACTATGACTACTAAAGACAAAGCACAATCCAAAGCTGTTTGCACAATCTGCATCACCAGTCGCATTCTTTCATCTAATGTTATTATCTTTTAGCTCGTCACAAAGCACGTTAATAAGATATAGGAATATGTGGTGTGAGTGCCAATGAGACAACTCTCCATCCAAATAACAATTTATAAACATAAACCATTATAGGTCAATGTACGGCCTTCAACACGGAGCCTTGGCTCACACCGAACAACAAGCTATAAAGGGCCCCAAAATTACTAGTGTAAACCATTCAAACGGGAAAACCAACGAGCTTGTTTGTTTTGACTGTTTGACATGAAAAGTTCCTTTTTAGTAATGGATAATAGATTTTTTTTCTTCATCAGTACTACATACAACAGACCTTTTTTGGAGTGGTCTTTCAACAGATTTGACTATAGAAAAAATATTGATGAGAAGTGTCAAATCTTGTGGAGGTCTAACCAGGGGCGGAGGAATGGGTGAATCAGAGAATGGGTCAGATTTATCAAGTACTGTGGATTCATTATTATTCGTTGAAAACTAATTTCGTGGGTTTCGTGGGTACATTTGCACCACGAATTCAAATATTCAACGAATAGCATAATACCAATGGGCTTTGTATACAGAGACCGGCAAAACCATGAAATCAAATATCCACGAAAATGCAAGTTTTCAGCAATCCATGAAAATAAGTGAATTCACAGTAACAAAACAACTAATTGATAAAAAAGCTAAAATTGATATGCCAATTAAAGACAAAAACGACAATATGCTAACAACAGAACCAGAGCAATATTTGAGATGGAAGGAACATTTTCAAGAGGATCTTAATACAAAAGAACCAGATAATCTAGCAATTTTTCCTGAGGCACCCTTAGACCTTGAAATAGACACAGATCCACCTTCAAAACAAGAAATACAGGCAGCCATTAAAAAAGCTTGAAAAGCAAAAAGTCACCTGGCATAGACCAACTAAATACAGAACTTTTTAAATTAGATACAGTGCTAGCAGCGGATTCTGTACACCCAGTATTCCTGAAAATATGGGAGCAAGCTGTTATTCCTAACAGTTGATCTGAAGGCAACATCATTACAATACCAAAACAAGGAGACTTAACTTACTGCAATATTTGGAGAGGAATGACCTTACTATCGATTCCAAGTAAGGTCTTCTGCATAATTTTAATATCAAGAATTATAGAGGCTGTTGAGAAGAAACTACGACAAGAACAAGCTGGTTTCAGAAAAGGTAGAGGCTGCATCGACCACATATTGGTCATACGTAACAACTTAGAACAGTGTCATGAGTGGCAGATGAATCTACTAGTAAATTTTGTGCACTTCGAGAAAGCATTTGACAGCTTACACCGGGAAAGTCTTTAGGGTAGTTCTTAGAAACTATGGAATACCAGGTAAGATAGAGCATCTCATCAAGCAGTTCTATACAAATTTCTCAAGTATCATCAACTCTGAAGCTGACACTAGTTTCCTTGTAAAATCAGGAGTAAGACAAGGATGTGTTATGTCATCTGTGCTGTTCATAATTGCTATTGATTGGGTAATGAGAACAACCCCAGCAGAAAGTAACAATGGACTGAGATGGACACTTTGTATCACAGGACACAGACTATGCTGATGATTTAGCACTTTTATCCCATACCAAAGATCATATGAAGGAGAAGACCAAAAAGCTAGAAGAAACACCTAAAATGATTGGACTTGAGATCAATGCCAAAAAGACAAAGCTAATGTAAAGAAAGACATCCTATCATATTTATAGAAGGAAAACAGCTGGAAACAGTAGATTCATTTAATTATCTAGGCAGTTGTATAATCACAAAAGGTGGTGCTGAAAGAAATACAAAGATCAGAATAGGAAAAGCTAGATCCGCATTCATTAGACTAGGCAACATCTGGAAAACAACAGCCTTTTCAAAGAAGACCAAGCTCAGGCTCTATAACAGCTGTGTACTTTATGTACTCCTATATGGGTCAGAGTACCGGAGAATGACTGAGAAAGCTATCAACAGGCTCTCCAGCTACTATAACAAATGTCTGAGAAAAATAATGAAAATATTCTGGCCAAACAAAATCTCCAACAAAGACCTACATGAGATGACCAGCACCAAGGACATGGATACTTTGCTGATATAAAAAAGCTGGAGGTGGCTTGGTCATGTTATACGCAAAACACCTGATGACATGACCAAGTTAGCCCTTAGATAGACACAAGAGAAACAAAGAAAAAGAGGCCGACTTCAAACAACATAAAGACGCACCATAGAAAATAAGCTAAAGGAAAGATAATATACCTGGAGCACAGTGGAAAGAAAAGCAAACAACCCTGAAGAGTGGAGGAAACTTTTCCTTGCCCTATGTGCCGTAAGGCATAGTAAGGACTTAGTAATTAAGTAAAGACATGTTTTAAAAACACTTAACCAAGGATATCTGAAAACGCATGTCAAGTTTTAATGAATAATGCTTTTTAAAGCAGATATCATCAAAGCAGGAGAAGAAGCATCTAATTCAGGGCAATTTCATAGTCTTCCAATGTATTATCGGTGCCACAAATGGATGTAAGAAGAAGTTGACATAGAACCTACAGACCATGCAGACACTGGTTAGTAAATTTCACGTGGACATGGTTGAGGTGCAGAGATAGAATACCATGTTGATGTATAGATTAGCACACCAGGAAAACAATCCCTGTCTTTCTTTTAGTTGACATGGTTGAGGTGCAGAGATAGAATACCATGTTGATGTATGGATTAACAGACCAGGAATACAATCCCTGTCTTTCTTTTAGTTGACATGGTTGAGGTGCAGAGATAGAATACCATGTTGATGTATGGATTAGCATACAAGGAAAACAATCCCTGTCTTTCTCTTAGTTGACATGGTTGAGGTGCAGAGATAAAATACCATGTTGGTGTACAGATTACCAGACCAGAAAAAACAATCCCCGTCTTTCTCTTAGTTGACATGGTTGAGGTGCAGAGATAAAATACCATGTTGATGTACAGATTACCAGACCAGAAACACAATCCCCGTCTTTCTCTTAGTTGACATGGTTGAGGTGTAAAGATAGAATACCATGTTGATGTATGGATTAGCAGACCAGGAAAACAATCCCCGTCTTTCTCTTAGTTGACATGGTTGAGGTGCAGAGATAGAATACCATGTTGATGAATGGATAATCGGAGCAGGAAAACAATCCCCGTCTTTCTCTTAGTTGACATAGTTGAGGTGCAGAGATAGAATACCATGTTGATGTATGGATTAGCAGACCAGGAAAACAATCCCTGTCTTTCTCTTAGTTGACATGATTGAGGTGCAGAGATAGAATACCATATTGATGTATGGATTAGCAGACCAGGAAAACAATCCCTGGCTTTCTCTTAGTTGACATGGTTGAGATGCAGAGATAGAATACTATGTTGATGTATGGATTAGCAGACCAGAAAAACAATCTTGTCTTTCTCTTAGTTGACATGGTTGAGGTGCAGATATAGAAGACCATGTTGATGAATGGATAAGCAGATCAGGAAAACAATCCCTGTCTTTCTCTTAGTTGACATGGTTGAGGTACAGAGATAGAATATCATGTTGATGTATGGATAAGTAGACCAGGAAAACAATCCCTGTCTTTCTCTTAGTTGACATGGTTGAGGTACAGAGATAGAATACTATGTTGATGTATGGATTAGCAGACCAGAAAAACAATCCGTGTCTTTTTCTTAGTTGACATGGTTGAGATGCAGAGATAGAATACCATGTTGATGTATGGATAACCAGACCAGGAAAACAATCCCTGTCTTTCTCTTAGTTGACATGGTTGAGGTGCAGCGATAGAATACCATGTTGATGTATAGATTAGCAGACCAGGAAAACAATCCCGTCTTTCTCTTAGTTGACATGGTTGAGGTGAGCAGATAGAGTACCATGTTGATGTATGGATTAGCAGACCAGAAAAACAATCCCTGTCTTTCTCTTAGTTGACATTGTTGAGGTACAGAGGAATACCATGTTGATGTATGGATTAACAGACCAGGAATACAATCCCTGTCTTTCTTTTAGTTGACATGGTTGAGGTGCAGAGATAGAATACCTGTTGATGTATGGATTAGCATAAAAGGAAAACAATCCTTGTCTTTCTCTTAGTTGTCATGGTTGAGGTGCAGAGATAGAATACCATGTTGATGTATGGATAAGCAGACCAGGAAAACAATCCTTGTCTTTCTCTTAGTTGACATGATTGAGGTGCAGATATAGAATATCATGTTGATGTATGGATTAGCAGACAAGAAAAACAATCCCTGTCTTTCTCTTAGTTGATCTGGTTGAGGTGCAGAGATAGAATATCATGTTGATGTATGGATTAGTAGACCAGGAAAACAATCCTTGGCTTTCTCTTAGTTGACATGGTGAGTGGAGATAGAATACCATGTTGATGTATTGATTAGCAGACCAGGAAAACAATCCTTGTCTTTCTCTTAGTTGACATGGTTGAGTGGAGATAGAATACCATGTTGATGTATGGATTAGCAGACCAGAAAAACAATCTTGTCTTTCTCTGAAGTGACATGGTTGAGGTGCAGAGATAGAATATCATGTTGATGTATGGATTAGAAGACCAGGAAAACAAACCTTGGCTTTCTCTTAGTTGACATGGTTGAGTGGAGATAGAATACCATGTTGATGTATTGATTAGCAGACCAGGAAAACAATCTTGTCTTTCTCTTAGTTGACATGGTTGAGGTGCAGAGATAGATTACCATGTTGATGAATGGATTAGCAGACCAGGAAAACAATCCTGTCTTTCTCTTAGTTGACATGGTTGAGGTACAGAGATAGAATACCATGTTGATGTATGGATAACCAGACCAGAAAACAATCCCTGTCTTTCTCTTAGTTGACATGGTTGAGGTGCAGCGATAGAATACCATGTTGATGTATAGATTAGCAGACCAGGAAAACAATCCCGTCTTTCTCTTAGTTGACATGGTTGAGGTGAGCAGATAGAGTACCATGTTGATGTATGGATTAGCAGACCAGAAAAACAATCCCTGTCTTTCTCTTAGTTGACATTGTTGAGGTACAGAGGAATACCATGTTGATGTATGGATTAACAGACCAGGAATACAATCCCTGTCTTTCTTTTAGTTGACATGGTTGAGGTGCAGAGATAGAATACCATGTTGATGTATGGATTAGCATACAAGGAAAACAATCCCTGTCTTTCTCTTAGTTGACATGGTTGAGGAGCAGAGATAAAATACCATGTTGGTGTACCGATTACCAGACCAGGAAAACAATCCCCGTCTTTCTCTTAGATGACATAGTTGAGGTGCAGAGATAGAATACCATGTTGATGTATGAATAAGCAGACCAGGAAAACAATCCCTGTCTTTCTCTTAGTTGACATGGTTGAGGTGCAGAGATAGAATACCATGTTGATGTATGGATTAGCAGACCAGGAAAACAATCCCTGGCTTTCTTTTAGTTGACATGGTTGAGATGCAGAGATAGAATACATGTTGATGTATGGATTAGCAGACCAGGAAAACAAGCCTTGTCTTTCTCTTAGTTGACATGATTGACGTGCAGAGATACGAATACCATGTTGATGTATGGATAAACAGACCAGGAAAACAATCCTTGTCTTTCTCTTAGTTGACATGGTTGAGGTGCAGAGATAGAATACCTGTTGATGTATGGATTAGCAGACCAGAAAAACAATCCCCGTGTTTCTCTTTAGTTGACATGGTTGAATTGCAGAGATAGAATACCATGTTGATGTATAGATTAGCAGACCAGGAAAATAATCCTTGTCTTTCTCTTAGTTGACATGGTTGAGGTGCAGAGATAGAATACCATGTTGATCTTTGGATACCAGACCAGGAAAAAAATCCTTGTCTTTCTTTCAGTTGACATGGTTGAGGTGCAGAGATAGAATACCATGTTGATGTATGGATACCAGACCAGGAAAACAATCCCTGTCTTTCTTTAGTTGACATGGTTGAGGTGCAGAGATAGAATACCATGTTGATGTATGGATTAACAGACAAGGAAAACGATCCCTGTCTTTCTATTAGTTGACATGGTTGAGGTTCAGAGCATAGAATACCATGTTGATTATATTAATACAAGACCAGGAAAACAATCCCCGTCTTTCTCTTAGTTGACATGGTTGAGGTGCAGAAATAGAATACCATGTTGATGTATGGATTAGCAGACCAGGCAAACATCCCTGTCTTTCTCTTAGTTGACATGGTTGAGGTGCAGAGATAGAATACCATGTTAATGTATGGATTAGCAGACCAGGAATACAATCCGTGTCTTTCTTTCAGTTGACATGGTTGAGATGCAGAGATAGAATACCATGTTGATCTTTGGATATCCAGACCAGGAAAACAATCCCAATCTTTTTTTATTTGACATGGTTCAGGTGCAGAGATAAATACCATGTTGATGTATGGATTAGCAGACTAGGAAAACAATCCCTGTCTTTCTCTTAGTTGACATGGTTGAGGTGCAGAGATAGAATACCATGTTGATGTATGGATTAGCAGACCAGGAAAAAAATCCTTGTCTTTCTCTTAGTTGACATAGTTGAGGTGCAAATATAGAATACCATGTTTATGTATGGATGAGCAGACCAGAAAACCAATCCTCGTCTTTCTCTTAGTTGACATGTTTGAGGTGCAGAGATAGAATACCATGTTAATGTATGGATTAGCAGACCAGAAAAACAATCCCCGTCTTTCTCTTAGTTGACATGGTTGAGGTGCAGAGATAGAATACCATGTTGATGTATAGATTAGCACACCAGGAAAACAATCCCTGTCTTTCTTTTAGTTGACATGGTTGAGGTGCAGAGATAGAATACCATGTTGATGTATGGATTAGCAGACCACAAAAACAATCTTTTCTTTCTCTTACAGATGGGTGCACTCCTAACCTGTACAGCAAGTTAACTTGATAACCAGTCATTTGGACTGGTCAAAATTAACCTGTGACCGAATATAGGACTGCTCTGACCAGTCCTAGGACCAAAATCTAGTTAACTTGAAAAGCGGACTTGGTCCTAGGACTGTTTTTATGTCTGCCAAAAAGTTAACTTGGAAACAGGTCCGCTATTGATATAAGTTAACTTCGAACCAGTCCTGTCATAAAGTTAACATAAGTTAACTTCGGAACCAGTCCTGTCATAAAGTTAACATAAGTTAACTTGGAAACCGGTCCTGCCACAAAGTTATCTTCTGCTTGGACAAATCCGATCAAAACCAGACCTGTTCCCAAGTTAACTTTTGACTGGTCTGCTCAACACTAAGTTAACTTGTAACCAGGACCGCTCTTCGTTGATTTAAAAAAAATTAATATCTTTGTTTCGTAGTATAAACATCGAAAATAAAGTAATTTGAAAATTAATACTTCCGTTTTATGAACAGGATTAAATACAAATATTTGAAAATAAGTACGCACAGAACGTAACACAAATTTATCTGTGATCTGGCAATCTATCTATTATAAAAACGATCTCGGTTACAATTATAACAGGCACTGAATATATATATATATTCCGAGATCAAATTCAATCATATTATGTATATTTTTGAAAAGAAGTATATTTGATGTTAGGTGTATACGTCCTTGTTAGTTATACATCCTTGAACTATGCAGCCACAATCAGCAATAGTTTAATTCATTTAAATAATGACTACAAATTTTTGTTCGCCTAAACTAAGGGTGCAAGCATGTCCTCTTTTTCCTCAAAATACTGATACGTAACAAAATTTCAGTAGTTTTGATGCCTCCAGTTGACTTGTATAACAAAATTATTTGACAGCATCCACCAAAACTGACCATATATGCACTTTAATTTGTAAATCTATATACCCGCATAGTAAATCAGCCATATTTTTTTATGTCAGGATTCAATATATAACACAATCATGACAATGGACAGCAAAATTGCAATATAATAACAAAAAAATTTGGTTCCCATAAATTTAAGATACCAGCATGTCCTCATTTTATTCAAAATATTGATACGTAAAAAAAATTCAGTAGTTTTGATACCTCCAGCTGACTTGTACAACAAAATTATTTGACCGCATTACCAAAACTGACCATATGTAAATTGTAAATCTATATACCAGCATAGTAAATCAGCCTTATTTTTAATGTCAGGATTCAATGTGTAATACAATCATGACAATGGACAGCAATATTGCAATATAATAACAACAAATTTTAGTTCGCCTAAATTAAGGGTGCCAGCATGTCCCCTTTTTACTTATAATACTGATAAGTAACAAAATTTCAGTAGTTTTGATGCCTCCTGTTGACTTGTACAACAAAATTATTTGAAAGCATCCGCCAAAACTGACCATATATGCACTTTAATTTGTAAATCTATTTACCCGCATAGTAAATCAGCCATATTTTTTATGTCAGGATTCAATGTATCATACAATCATGACAATGGACAGCAATATTGCAATATAATAACAACAAATTTTTGTTAACATCAATTTAGGATACCAGCATGTCCTCATTTTATTCAAAATATTGATATGTAACAAAATTTTAGTAGTTTTGATACCTCCAGTTGACTTGTACAACAAAATTATTTGACCGCATTACCAAAACTGACCATATGTGAACTTTAAATTGTAAATCTATATACCAGCATAGTAAATCAGCCTTATTTTTAATGTCAGGATTCAATGTATAATACAATCATGACAATGGACAGCAATATTGCAATATAATAACAACAAATTTTGGTTCGCATAAATTTTGGATACCAGCATGTCCTCATTTTATTCAAAATATTGATATGTAACAAAATTTCAGTAGTTTTGATACCTCCAGCTGATTTGTACAACAAAATTATTTGACCGCATTACCAAAACTGACCATATGTAAACTTTAAATTGTAAATCTATATACCAGCATAGTAAATCAGCCTTATTTTTTATGTCAGGATTCAATGTATAATACAATCATGACAATGAACAGCAATATTGCAATATAATAACAACAAATTTTGGTTCGCATAAATTTAGGATACCAGCATGTCCTCATTTTATTCAAAATATTGATATGTAACAAAATTTCAGTAGTTTTGATACCTCCAGCTGACTTGTACAACAAAATTATTTGACCGCATTACCAAAACTGACCATATGTGTATTTAATTTGTAAATCTATATACACCATGACGTACCCGCATAGTACCCCGGCGAGAAGAAATTCATGACTTCATGAACTATCATGAATGGTTCGTGAATGTTCATGAATGGTACATGAAAATTCATAAATAATTCATAAATGAAGGTTCATGAATTTAATTCATGAACTGTTCATTAAAAGTATTTTATGAATGTTCATGAAGTTTTGATGAATCACTAGCTGCTCATAAAAATTCATGAAATGTTCATTAAAAGTATTTATGAATGTTCATGAAGTTTTGATGAATCACTAGCTGCTCATAAAAATTCATGAAATGTTCATTAAAAGTATTTATGAATGGTCATGAAGTTTTGATGAATCACTAGGTGTAACATTTATAACTTACATCACACGAATAAATGAGTATCAAAGATACCATTTCGACCTTTCAGAGTAGAACATTTTACCTAGTTATTCGTGAAATATCATAAATGTATGGTGTTTTTATTTTTTTATTCCTGCAAAATAAAAAAATAAAATAAGATGAAATAGAAGTTGTAGCTGTATTTTAAGATAGATATTATATACAAAACTAAAATTTTAAAAGGAAAACGTATATTTTAATGAAAGTGAAATACATTTTCAAAACATTCTCAAACACCCATATTAAGGGGAAGTAACTCTTGTGATTTTAAATTTTTACAAACCGGCAAACCCCGCAAATCGGCTGTTTCCGTAGTCCAACGGTCGACCGATTTTGAGAAGTTCACTGAAATACCATAACAGGGACGAATCAACTTCGGGCCGATATTATATGGGACGAGATTGACACCTTGACTTAAACGCACTTGCAAATATGACGTCATATGATTACGCTGGATAACAAAAATGGAGAATCCAAACGCAGATGTTTTCAGATAAGTATTTGAATTAACATATAATGATTATGAAATACAATTTGTTGAGGCAATATAAAACATTTAGGATTTTAATCTGAGCAAAACATCAGAAAGTTTAGGCAGACAATAAATTAATGAAGAATGATAAATTGATATATTGTTGTCACATTCATAACAGACATATCGTAATCTGACATGTAAATGGTACATGGGTATATATGATAATCTGATATGTAGAAATTAAATTGTGTGAATAATATTCATCGTAAATTAACTTGGTGAAACGTTAATAATAATTTAAGTCGCCAGTTTCATCTTCAAGGGTTAAAGAGGGGGGGGTACTAAATTTGAGTTTAACTTAAACTTCCAATGCAATTTAAGATGCATAATGCTGTTTCTATTGAATGTATTGCTTCATACAATCATTACCTCTTGAACAATTGATTCTTTGTGGATATTTTTGTACTTTTAGGGGATTAAATATGAGCTGCCAGCAATGATATGAAACAGATTTTATGCAGACTCCATTTGAATACCTTTATTCAGCAATTATTGTTGGAAATACAGAGACAGCAAGTTTTGAATTACAGAAAGGAAGAGAAGTTTATATAATCACACATAATTTTTATATTAGTTAATCAGTTTGTGGATTTACCAGTGATAATTCCAGTGGAATCTACTGGAACAATTCATGAACAAGAAAGTTCATGAACATTTAAGTGTTCATGAACTTCAATGTTCATGAACAATTTATGAACAAAGTTCATGAACAATTCATGAACAAGAAAGGGTTCATGATCATTGTTGTTCATGAACATTTAAATGCTCATGAACCTTTCTTGTTCATGAATTGTTCATGAACATTAAAGTTCATGAACATTACTGTCGATTTTCAGTTCATGAATTGCTCATCAAATGTTCATGAAGATATGATGAACTGTTCATGAAATCTGTTCATGAACAGTTCATGAAATGTTCATGCATATTCATGAATTATTCATTATCATCTCACAGGGGTAGTAAATCAGCCATATTTTTTATGTCAGGAATCAATGTATAATATAATCATGACAATGGACAGCAATATTGCAATTTAATGACAACAAATTTTTGTTCGCATAAATTTAGGATACCAGCGTGTCCTCCTTTTATTCAAAATATTGATACGTAACAAAATTTCAGTAGTTTAAATACCTCATGCTGACTTGGAAAACAAAACTAGTTGGCCAAAACTGATCATATGTGCACTTTTATTTGCAAATCTATATACTCGCATACCATTGTACCGAGCGCCTTAATGTCTTCTCCTGGCGCTCCTGTTCACATTTTAATAGGACCGTAAATGTACACGTAATCAATAATATTGGAAAACTATTAATGCAAAAAATATTCTGATTAAATTGAGAATGTCAGAATTTCATCTCTTTATTCATTATATCAGTCAGATCATATATAGGAGTTCATGATGGTGTACGTGTAAAACAAAACTATTATGCCACATCATCAAAGTACCAACACTGACATGTCTGAATTCATTTGTACTATTTACAATGATTTAATAAAAAAAAATATACGAGGTTCTCTTCTTGGAATCTATTATGTCGGTTGATTGATTTTGTTTATAAATAAACGTCAAGTGGCAACTATTTCATTATAGTGCGCATTGAGTATAATTTTAGGATGTCCCATATAAATATCGGCAATGACAAATCTCTCGATTAATCTGACGAATTTGACGAGATTGTTGATAGTTTTGCCACACCGTATGCTTACGGACACTGTACAATTTCTGTTAGAATATTCTGCGGGAAATAGAATAGTAAATCCAATGCAAACAAGTTGAATATCAATGAAATATCCATGCAAGTATAAATTTATGCATAAAGTAAAATTTAGGAAGGGACAGGTAAACAACGGGGAACGAAGTAACGTGAACCATGTTGCCGATATCCCGTGATATAAGAATATTGTTCCGATGCGTTGGATAACCTTTCTATCCGCCTTCTAATAAAAAAAAACTCTGTGTGATCGAATAGCCATTTTTTATTTATATTAGAATACAACTATATCAAATAAAAGAGAGCATTTGTATAATATTTAGTAGAGTCTAGCGAGTAAATAATAAATGATATCTGTGGAAAAACAATGCGAATGTTGTTTACATATTTTAATCATGCGGAAAGCTCAAGGCTGATATGAAAACTCTTATAACGATAATCTGTCATAAGCAGACCTGTCCTCAGGTCTGGTCAATAGCAGACTTGTCCACAGGTCTGGTCAAAAGCAGACCTGTCCTCAGGTCTGGTCAGGAGCAGACCTGTCCACAGGTTTGCTCTGAGGCAGACCTGTCTTCAGGACTGGTCAAAAGCAGACTTGTCCACAGGTCTGGTCTGGGGCAGACCTGTCCTCAGGACTCGTCAAAAGCAGACTTGTCCACAGGTCTGGTCTGGAGCAGACTTGTCGATAGGTCTGCAGCAGTCCTACAAAAGCAGACCGTAGGTCTGGTCCACCAACGACGAAGTTAACTTGCTTGACTGCTTAAAAATTCTCAAGTTAACTTAGAAAGCAGTCAACAAGTTAACTCTAAGTTAACTTTTGTCAAGGTTAGGACCGCACCCATCTGTAGTTGACATGGTTGAGGTGCAGATATAAAAGGCCATGTTGATGAATGGATAAGCAGACCAGGAAAACAATCCCTGTCTGTCTCTTAGTTGACATGGTTGAGGTACAGAGATAGAATATCATGTTGATGTATGGATAAGTAGACCAGGAAAACAATCCTTGTCTTTCTCTTAGTTGACATGGTTGAGGTGCAGAGATAGAATACCATGTTGATGTATGGATTAGCAAACAAGGAAAACAATCCTTGTCTTTCTCTTAGTTGTCATGGTTGAGGTGCAGAGATAGAATACCATGTTGATGTATGGATTAGCAGACCAAGAAAACAATCCTTGTCTTTCTCTTAGTTGACATGATTGAGGTGCAGATATAGAATATCATGTTGATGTATGGATTAGCAGACAAGAAAAACAATCCCCTTCTTTCTCTGAGTTGACATGGTTGAGGTGCAGAGATAGAATATCATGTTGATGTACAGATTACCAGACCATAAAAACAATCCCCGTCTTTTTCTTAGTTGACATGGTTGAGGTGCAGAGATAGAATATCATGTTGATGTATGGATTAGTAGACCAGAAAAACAATCCTTGGCTTTCTCTTAGTTGACATGGTTGAGTGGAGATAGAATACCATGTTGATGTATTGATTAGCAGACCAGGAAAACAATCCTTGTCTTTCTCTTAGTTGACATGGTTGAGGTGCAGAGATAGATTACCATGTTGATGAATGGATTAGCAGACCAGGAAAACAATCCCTGTCTTTCTCTTAGTTGACATGGTTGAGGTACAGAGATAGAATACCATGTTGATGTATGGATAACCAGACCAGGAAAACAATCCCTGTCTTTCTCTTAGTTGACATGGTTGAGGTGCAGAGATAGAATACCATGTTGATGTATAGATTAGCAGACCAGGAAAACAATCCCCGTCTTTCTCTTAGTTGACATGGTTGAGGTGAACAGATAGAGTACCATGTTGATGTATGGATTAGCAGACCAGAAAAACAATCCCTGTCTTTCTCTTAGTTGACATTGTTGAGGTACAGAGGAATACCATGTTGATGTATGGATTAACAGACCAGGAATACAATCCCTGTCTTTTTTTTTTGTTGACATGGTTGGGTGCAGAGATAGAATACCATGTTGATGTATGGATTAGCATACAAGGAAAACAATCCCTGTCTTTCTTTTAGTTGACATGGTTGTGGTGCAGAGATAGAATACCATGTTGATGTATGGATTAGCAGACCAGGAAAACAATCCTTGTCTTTCACTTAGTTGACATAGTTGAGGCGCAGAGATAGAATACCATGTTGATGTATGGATTAGCAGACCAGGAAAACAATCCCTGTCTTTATCTTAGTTGACATGGTTGAGGTGCAGAGATAGAATACCATGTTGATGTATGGATTAGCAGACAAGAAAAACAATCCCCGTCTTTCTCTTAGTTGACATGGTTGAGGTGCAGAGATAGAATACCATGTTGATGTATGAATTAGCAGATCAGGAAAACAATCCTTGTCCTTCTCTTAGTTGCCATGGTTGAAGTGCAGAGATAGAATACCATGTTGATGTATGGATTAGCAGACCAAGAAAACAATCCCCGTTTTTCTCTTAGTTTACATGGTTGAGGCGCAGAGATAGAGTACCATGTTGATGTATGGATTAGCAGACAAGAAAAACAATCCCCGTCTCTCTCTTAGTTGACATGGTTGAGGTGCAGAGATAGAATACCATGTTGATGTATAGATTAGCAGACCAGAAAAACAATCCCTGTCTTTCTTTCAGTTGACATGGTTGAGGTGCAGAGATACAATACCATGTTGATGTATGGATAACCAGACCAAGAAAACAATCCATGTCTTTCTCTTAGTTGACATGGTTGAGGTGCAGAGATAGAATACCATGTTGATCTTTGGATAACCAGACCAGGAAAACAATCCCTGTCTTTCTCTTAGTTGACATGGTTGAGGTACAGAGATAGAATACCATGTTGATGTATGGATAACCAGACCAGGAAAACAATTCCTGTCTTTCTCTTAGTTGACATGGTTGAGGTGCAGAGATAGAATACCATGTTGATGTATAGATTAGCAGACCAGGAAAACAATCCCCGTCTTTCTCTTAGTTGACATGGTTGAGGTGAACAGATAGAATACCATGTTGATTTATGGATTAGGAGACCAGAAAAACAATCTCCGTCTTTCTCTAAGTTGACATGGTTGAGAGGCAGAGATAGAATACCATGTTGATGTATGGATTAGCAGACCAGGAAAACAATCCCCGTCTTTCTCTTAGTTGACATGGTTGAGGTGCAGAGATAGAATACCATGTTGATGAATGGATAATCGGAGCAGGAAAACAATCCCCGTCTTTCTCTTAGATGACATAGTTGAGGTGCAGAGATAGAATACCATGTTGATGTATGGATTAGCAGACCAGGAAAACAATCCCTGTCTTTCTCTTAGTTGACATGATTGAGGTGCAGAGATAGAATACCATATTGATGTATGGATTAGCAGACCAGGAAAACAATCCCTGGCTTTCTCTTAGTTGACATGGTTGAGGTGCAGAGATAGAATACTATGTTGATGTATGGATTAGCAGACCAGGAAAACAAGCCTTGTCTTTCTCTTAGTTGACATGATTGACGTGCAGAGATAGAATACCATGTTGATGTATGGATTAGCAGATAAGGAAAACAATCCTTGTCTTTCTCTTAGTTGACATGGTTGAGGTACAGAGATAGAATACCATGTTGATGTATGGATTAACAGACCACGAAAACAATCCCTGTCTTTCTCTTAGTTGACATGGTTGAGGTGCAGAGATAAAATACCATGTTGATGTATGAATGAACAGACAAGGAAAACGATCCCTGTCTTTCTCTTAGTTGACATGGTTGAGGTGCAGAGCTAGAATACCATGTTAATGTATAGATAATCAAACCAGGAAAACAATCCCCGTCTTTCTCTTTGTTGACATGGTTGAGGTGCAGAGATAGAATACCATGTTGATGTATGGATTAACATACCAGGAAAACAGTCCTTGTCTTTCTCTTAGTTGACATGGTTGAGAGGCACAGATAGAATAACATGTTGATGAATGGATAAGCGGAGCAGGAAAACAATCCCCGTCTTTCTCTTAGTTGACATAGTTGAGGTGCAGAGATAGAATACCATGTTGATGTATGGATTAGCAGACCAGGAAAACAATCCCTGTCTTTCTCTTAGTTGACATGATTGAGGTGCAGAGATAGAATACCATGTTGATGTATGGATTATCAGACCAGGAAAACAATCCCTGGCTTTCTCTTAGTTGACATGGTTGAGATGCAGAGATAAAATACTATGTTGATGTATGGATTGGCAGACCAGGAAAACAAGCCTTGTCTTTCTCTTAGTTGATATGATTGACGTGCAGAGATAGAATACCATGTTGATGTATGGATTAGCAGACAAAGAAAACAATCCTTGTCTTTCTCTTAGTTGACATGGTTGAGGTACAGAGATAGAATTCCATGTTGATGTATGGATTAACAGACCAGGAAAACAATCCCTGTCTTTCTCTTAGTTGACATGATTGAGGTGCAGATATAGAATATCATGTTGATGTATGGATTAGCAGACAAGAAAAACAATCCCCTTCTTTCTCTGAGTTGACATGGTTGAGGTGCAGAGATAGAATATCATGTTGATGTACAGATTACCAGACCATAAAAACAATCCCCGTCTTTTTCTTAGTTGACATGGTTGAGGTGCAGAGATAGAATATCATGTTGATGTATGGATTAGTAGACCAGAAAAACAATCCTTGGCTTTCTCTTAGTTGACATGGTTGAGTGGAGATAGAATACCATGTTGATGTATTGATTAGCAGACCAGGAAAACAATCCTTGTCTTTCTCTTAGTTGACATGGTTGAGGTGCAGAGATAGATTACCATGTTGATGAATGGATTAGCAGACCAGGAAAACAATCCCTGTCTTTCTCTTAGTTGACATGGTTGAGGTACAGAGATAGAATACCATGTTGATGTATGGATAACCAGACCAGGAAAACAATCCCTGTCTTTCTCTTAGTTGACATGGTTGAGGTGCAGAGATAGAATACCATGTTGATGTATAGATTAGCAGACCAGGAAAACAATCCCCGTCTTTCTCTTAGTTGACATGGTTGAGGTGAACAGATAGAGTACCATGTTGATGTATGGATTAGCAGACCAGAAAAACAATCCCTGTCTTTCTCTTAGTTGACATTGTTGAGGTACAGAGATAGAATACCATGTTGATGTATGGATTAGCAGACCAAGAAAACAATCCCCGTTTTTCTCTTAGTTTACATGGTTGAGGCGCAGAGATAGAGTACCATGTTGATGTATGGATTAGCAGACAAGAAAAACAATCCCCGTCTCTCTCTTAGTTGACATGGTTGAGGTGCAGAGATAGAATACCATGTTGATGTATAGATTAGCAGACCAGAAAAACAATCCCTGTCTTTCTCTTAGTTGACATGGTTGAGGTGCAGAAATAGAATACCATGTAGAAGTATGGATTAGCAGACAAGGAAAACAATCCCCGTCTTTATCTTAGTTGACATGCTTGAGGTGCAGAGATAGAATACCATGTTGATGTATGGATTAGCAGACCAGAAAAACAATCCCTGTCTTTCTCTTAGTTGACATGGTTGAGGTGCAGAGATAAAATACCATGTTGATGTATGAATGAACAGACAAGGAAAACGATCCCTGTCTTTCTCTTAGTTGACATGGTTGAGGTGCAGAGCTAGAATACCATGTTGATGTATAGATTACCAAACCAGGAAAACAATCCCCGTCTTTTTCTTTGTTGACATGGTTGAGGTGCAGAGATAGAATACCATGTTGATGTATGGATAAACATACCAGGAAAACAGTCCTTGTCTTTCTCTTAGTTGACATGGTTCAGGTGCAGAGATAGAATGCCATGTTGATGTATGGATGAGCAGATCAGGAAAACAATCCTCGTCTTTCTCTTAGTTGACATGGTTGAGGTGGAGTGATAGAATACCATGTCGATGTATGGATTAGCAGACCAGGAAAACAATCTTAGTCTTTCTCTAAGTTGACATGGTTGAGGTGCAGAGATAAAATACCATGTTGATGTATGGATTAGCAGACCAGAAAATTAATCCTTGTCTTTCTCTTAGTTGACATGGTTGAGGTGCAGAGATAGAATACCATGTTGATGTATTAATGAACATACCAGGAAAACAATCCCCGTCTTCCTCTCAGTTGACATGGTTGCGGTGCAGAGATAGAATACCATGTTGATGTATGGATTAGCAGACCATGCATGAAAACAATCCTGGTCTTTCTCTTAGTTGACATGGTTGAGGTGCACAGATAGAATACCATGTTGATGTATGGATTAGCAGACCAGGACAACAATCCCCGTTTTTCTCTTAGTTGACATGGTTGAGGTGCAAAAATAGAATACCATGTTGATGTATGGATTAACATACCAGGAAAAACAATCTTTGTCTTTCTCTTAGTTCACATGGTTGAGGTGCAGAGATAGAATACCATGTTGATGTATGGATTAACATACCAGGAAAACAATCCCCGCCTTTCACTTAGTTGACATGGTGGAGGTGCAGAGATAGAATACCATGTTGATGTATATATTAGCAAACCAGGAAAACAATCCCCGTCTTTCTCTTAGTTGACATGGTTGAGATACAGAGATAGAATACCATGTTGATGTATGGATTAGCAGACCAGGAAAAGAATCCCGGTCTTTCTCTTAGTTGACATGGTTGAGGTGCAGAAATAGAATATCATGTTGATGTATGGATTAGCAGACCATGCATGAAAACAATCCTGGTCTTTCTCTTAGTTGACATTGTTGAGGTGCAGAGATAGAATAACATGTTGATGTATGGATTAGCTGAACAGGACAACAATCCCCGTTTTTCTCTTAGTTGACATGGTTGAGGTGCAAAAATAGAATACCATGTTGATGTATGGATTAACATACCAGGAAAACAATCTTTGTCTTTCTCTTAGTTCACATGGTTGAGGTGCAGAGATAGAATACCATGTTGATGTATAGATTAGCAGACCAGGAAAATAATCCCCGTCTTTCTCTTAGTTGACATGGTTGAGGTGCAGAGATAGAATACCATGTTGATGTATGGATTAGCAGACCAGGAAAACAATCCTTGACTTTCTCTTAGTTGACATGGTTGAGGTGCACAGATAGAATACCAAGTTGTTGTATGGATTAACATACCAGGAAAACAATCCCCGTCTTTCTCTTAGTTGACATGGTTGAGGTGCAGAGATCGAATACCATGTTGATGTATAGATTAGCAGACCAGGAAAACAATCCTTGTCTTTCTCTTAGTTGACATGGTTGAGGTGCAGAGATAGAATACCATGTTGATCTTTGGATAACCAGAACAGGAAAACAATCCCCGTTTTTCTTTCAGTTGACATGGTTGAGGTGCAGAGATACAATACCATGTTGATGTATGGATAACCAGACCAAGAAAACAATCCATGTCTTTCTCTTAGTTGACATGGTTGAGGTGCAGAGATAGAATACCATGTTGATCTTTGGATAACCAGACCAGGAAAACAATCCCTGTCTTTCTCTTAGTTGACATGGTTGAGGTACAGAGATAGAATACCATGTTGATGTATGGATAACCAGACCAGGAAAACAATTCCTGTCTTTCTCTTAGTTGACATGGTTGAGGTGCAGAGATAGAATACCATGTTGATGTATAGATTAGCAGACCAGGAAAACAATCCCCGTCTTTCTCTTAGTTGACATGGTTGAGGTGAACAGATACAATACCATGTTGATTTATGGATTAGGAGACCAGAAAAACAATCTCCGTCTTTCTCTAAGTTGACATGGTTGAGAGGCAGAGATAGAATACCATGTTGATGTATGGATTAGCAGACCAGGAAAACAATCCCCGTCTTTCTCTTAGTTGACATGGTTGAGGTGCAGAGATAGAATACCATGTTGATGAATGGATAATCGGAGCAGGAAAACAATCCCCGTCTTTCTCTTAGATGACATAGTTGAGGTGCAGAGATAGAATACCATGTTGATGTATGGATTAGCAGACCAGGAAAACAATCCCTGTCTTTCTCTTAGTTGACATGATTGAGGTGCAGAGATAGAATACCATATTGATGTATGGATTAGCAGACCAGGAAAACAATCCCTGGCTTTCTCTTAGTTGACATGGTTGAGGTGCAGAGATAGAATACTATGTTGATGTATGGATTAGCAGACCAGGAAAACAAGCCTTGTCTTTCTCTTAGTTGACATGATTGACGTGCAGAGATAGAATACCATGTTGATGTATGGATTAGCAGATAAGGAAAACAATCCTTGTCGTTCTCTTAGTTGACATGGTTGAGGTACAGAGATAGAATACCATGTTGATGTATGGATTAACAGACCACGAAAACAATCCCTGTCTTTCTCTTAGTTGACATGGTTGAGGTGCAGAGATAAAATACCATGTTGATGTATGAATGAACAGACAAAGGAAAACGATCCCTGTCTTTCTCTTAGTTGACATGGTTGAGGTGCAGAGCTAGAATACCATGTTAATGTATAGATAATCAAACCAGGAAAACAATCCCCGTCTTTCTCTTTGTTGACATGGTTGAGGTGCAGAGATAGAATACCATGTTGATGTATGGATTAACATACCAGGAAAACAGTCCTTGTCTTTCTCTTAGTTGACATGGTTGAGAGGCACAGATAGAATAACATGTTGATGAATGGATAAGCGGAGCAGGAAAACAATCCCCGTCTTTCTCTTAGTTGACATAGTTGAGGTGCAGAGATAGAATACCATGTTGATGTATGGATTAGCAGACCAGGAAAACAATCCCTGTCTTTCTCTTAGTTGACATGATTGAGGTGCAGAGATAGAATACCATGTTGATGTATGGATTATCAGACCAGGAAAACAATCCCTGGCTTTCTCTTAGTTGACATGGTTGAGATGCAGAGATAAAATACTATGTTGATGTATGGATTGGCAGACCAGGAAAACAAGCCTTGTCTTTCTCTTAGTTGATATGATTGACGTGCAGAGATAGAATACCATGTTGATGTATGGATTAGCAGACAAAGAAAACAATCCTTGTCTTTCTCTTAGTTGACATGGTTGAGGTACAGAGATAGAATTCCATGTTGATGTATGGATTAACAGACCAGGAAAACAATCCCTGTCTTTCTCTTAGTTGACATGGTTGAGGTGCAGAGATAAAATACCATGTTGATGTATAAATGAACAGACAAGGAAAACGATCCCTGTCTTTCTCTTAGTTGACATGGTTGAGGTGCAGAGCTAGAATACCATGTTGATGTATAGATTACCAAACCAGGAAAACAATCCCCGTCTTTTTCTTTGTTGACATGGTTGAGGTGCAGAGATAGAATACCATGTTGATGTATGGATAAACATACCAGGAAAACAGTCCTTGTCTTTCTCTTAGTTGACATGGTTCAGGTGCAGAGATAGAATACCATGTTGATGTATGGATGAGCAGATCAGGAAAACAATCCTCGTCTTTCTCTTAGTTGACATGGTTGAGGTGGAGTGATAGAATACCATGTCGATGTATGGATTAACAGACCAGGAAAACAATCTTAGTCTTTCTCTAAGTTGACATGGTTGAGGTGCAGAGATAAAATACCATGTTGATGTATGGATTAGCAGACCAGAAAATCAATCCTTGTCTTTCTCTTAGTTGACATGGTTGAGGTGCAGAGATAGAATACCATGTTGATGTATTAATGAACATACCAGGAAAACAATCCCCGTCTTCCTCTCAGTTGACATGGTTGCGGTGCAGAGATAAAATACCATGTTGATGTATGGATTAGCAGACCAGAAAAACAATCCTTGTCTTTCTCTTAGTTGACATGGTTGAGGTGCACAGATAGAATACCATGTTGATGTATGGATGAACATACCAGGAAAACAATCCCTGTCTTTCTCTTAGTTGACATGGTTGAGGTGCAGAGATACAATACCATGTTGATGTATGGATAACCAGACCAGGAAAACAATCCCTGTCTTTCTCTTAGTTGACATGGTTGAGGTGCAGAGATAGAATACCATGGTGATCTTTGGATAACCAGACCAGGAAAACAATCCCTGTCTTTCTCTTAGTTAACATGGTTGAGGTACAGAGATAGAATACCATGTTGATGTATGGATAACCAGACAAGGACAACAATCCCCGTTTTTCTCTTAGTTGACATGGTTGAGGTGCAAAAATAGAATACCATGTTGATGTATGGATTAACATACCAGGAAAACAATCTTTGTCTTTCTCTTAGTTGCCATGGTTGAAGTGCAGAGATAGAATACCATGTTGATGTATGGATTAGCAGACCAGGAAAACAATCCCCGTTTTTCTCTTAGTTGACATGGTTGAGGCGCATAGATAGAGTACCATGTTGATGTATGGATTAGCAGACAAGAAAAACAATCCCCGTCTTTCTCTTAGTTGACATGGTTGAGGTGCAGAGATAGAATACCATGTTGATGTATGGATTAGCAGACCAGAAAAACAATCCCTGTCTTTCTCTTAGTTGACATGGTTGAGGTGCAGAAATAGAATACCATGTAGAAGTATGGATTAGCAGACAAGGAAAACAATCCCCGTCTTTATCTTAGTTGACATGCTTGAGGTGCAGAGATAGAATACCATGTTGATGTATGGATTAACATACCAGGAAAACAATCCTTGTCTTTTATGGAAGCTTATAATAGTCACGAGTTGAACAGTTCTCAGCTCAACTTGTTGACATAAATTAGTGGTAATGTTGCATTATATCCAACCTTGTTAACTTGATTGTGTGTACTTGTTTAGTTATTTTCTAAACATTCCGACTTTCAGAAAGTGTACTTGTTAACTTCTTCTGAACAAGTTGACTTTGACATAGGGAACAAAAAGTATAGACTCGCCTTGTGTACATGGTCTTTGTTCACTTGTAACATAAAACTAGTCTGATAGTAGCATTGCAACACATCTTGTATACTTCATTTTGTGTACTTGTTTACTTGTTTTCTAAACTCTCCGACTTTCAGAAAGTGCACTTGTTAACTTCTTCTGAACAAGTTTATATCAACAAAGTGAACAAAATGTTTATTCTCATCTTGTGAAGTTGTTTTTGTTGACTTTCCTTGCTAAAAAGGTTTACTTATCGAGTTGTTTCTCACCTTTCTCATTTACTAAAAGTATACTTGTTTTGTTTGTATCTAACTAAGTGTACTTTTCACAAATACACTTGCTTTGGAAATATTGCAAGTTTATTTGTTGAAAGTCAAGATCAAAGGTGACCATGCATGAATCCGTGTCTAATCAGGACAGGGGCATATAAAATGTGCAGCGGGTTTAATCGTTTTGACCGGCGCGCCAACCTTCAACCTAACGCGAGACAGTGTTACTGTTAAAGTATAATTTTTTGTGTTAGATTCAGCATATCCGGCAAAAAGGCACAAAGATTCAATTTTTGAATAAACTATCAAACAAAGTTTAATTTTTGGACCCTTTTGACCTCAAAGTGGACCAATTTCAAACGGGGCCCAATATCATAATAAAAAACCCTTAGCAATTCGAGTCTTTAAACTAATTCCCATTGCATTTTTATTTTTCAATTGGTTGTTGCGCAATTTCGAGTAAATTAGATTTCATAACCTTTTTAGGTACAATTTTAAAGAAAGCAATACACTTAAACATAGGGAACTGTCTGGAAACCCGAAAACTAATTTTCACCGCTTGATTGTCCCTAATTCCGAAACGGCAAGGACCCCAATAATTGAAGTGTATCAAAATGATTTTTACTCCTTGAAATTTCTTAACAGATTTGTATTTATTTTCAATTTAAGATTTCTTGCAATTTCGCTAAAAACCATGAGGTTGCTCAATGACGTGCTGCTACGCAATACTTCAGTAAATAAGTTTTTTATAATGATCACAACGAATCGTTGAAATTTAGATTACCTTATTATGAAAGTTTAATTTAATTTTTAGTTTAGTGTGAAAATTGAAAGGTATCCATATCAGATATAATTTGAATTATATATCCAAGACCACTCATTTCATGTTATGAGGATGAAATAAATTTAAAAGTTGCATTTTCCTTATTTGAACCATTTCTATCGATTTGATGAGGTTAAAGCTTATTGAATGGGTTACTGATGTAAATAGCTTCATTTTTCAATGAGAACACGTACTGAAAAAACGATAACATGTGCTTTACTTCAAAAATGTCCTCTTGGTACCTGGAAATCTCAAGACTGACCGTCTTTAGTCGACCCTCTGCTCAAATATTGAACTGTTTTCCACTATTTTTCAAGATGAATTTTAAGATTATATTCCAAACAAAAAAATGTAAATATTAAAAGAATATGCATCAATGTAAACTTGTGTATGTGTTGGTATGATTGCCAATGAATCAACACACCGTGCGTCCAAGACCTAAACGGTCAAATTATTAAATATAGGCAAATATAGTTCAAAGTACACATTCAAAGTGGAGCCTTGACTCGCACTTTTTTCGTTTTTCGCTTTTTCGAGCCTGCGACTTTTATCGCTTTAAGCTCGACTTAAGGAAAGTGATCCGGCATCGGCGTCTGCTACGGCGGCGGCGATGTAAGATAACTTTTCAAAACCTATATGTTTTAGTTGGAAAACTTGAGTGCTTCATACATGTACTTTGTATATAGATGCCTTATGTTACAAAGTTGCCGTCTGTCACGTGTCCATTGTCCTTGACCTTTAATATTTTCATTGTTTTGTGACTACTTGAAAAAAAAGTTAAGATTTTTTGTAATGTTAATTTCTCTCTTGTTATGAGTAATACGGTAACTATATTTGGTATGCGAGTACCTTGCAAGGTCCTCATGCCAGTCACACAGTTTTCAGGGATCAGTGAACAAGGTTAAGTTTTGATGGTCAACTCCATATCTCAGATACTATAAACAGTAGGTGTAGTATATTTGGTGTATGTAATGATTGTGAGGTGTCGTCTGACCTTGATCTCATTTTTTCATCGTTCAATGATTATAGTAAAGATAATCTTTTTATGGTAATAAGCATAATGTTTAAGTTTCATAATACATATATTACGTTTTAATTGATTTTTGGCCCGTTTGAAATTGATCCATTTTGTGGTCAAAAGGATTCAAATTAAACTATGTTTGATAGTTTATTCAAAAATTAAATCTTTGTGGCTTTTTGCCGGATATGCTGAAAACAAAAATTTATACTTTAACAGTAACACTCTAAATTGCAGACGTTGAAGTTATATGCATTTCATTATGATATGTTAATTTTAAACTACTGTCTCGCGTTAGGATGAAGGTTGATCCGCCGGTCAAAACGTTTAAACCCGCTGCACATTTTATATGCCCCTGTCCTGATTAAACATGGATTCATGCATGGTCACCTTTGATCTTGACTTTCAACAAATAAACTTGCAATATTTCCAAAGCAAGTGTATTTGTGAAAAGTACACTTAGTTAGATACAAACAAAACAAGTATACTTTTAGTAAATGAGAAAGGTGAGAGACAACTCGACAAGTAAACATTATTAGCAAGGAAAATGAACAAAAACAACACCACAAGATGATAATAAACATTTTGTTTACTTTGTTGATATAAACTTGTTCAGAAGAAGTTAACAAGTGCATTTTCTGAAAGTCGGAAAGTTAAGAAAACAACTAAACAAGTACACAAAATGAAGTATACAAGATATGTTGCAATGCTACTAGCACACTAGTTGTATGGTATAAGTGAACAAAGACCATGCACACAAGGAGAGTCTATACTTTTGTTCACTTTGTCAAAGTCAACTTGTTCAGAAGAAGTTAACAAGTACACTTTCTGAAAGTCGGAAAGTTTAGAAAATAACTAAACGAGTACACACTTCCAAGTACACAAGGTTGGATATAATGCAACTTTACCACTTATTTATGTCAACAAGTTGAGCTGAGAACTGTTCAACTCGTGACTATTATAAGCTTCCATAGTCTTTCTCTTAGTTGACATGGTTGAGGTGCAGAGATAGAAGACCATGTTTATGTATGGATTGGTAGACCAGAAAAACAATCCGTCTTTCTCTTAGTTGACATGCTTGAGGTGCAGAGATAGAAGACCATGTTTATGTATGGATTAGCAGACCATGCATGAAAACAATCCTTGTCTTTCTCTTAGTTCACATGGTTGAGGTGCAGATTTATCGACATTTAAACATAGTGGGTTTTTTTCTAGCAGAAAATGCATGACATGTTTCAGTAAGTAAGTAAGTAAGTCAGTAAGTAAATAGTTTATTATAGTGTCACGATCCAATATACATCATCATATACAAAATAAAAGTCTTTAAAACCATATTAGATCCCTGCCTTTAAGACATATGAGACACTTTCATCCTTTTCAAACTAAAAATATATACTATAATGTAAAAGAAATATTTAAATAACAAAATTTTACATGATACTAAAAATTCTAAAACTCCTTTAAGTTCAATTGTACAATCAATAATGATTAAAACTTTACAAATTAATCTTCCTAGTTTAAACATAAGATGCAATGTCTTGGCTAATAAAACCTGAGCATCATAATTTTTCATCAGAGTTAAAAGCATTAAAAGTGTTATTCAGAACATTAATATAATTAAAAAGTTCTTCTCTTATATCTGAATAAAATTACAGACAATTAAAAAATGTTGTTCTGTCTCGAACTATAAAGTTGTCATTGCAGAAAAGACAAAGTCTATCACATAATGGAATGTCGGCTTGGTGTTACGTCTGGTCTCAACCGCAAGCGGGAGTGATCCACCTCAAAAATTTGTTAAAATGCGTCGAAGGTCACGAAAGTTGATTGTTTTAACAAATAAACTAGTTTTGCAATTGTTTTTAAACCTTCTAAATGTTCTAAGCTTATTAATGTTTCCATTTATAGAATTTTTATCGAACTTTTAGTGAACAGAATAAACAAACAATCCTAAATCAGTTTGTATTGTTACATAGCAGCTATGTTAAATACTTATATTTAAAAAACAAAAAAGTAATATATAAAATCTTGTCTGGGAATACAGTTGAATTTAACTAACTATATTCTACAGATGTAATAAAACATTGTATTGTTTTAAAACAACTAGCAATGCAAATACAGAAAACACAACCAAATAAACAGTAGTATAGAGGCTTCCGCAGGGTAAAAAACGACCTGCGACCTCTAGGCTTTTTAGAGGCGACTTCCGACCAGAGGGCCTTCTTAAAACGACCTGCGACCTGTAAAATTAAAAAAAAAACGACATCCGACTGACTTCCGTTCTCAGTGTTGGGAAACACGACCTGCGACCTGTACATTTCCCTTAAAAACGACCTCTCGTCGAATTTAAAAGCGACCTTGCGAATTGAGGGGGGTACCCTGTGGGAGCCTCAGTATACCGCTGTTCAAAACTCGTAAATCTATGGACAAAACACAACATCACGTCTTATAGTAATGTGAATACACACTCAAATATAGGAGAAAACAAACGACACAACGGAAACACAACGTAAAAATGTTACACACACAGAAAAGAAGTATGATATAACAATGGCCATTTTCCTGACTTGGTACAGGACAATTTTAAAGAAATAAATGGTGGGTTGAACCAAAAACACAAACAATTAAAAATGTCCGCTAAAATGCCAAATACTGCTCTTAACAGGATTTCTACACGGCAGAAACTATACAAAGCATCTTAGTCGGCAATACAGAAGTGTTATAGATTGCTGCCTTCCATAATTATTGTTCATTTATATTTGACTTTATAAAAAATAACTCATGAAACTTTTAATTTCATCTTTTCCCCTGAGAAAAAAGAACAAACATGTTTAGTTTCTTAATCGAATAAGATTTTTTTTAAATTTAGCTTTTATAAATGTCAAACTTACATGTATGACTCATCGCCCTTTTTATGACACCCCAATTGTCGCTAGTGAAACTAAAAAACGTATGTTTCGTTTAAAACGTGCATTAATTTAAAGGTAATAATGAAAAATTCTAAAGTTTTGATGATTTTTCTAGCAAAAGCTGAAATCTGGAAACTATAATACATTAAAAGAAGTGGTTTGTTATTCTTATTGCTGAGTATATAAGGAAAAACAAGCAAAAAAACTGAGCAATATGAAACAAAAATTGTATCAGAAATTAGACTATTGATATCAATAATTTTAAAAACAAAAAATAAATTCCATGATATGGTTTTTACTTCACTGGAACGTCATAGTATTTCATACAATGTAATTAAAGTGTATATCACAACACACAGATAGTATTTATTACAATACAACGATATTTGAGTCTAGATATAAAATATATTATTTGCAAAATTCAACATAATAGATTGCATAAGAGAATGTAGAAATTATTAAACATTGTCCAGGCATTTATTGTAATCTTAGATAAATTTGTGTCCAGATATTTATTGTAATCTTAGATAATTTTTGTCCAAACATTTATAGTAATGATCTTAGATAAATCTTAGTTAGTTACTTCTGTTATATATTCCTTTAAATTACCTACAGAGCTAATTAAAAATAATGTCTGGTTTAAGTAACACCTGGATTATGTATGCATACACTGACTTCCTTTATAGTGATACAATTATTATAATGTAACTATATGTCTTTGTTGTAAAATTCAAACTCAAATTCATGAAATGTTTACTTTAATTGAGATTCTTTATTTGAAGATTTTCCTCAAACAGATTTACAATTTCCACACATTGTGATGCACGGGCAATATCAAGTGGTGTCTGACCATTTTTATTAAGCAATGTAACATCTGCTTTCCATGCAAGTAATGGTTTTACAGTTTCAATGATTCTCTTTAAAAATTGTGTCGTAATTTTTTTTTTTGAAATATGAATCCATTAAACAAACAGCATGTAGAGGAGAATCTCCCTTTGTATTACACTGCGAGACATCAGCCTTTTTCTGCAGTAACAGTTCTACTGTATCTTTATGTACTTGTTCACAGGCCACGAACAATAGAGATTGTCCATCCTTATTACACTTAGAGACATCAGCATTGTTCTGTAGTAACAGTTCTACTGTATCTTTATGTCCACTTGCACAGGCCACATACAACGGAGAATGTCCAGACTTATCACATTGATTGACATCAGCATTGTTCTGCAGTAACAGTTCTACTGTATCTTTGTGTCCTTCTGCACAGGCCACAAACAATGGAGACTGTCCATGCTTATCACATTGAATGACATCAGCATTGTTCTGTAGTAACAGTTTTACTGTATCTTTATGTCCACTTGCACAGGCCACATACAACGGAGAATGTCCAGACTTATCACATTGATTGACATCAGCATTGTTCTGCAGTAACAGTTCTACTGTATCTTTATGTCCACTTGCACAGGCCACATACAACGGAGAATGTCCAGACTTATCACATTGATTGACATCAGCATTGTTCTGCAGTAACAGTTCTACTGTATCTTTATGTCCTTCTGCACAGGCCACTAACAATGGAGACTGTCCATGGTTATCACATTGATTGACATCAGCATTGTTTTGAAGTAACAATTCTACTAAACCTTTATGTACTGCTCGACAGGCCACATTCAACGGAGACATTTCATACTCATTACATTGATTGACATCAGCATTGTTCTGAAGTAACAGTTCTACTATATCTTTATGTCCGTCTTCACAGGCCACATCCAACGGAGATCTTCCATACTCATTACATTGATTGACATCAGCATTGTTCTGTAGTAACAGTTTTACTGTATCTTTATGTCCTCTTGCACAGGCCATATACAACGGAGGTGTTCCATCCTCATTACACTGATTGACATCAGCATTGTTCTGAAGTAACAGTTCTACTGTATCTTTATGTTCTTCTTCACAGGCCACATACAACGGAGATATTCCATCCTCATTATATTGATTGACATCAGCATTGTTCTGTAGTAACAGTTTTACTGTATCTTTATGTCCTCTTGCACAGGCCATATACAACGGAGGTGTTCCATCCTCATTACACTGATTGACATCAGCATTGTTCTGAAGTAACAGTTCTACTGTATCTTTATGTTCTTCTTCACAGGCCACATACAACGGAGATATTCCATCCTCATTACATTGATTGACATCAGCATTGTTCTGTAGTAACAATTCTACTATATCTGTATGTCCTCTTCCACAGGCTTTATACAACGGAGTAGTTCCATCCTCATTACACTGATTGACATCAGCATCATTGTTCTGCAGTAACAGTTCTACTGTATCTTTATGTCCTCCTGCACAGGCCACATACAATGGAGACTGTCCATACCTATCACATTGATTGACATCAGCATTGTTCTGAAGTAACAATTCTACTATATATATATGTCCTGCTCGACAGGCCACATTCAACGGAGACATTTCATACTCATTACATTGAATGACATCAGCATTGTTCTGAAGTAACAGTTCTACTGTATTTTTATGTCCTCCTTTACAGGCTACATACAACGGAGACTTTCCTTCACTATCACACTGATAGACATCATCATTGTTCTGAAGTAACAGTTCTACTGTATCTTTATGTCCTACTTCACAGGCCGCATACAACGGAGATATTCCCATCATATTACATTGATTGACATCAGTATTGTTTTGAAGTAACAGTTCTACTGTATCTTTATGTCCTCCTTCACAGGCCACATACAACGGAGATATTCCATTCATAATACATTGATTGACATCAGCATTGTTCTGAAGTAACAATTCTACTGTATCTTTATGTCCTACTTCACAGGACACATACAACGGAGATATCCCATCCTCATCACACTCATTGACATCAGCATTGTTCTGAAGTAACAGTTCTACTATATCTTTATGTCCTACTTCACAGGCCACATACAACGGAGACTTTCCTTCACTATTACACTTATAGACATCAGCATTGTTCTGAAGTAACAGTTCTACTGTATCTTTATGTCCTTCCTCAAAGGCCGCATACAATGGGGACTTATCATCCTCATCACACTGATTAACATCAGCCTTGTTCTGCAGTAACAGTTCAACTGTATCTTTATGTTCTCCTTCACAGGCCACATACAATGGAGACTTTCCTTCAATATTACACTGATTGACATCAGCATTGTTCTGAAGTAACAGTTCTACTGTATCTTTATGTCCTTCTGCACAGGCAACAAACAATGGAGATTCACGAGCTGCACGATACCTAATTGCATATGTGTTACATTGAGATACATCAGCATGGTTCTCTAATAATAGTTTAGCTACAGCTGTATGTCCTCTTTCAGATGCCTTATGTAAAGGGGAATTGCCTGCTGTGTCTGTTTTATTCACATCACATTTAACATTAACAATCAGAAATTCAACAATATCAATGTATCCTGTAGTTGCTGATTCTATTAAAGGAGTTGTATAATAATGTGTTTCAAACGGATATTCTTCATTACCATATAAGATTGACATTAGCATTGTTCTGAAGTAACAGTTCTACTGTGTCTTTATGTCCTCCTGCACAGGCCGCATACAATGCAGACTTTCCATACTCATTACACTGATTGACATTAGCATTGTTCTCAAGTAAAAGTTCTACTGTATCTTTATTTCCTCCCCAACAGGCTGCATACAATGGAGACATTTTATAGTTGTTACATTGAGATACATCAGCATTGTTCTCTAATAATAATTTAGCTACAGCTGTATGTCCTCTTTCAGATGACTTACGTAAAGGGGAATTGCCTTTTTCGTCCGTTTTATTCACATCACATTTAACATTAACAATCAGAAATTCAACAATATCAAAGTATCCTGTAGTTGCTGATTCTAATAAAGGTGTTGTATAATTTGAATAACCATATTTGAATGTTTTGCAACCTTCTGTATCAAGCTTTGTTAATACTGTGTTTGCATCATTTTTCCCCTTTAAAAAGCTTATTAACTTATGTCTAAATGTCTCATAAATCAACTGGTAATTATTGAATGTACTTATAATTACTTGCTTTTTTAAGTCACATAACAGTCGTTCAAAATACTCTTCTTCTTCATGTTCTTGGTCTTTAAATAATACAATTAAATCACAATTTCCATGTACTTCCGTTACAGATTCAAAGATGAAATTATCCCGAATAAATATAGGGGGAGCATATTTAATAAAACATTCTGTAAGGTTTTGTCCACAGATAACAGCTGCCATTTTATATATTTTGTCATGTATCATTCTATACTCTGTTCCTATCAGTTTTAAGTAGGTGCCATTTAATGTTGAAAAGCCAGCTTTTAAAGAATTTCTATGCTTCTGTTTGCTTAAGTCTATGTCAAATTCTTCAACAATGTGCACAAGTTTGTCAATTTTCACGTTCTTCCTTTCTGAAACTGATCCTAATTTGAGCCAATCTGTATCGAATCCATCATTAAAAAGTAAACACAGAACAAGAGCACAAAATTGTTCTTTGTTTTCAATAATGTTGTTTATGTTCTCTTTAATACTGATTAAAGGAGCTGCAAACAGTTTCTTCACTTCCTCAGATGTTTTGTCTTTTGACAATTTACATAGTAAGGGAAAGTAATCAACGTTCTCTGTGACTTGTTTTATATTGTCAATGATGTCATCCGGAAGATACTTATGCAGCATATGCATTCTTTCAGCTTCCAGCAGACACAGCTCGGGTGATAATAAATTGCATTCTTTTTTGGTGAATAATGAAATACGTTGAAAATGTGCTTCTTTATATATATGCAGTCTACAAGACAGCAGTAATTTTGGACTTGATACCTTTAAAACCGTTTCATCATGTTTACCTGCAACATCTTTTTCTGCAACTTTAAATATTTTCTCAATTTTTTCTGAATAATCTCTCCACGTCTGTAATGTTTGTGTGTTTATTGTTTCCTTCCCACAGATGTCATCTACAACAAACACTTGTTTTTTATTTTCATTATAATAATTCATAATGTCTGTTGGTCCTGTTAACACTGGTATTATCTCATATTTCAATTTTTTACGTAAGTGTAAGGCAGCATGGTGTATGTTTGCAGATTTACCACAACCTGAGCTTCCTGTCACAATAATACAGTTATGCGAGGAGAGAGATTTCAGTATGTGACGCGTTGCTCTGGTTTCGAAAAACATAGTTTGGTCTTGCTCCCAATCTCTTATTTCTTGTCCATGGTGAGCTGCAAACAAAAATAATGAAAGCTATGAGTTTGTAGGTTCAGTTTTGTACTAGAACCAAAAAGAAAATATATCCAATCTCAAATGCCTCACTCTCTTAACTGATTGTAACTGGAAGTTTCTTAATATATCTTCAGAGCATAGGAAACCATTATTTAATATTGTATGAACTAACACAATGTTCTTTGATAGCATAAATCTATTTTGTAATGGAGTTAAAAATAAGCTATTCCAGTACTGTTCATCTCTATAGTTTAATCAACCAAAAGTATGTATCTTCAGAGCTTAGCCCGATTGTCTGGATCCTAAAATGAACAAATAAATCTCAACCTGCCACCATTCAGTCATGCGATCCTAACAACAACTTAAAATCATCCTGTTTTGGACAATATGAGAATTAAATATATATGTATATATAGCTATTGCAAGGCAGGAATATTCAATTAAAAATCTCCATGAACTTGTGAAAGATCTTAATAAATTGCTTTGCTGAACGCAGGTGGATAAGACATTGTTTTCATTTTTTTACAGCACTGGGTCGATACCTCTGCTAGTTGGCTATCAGTCATTGAAGGTATCATCAGCTCAGTTATCAGTACTTTGGTACTGACATGATTTATAACAAACCTTTTTAAAATTGTCCGTTTATACATTTTATGAATTTTATGACTTTTTCAAGTCCAAGGACCATGGCATGCAGAAAATTATCAGACCAAAACAAAAATTTGAACTTGATCTGTTACTTGTCATGATAAAACTATATACCAATTATCAATCAATATATCGTCATGCATGATGAAAACCAGTGTGGAAATATAGGTTCCACAACTGCAACAAGTGTATTACGATATTTCCCCACTCGAGACAGTTAAATTTTAATATTTAAAGCATGAGGCTTGCCGAGCTTTTTAAATAGTTAAAATCTAACTGTTGAGAGTGGAGCTATATCGTAATACATGAGTTACAGTGGTGGAATCTGTTTCTCTTATGATTTTTATCCTTCCTTTTCAAATTTTGAGGAAAATTGTGTACTTTTGATGTGACGTCATTAGACATGGTCGCCTTTTTTCATGACGTCACAATAAGAATATTCAGAAAATAAACAAGAAAATTTAACGTCACAATTAAATTTCAACCAATCATTTGCCGAAAACAGATTTTTCACTAGTGAAGAGAAATAATTTTTTTTCACACCGGTCAGGAAAGGTAAAAATAGCACAAAAATTAGAGAAAACACTCTTAACATTGAATATGATTATATATAGCTCTAAAATTAGATATCATGTAATGCAATGTATATCTATTTTCAAATTATCATCAAATATAAGTAATGTTTCTTTCATCATTAAATATTTAGCATTCACAGAAAAGCGCCTAGGACGAATGAAATGATTAAATGTGCTGTTTTCAATATTTTCTACCTCATCAATTTGTACCAGTTTCTATAAATGAAGAGCACTGTCTGTGTGTTATAAATACAATTATATATTACAACCGATGGGCTTGCATGATTATTGAAAATAGAGACTTAGTAAACTTTAATTGTGTTTACTTCGAATATGTTGTGGAATATGATCATCAACTCGTTTTATTACTTCTTCTGAAAAATAATTCAGTTACTCAAAATGCAATAGAACAGACACATTTTTGTATGTAAATTCTATCTTTTCTGTCTTAACACCTGTTTTAAATAAGACTACTTTTATTGTTTTAATACGAATATCTTTCAATATACTTTTTGGCCCCTCAGTGTTTTTTTTAAAAGTGTTTGTTTGTAATTATTTTTCTTTTTTAGTCTCGGATGGGTTCATTTCTTTTTTCATTTGAATTGTTTCAGAATTTTGTATTTGCTTCTTCAAAAGACTCATCAGTGACACTTGAATCAAAAAAAGTTAAAAGACCAAATAAAGTATGAAGTTGAAGATATTTCTATCAATAAGTTGATTAATACTGTGAATGAAAAAGTTGAAAGATATTGCTGGTACTCGTTGAACTCTTATCAGATTAAATGATCTCAACAGTCTTGCCTGTGAATTATTTGTGATAATATGGGATTACCCACTATTTTTATTGTTAAAATTTGTTGTCTTTTAGAATTAACTCAAGTATCATTTCGACCTCACAAAATTCGGCTGTATAATTAGCAATCAGTGAATGAGATGCGAGAAATATCTGTGAAAATGAATAAATGAAGAACAGCAATAAACATGCTTTGTCTTTGCTTTTTGTGGATTATTATATACTGTGTATGTACTGATTTGGGGTAATGGATTGATATCCTTTGTTATTTTTAATATATGGCTGACACAATAAATGCACTCACTTATAGTTTCCGTATTCTCCTTTGCTATCTGAAAAATCAATTGAATACAAGTAAACACATTTAACTCGAAATATAATTCGAATGCCACTATAGTTACAAAAAAAAAGAAGCAATTTAGTCAGTCTGACCGTGGTGCTGATTAGTTTCGTTTTTGTGAAAATAAATGGCAAAGAAAATTATAAATCTTTCAGGGAAAGACAACATAGAAGAATAAGATATTAGATACGATATGGATTCCCTCGCATTTAATACTAATCATTAAGAATATGTGTGTTGAATTGAAACAGTTCGCCAAAATTAACAAAATTTGAACTTGATCTGTTACTTGTCATGATAAAACTATATACCAATTATCAATCAATATATCTTCATGCATGCCTGTATATAGCAAGCATGGGTATAAAACAATTAAAGAAGAAGGACAGACATAACTAGTACCTGACAGACAAATTTTTGACAGATTATTACACTTTTTCTATAATGTTTTAACAGACCATGACCATCTATTTGTCAGCTTATTCCTACAATTTCTATATGTATCTATGTTTGTTTTATCATGCATCATACTGCTGATGGGGGAAAATATCATTCCTTTTATACATTCCAGCAAACATCATGAATATCACTGATTCTTTGTTAAGTAAAACTTATGTACAACAGTTGCATATTCATATGTTAATTTTACATACACTTTCTAAACTCTGTATTCTTCCCTGTAAATCATTTTCTACTCTTGTTAATTCTTCTTGGACTTTGATAAACTGACTGTCAGCTTCAGAACACAAATTATGTACATAACTACTAAGAATGTGTGTCTGCTGACGAACATCTCCCACTATCTCTAAACCAAGTGTTGTTCCACTAAGGAAATGCTGACCTGTAAAACAAGACCATTTGTTTGCATATTCAAGCATGGTTGGAGATAACCTGTTCCAAAAACATACTGATTACTTACTAAGTTCATATTGCATGTCTGTGTTTGTTATTGACCACAGTACCAAAGTTTAAAACATTGTTGTGACGTCATTCTATTGTTTTACCTGTTCTTTATGTCAGTGATTGGACTATCATTCACCTATAAGAAACTATTATGTTACCTTTAGCTGTCCAATATTTTTAAGAATAGCCCTATTCTTTCTTAAAAATATTGGACAGCTAAAGGTAGCATAACTGATTCTAACAGGTGAATGATAGTTCAATAACTGAAATAGAAAAACTATTAATGACCCTAATTGTTTTCATCATGTAAAGAAAAATACAACCAAAGAACAAATGACAATTAAAAACAACATTTTATTAAAGTCAACTTCCAATATAATAATTTTGTCACTCATCAAAACAGTTTCTTGAGGAAAAAAATCACTTTCAAATTGTTTTTTAACACTACCAATACTTATATCACAATCATTTTTCTCATGTTTTTGGGTTGACTCTTTTTGCACTAATTCAATAAGTTGATTATGCTCGTTGTAAGTCTTGTTTTGGTTGCCAGTCTTGTTTTTGTTGCCTTTATGAATTTCTTTTTTCAAAAGATTTATTCTCGTCCTTCTGTAGGTAATCAAAATTGACCTCTGGTATTGTTCTTATTCTTCCTAACATCATTTTCAACTACAATTAAAATGAAAAAGCAATAAAGTCATGCTTCTTAAATTTAATAGATCATGCCGCAATACAAGGGCCACCAACAACTTTAACCTTATCCTGTGTACAATATGCGAATTTGAACTTCATTCATGAACTAGGGAGCTATAATACTTTTTAGAATTTTCAGTTTTCGGCGTTGATTTACAAGTTGTTGATTTTTTAAGTGATTGTTTAAATATGAATATAATGCAACACTTCGCTTATGAATGACGATGAATATGGGAATCAGAATAAAGGATGACATTACCGCATTTTATCTGTCAACTAAACAATCGTGTGTCCGATTCGCACGTTGTTCGCAGTGACCATTTTATTAAAAGTTTTTTCAAAAAAAAATCGAGACAAAACTACGTTTCGGTAACATTTAAAAACACAAGGGACTCAATACACAAATAAACGAAAAAAGAGCGAAACAACCTTGCAGAAAGAAAAAAACCCAGAAAAACGAGGGGGTGGTATTCAGGTGGTACCGTTTGGGTAATTAATAACAGTCTCTTAAAAATTCCATCAAAAGAATATAACTGATTGCATGTTGTTAGCTCTTCGTTTGTTCATACTTATTATGTATTTGAAATAAAATCGAATGCGGTGCACTCGATATGGATTAACAAGAACCTGTCTTCATATTCTATTCTTTTTTTCCCTCATTAACCCTGTAAGGAATAAAACCCGAGAAGAAACAAGAAACTTATAGGAGAGGACTACATTTTGAAATATAATATATATAAAACTTGCCATTATTAGCTGCTTTTTACTATATCCTCTTTGTAATCCACACTGAAATAATGTATCTGAATAGATTCTGAATACACATTCGATATTAATCCAAAGCTTGAAACAACACAATAACTAATAACGACATCTCTTTCTTCGTTTTTGAATTAAGAATATAATTTCATCACTATCCATTTTGAAACGCAAAACGCAGGCCATGTAAATGTATTCACGGAAACTATGAGCGGAAACTATGAGCTGTCTTTGCGCACGCAAAAATCATGATACGTATACTCTGTGTCTTATTCTTCATGTAGCAATACATGTTGTTTACCTTTAGCTGTACTTTCTTTATGTCTATTTTTTTAAGTTGAGCTACTGTTTATAGGGGCCAACATGTAGGATATATTTTAATGTAAAGAAGTTTATTCACAAAACAATTTTCATACTTAATGAAAAGAAATCTTTGCTTGCTTTTCCTTTTGTTTTACCTGTTTGACGTGTTAAACAATGTTTTAAGTAAGATATAAGCCTCTCACAGTCCATTCTGTAAAATATTGAACAGGTCTTCGGCCTGCGGCCTCAGACCTGTCCAATATTTTACAGAATGGACTGTTATCGGCTTATATCCCTTACATAGAATTAAGCTCACTGCAAGTATACTAGTTTTTTGTATTGTCTGTCATTTTTGATTTTTAACAAATCGATGAAACATCAATAGTTTATTAATAATCAAAGAAATTCAAAGACAAGAATGATTTATCTTGTTTCGAAAACAGGTTCAAGCATCGACTTTTAGAGTTTGTTTCAAGTTATTTCATAAAAAAGACAATTTTGTAAAACTTTCGATACTTGTTTCTCAAATTGACAGGGTACATCAAATCATTATAACGTTTTGTGACAAAATAAGATTGTTACTTTATCAGCACGTGACGAAAGTTGCATTCATCAAATGTTTAATCCATTTATTGCATTAAAAACGTCATATGCATTTCCAAATAATTTGTCAAAAATTGTCATTGTTTGTAAGTTTTCTTTGTCTGGCATTGAAACATTTGTACAAACTAGGGATTGGAGGCTGGACTAATTGGAAACAGACCTGCCAGGACTAACAGAAGAATATTGATCCCAAAAGTAAAAATTACGCATTCCACACGCACTAACAGACCTTTGGTTAGATTTACTTGATTAATATATATAATTGCACGTATATGCATTGTTTCAATTTATTAATTAAAGTTGCTTCACTCTGGTATCAATATATTAAATCATGATAATGACCCATTTTTTTTTTAATTTATATATTTGTTAATGAGAAACACTTAATATCCTAAACTAGAGGCTCTAAAGAGCCTGTGTCAATCACCTTGGTCTATGTGCATATTATGGACACTAACATGATGGTACATGTAGTTTCACATATCAAAAATCAGCTCTGTCCTGTCTGTGCCTGTCCCAAGTCAGGAGCCTATAAATTCAGTGGTTGTCGTTTGTTTATGTGTTACATATTTGTTTTTCGTTCATTTGTTAACACAAATAAGGCCGTTAGTTTTTTTCATTTGAATTGTTTTACATTGTCTTATCGGGGCCTTTTATAGCTGACTATGCGGTATGATCTTTGCTCATTGTTGAAGGCCGTACGGTGACCTATAGTTGTTAATGTCTGTGTCATTTTGGTCTTTTGTGGATAGTTGTCTCATTGGTAATCATACCACATCTTCTTATTTATATCATAATCTAAAGGCGTATACAAAAATCCATATAACTGTGATTTTCAACAATTATCAAAATCTTAAACCCTTAATTTCGGCAAAAATCAGCGGCGCGAAACTTTACCTTAACTCGATCTGTAACTATTCATGGTTAACTCACATACCAAAAATCAGCCCAATATCTCAAGGCGTTTAGAAAAAAAGTCTGTATAATGGTTTGTTGCGGAATGACAGAATGACGGACAAGGGTAAAACTATATGGCACCGACAACTTCGTTGCTGGGCCATAAAAATTTACTTTAAAGGGCAATAACTCCTTAAGGGGTCAGCTTATCGATTTGGTCATGTTGACTTATTTGTAGATATTACTTTGCTAAACATTTTTGCTGTTTACAGTTTTATTAACTCTTATTACCAAACAAAGGGGTTGTCAGATTCATCCGAAAATTTTAGGGCAGATAGATCTTGATCTGATAAACAATTAAATCATTTCAGATTTTCTCTTTATGCTTTGTTTTAAAGATATAAGCCAAACATTGCATTTTACCCTAAGTTCTATTTTTAGCCTGTCAGCCATCTTGGTTCACGGGCGGGGTCATCGGACAAAAATTTAAATTAATTACCCAAATGATGATTGTGGCTAAGTTTGGTTAAATTTGTCTAAGTAGTTTCAGAGGAGAAGATTTTTGTAAAAGATTACAAAATTTTTTAAAAAATTGTAAAAAATTGACTATAAAGGGCAATACTTCCTTTAGAGGTCAACTGACCATTTTGGAATCGTTGACTTATTTGTAGATCTGGCTTTGCTAAACATTATTTTTGTTCACAGTTTATCTATATCTATAATAATATTAAGGATAATAACCAATAATGTCAAAATTTCCTTAAAATTACCAAATCAGGGGCAGCAACCAAACAATTGGGGTTGTGCCATCCATCTGAAAATGTTAGGGCAGATAGATCTTGACCTGTTAAACAATTTAACTTTGTCAGATTTGCTTTGGTTTCAGAGATTTAAGCCAAAATATATATTTTACCCCTATGTGCTATTTGTATCCATGGCAGCCGTCTTGGTTGGTTGGCCAGGTCTCTGGACACATTTTGGAACTAGATACCCAAATTATGATTGTGATTATGATTATTAAATGTGGCCCAGCAGTTTCCGATGAGAAGATGTTTGTAAAAGTTAACAACGACCGACAACGGCGAAGACAGAAGCAAGATGCCGGACGTCAAGTGATGAGAAAAGCTCACCTACAGGGCCAAATGAGCTAAAACAGATACAGAAGAGTTCATGTAGTTTTTTAATTTAATTGTGGTTGATATATTTTTCTATCTTTTTCTTTTCGATATAAACTAAAAATTATTTTTCGTCCTAGATATTTAGTTTGTAACCTAAAACAAGAACTAAAACACATTGAATTTAAAATGTTACTGTAATTGCATACTCGGATATGAATTGAACAATATAAAAAAGAAAATAAGTTAAATATGGCCTTTACTATATATAATAAAAACTAAACATTGTAGCGGCGCGAGCCAACAATCTCACCACTTCTCCCAATCAGTTTCAAAAAGAGAAGTCACTTCTCAATATGATTCTGAAGTAGTGTGAGCCCAGCAAAATAGTACATTTAGTACGCTATACATTTTATCATTTTACCATTTGTTGCCCAAGTATTGAGTTCTCCCAAGATCCTGTTTTCTTCTCTGTTAGTTAGTCCAATGTCCTTAACAAGTTGTCCCATTGCATTGAAGGAATGTGTATATTTGCCTGTGGTCCATTCTCTGAACTCACAGTGTGCCCAGGGATTACGTATGTCTGATCGTATCTATAAAATAAAAAAAAAGGATAACTATTTAGTCCATTTCATATTTGATGACAGAAAAATACCTCTTTTTAAAAATTTAAAGAGAAGGTATGATTTTCAACATAACTGACATACAATCTTATATGTTTCAAAGTTGTTCAATTCGCAGAGTTAAAAAAAAAGAGGCAGGATATAAAAAGGAAACTTTTAAACTTTTAAGATCAAAGAAAATCGACAATGGTATAGCAACATTTAACAAAAAAACAATACAAACATGTTAACACAAGATAAATTAAAAGTACACATATAATAATGCATATATTAAAATATCTTGAAAATGTATACCTTTTCAGCATCCTTTTGTACAATTGGTGGAAACGAACTGGTATTAATGTCTATTCTAAGCAGTGCAGATGAGTCGCATGACTCATTAATTCCAGAGTAATGAGACATATATGAGACTGTAAGAACATCTTTGATAAGTCAACAAGGGATGATTTTGGACCAAACTGATACTAAAACCTTATATCTTTCGAAGTTGTTAATTTTGCAGAATTCAACAAGTAAAGGGTTTGTAGGACACAATTAATCTTTTTTTTTTTTTGCTTTTGAGCACTTCACTATGCCGTTGAATATTAATCCTCTCAAAAAATAATATTTGAAGAAATTCAGATTTAATTTCTGAAATCTAAAATGAGAAAAGTTGAACCCCCCTTTTTTTACCTCCCCCTTTCCCCTATTCCAACAATGATCTCAATTCAAATTTCTAATGGAGTTTGCAACATTTATTACCCATTTAAACACATCATTAAATATTAAAATATAAAATATAAAATGTCATACAGTCATGGTTAAAATTAATATTAACTTCTAAAAAGAATGGGGAATATGTCCAAAGGGACACATAGGATGCCCCCGCTAGCATATAACGTTATAAAAAGACATTACTCAAGAACTGTAAAAGTGAAGCTGCAAAAAATTGAAATGAAACTGAGTTTAGAGGTAAATAAGCATTATATACACATTTCATTTAATTTAGTTCAGATAAACTTCAGTTAAGAGAACAGAATTTTTTTTCTTTCAATTTTTTCAATTTGTAAAGGGGCATATCCCTAGAATGGTAATCAAAGTGCCTGTCATTATTGAATGATAAAGACTGCTTTAATCTATCAGTTGGTAGTAAAATGAATATTGCATTGTATATTGTAATTGCATTGATTTAAATTGATTCAACTACTATTCTGGACAAGGAAAGATAATTCCAATTTTCAATGATTTCATAAAGCATTGGTTTTAGGTGATTCAACAACCATTCTGGACAAAGAAAGATAACTTCAATGTATTGTCTTGAAACTACTATAAACAAAAAGGCTTCATCAGTAACATTTCATATTGGCAAATTTCCAATGAAGTTTATTAAACTAAAGTTATTGGCAAATTTCCAATATACATAATTTTTAAAGCAGTTTAGGTGAGATAAACAAAAAAAACTTCATCAGCAAACATTTTATATTGTCAAATTTCCATTGAAATTCATTAAACTAAAGTTATTGGCAAATTTCCAATGGAATTTATTAATAATAAAGTTTTTGGCAAATTTCCTATATACATCATTTAAAAGCAGTTTAGGTGAGATATTCAAATGAGTTACAATTACCAACCTCACACTGCTTTTAAATTATGTTTTGTAGTCATAAACCTTGTGTTACAATTTCATAGATTTCTATTCATTTATCCTAGAGTTAACTGTCTTTGGACGACGACGACGCCAACGTCATACCAATATACAAATTCTAAAAACGTTGCGGTCGTATAAAAAAAATACGACAACGCAGTCAATAAATTAAGCATTTAAGGTATTCGTGCTATAATGCGTATACTAATCTATCTTGAAAATTTATACCTGCTCAGCATCGGTCTGTACGCTTGACGGAAATATACTGATGTCATGAATGTTGATTATCAAACCAAGCAGCGCAGATAAGTCACAAGTCTCATTAATACCAGAGTATTGAGCCATATTAGGCTGTAAAAACAACTTCGACAGATCCACATGGCTTGTTACTCTGTAATCATAACTCCTATAATTCTTGTTCAATCTTCTGTTGTTGTTGACTGATTCATAGTTGAGATAATATCTATTTGTAACTGGATATTTTTTAAGATATCCATTGCAGCTCTGTGTATCGATGGAGTTGCTGGATACCAGTGAACTATACAAGTTACTGAGAATAGGATCAACATATTTTCTCAGTAGAGGAGAAATAATTGAATGTAGACATATTCCAACAATCAGCCATCTTTTCTTCTCCTCATCTAAATCTCCTGGTGGACCTAGAAAAAAATCAATGTGAGAGAAATGTATTTCATAGAGAGAAGACGGAATTTAATATATTCTCTTGCGTTCCTTTTCAAACAGCTTTTTTATATACTTGATTTCGTGTAAGGATTTGTTAAGAATTGAAATGAAATCATTTAACAAACTGACATTATATGTAATCAGGGTAAAGCATGTTCATTTTGTTTAATCTACTTTGACATCAGATTTTGACAATATCTTGTGACACATTTTTATTTTGTTTGCAGTGACAACTGCTGAATTTCTTTTCCAATTATCCGCCTCTGTTGCCTAGTGAAAGATGGGGGTCCTAGATAGAGGAAGGTTTCGGTTCGCTTGCCATCTTGGTCAAACCAATGAACTTGAAAGGTATTTGCAGCTTCTCCATTAATCCTGTCCACTCAGAGATCTAGCATGATGTGTCTGTGATAAGAGACTTGTTCTTCTGTAGACTATTACTTTGTGATCTAGTACATTAAAAAATCAGCTCAGTGTGTCGGTCTTGTAACAAATAGATATAGGAAGATGTAGTGTGAGTGCCAACGAGACAACTCTCCATCCAAATAACAATTTATAAAAGTAAACAATTATAGGTCAATGAACGGCCTTCAACACGGAGCCTTGGCTCATACCAAACAATAAGCTATAAAGGGCCCCAAAATTACTAGACTAAGTGTAGAACCATTCAAACGGGTAAACCAATGGTCTCATTTATATAAAACAGAGAATGAGAAACATATATAAATACCATAAACAAACGACAACTACTGTGTATCAGATTCAAGACTTAGTACAGGTGCAAACATTTGCAGGGGGGTTAAATGTTTAAATTGTACCAAACCTTCTCCCTTTTTCTGAAACAATAGTATAACATCACAACTTAGAAAAAACTAAAGATATAATATCAATTTGAATCAAAAAACGTAAATCAATAGCATGATTCTGACAAACTGCAACTGCACAGGATAGGTCGATATCTTGGAGACCAAAAATTGACTATTGTCAATGAAGGAACGCTACATTGTATCTTCGCTTTATGTCAACAGGTGACACGTTTCTTTCCGGCCACAAAAGTAATGCATTGATCAAGGGCAGCTGCTTGTGTGCCTGCCAATCCATCATTGGTACACGTAGGGCATGGCTGAGAAATTGGTTTTGAATAACACTATACTCATGTCCGCATTCTGACCCTCCCGCGCTCTATACAAATAAAATCCTCATGAATGTGAGTGATAAACATTCATGTTGCATCTGACATGTCATAATTCCATATTGTTATTATTAAAATTATATGCTGCTATGATTTTGTAAAAAATTTAAAATTTCACATTTTTGTTGCTTAACTTTTTTGACTCAGTATATGTACAAACAGCAAGCAACGTGAACACTTCATAGCAATCAATTTGTAGGATGAGTTATTTGGAATATGTACCTGTATTAACTCATAATGAGAAAGACGAATTAACGAACGGACGGGGGACAGACGGACAGAAAGGAGTAAAACAATACAATGTTCTCTGTATAATTCCAACTGAAAATATATAAAACAAAATAAAAAAAAAGGATAATACCTGTAGTTCTTGGAACTTTTGTCCGTATGTCTTCTATGTCCTTCTGTAAATCTGGTGGTATTGTCCGTTTTAATGGCCCAGGTTCTAGTGGTTCAGTCATTTTGTTTGTTTTCAATATATCCTTATTTTACTCTCATCTTAACATCAATCTTTAACAGAATTATTCCTCAGTCAATAACTGCACCTAAATTAATAAAACAAATCCTCTTACAAGTTATAAAGTGTACATAAAATAAATCATTAAAGTTTGAGTTAAACTGGAAACAAGATCTGAAAAAAACGAATTTAAAGAGTACCTGTTATTTCATGTCATATGTCTACTGAGAAAACAATAATGAGTAAGACTCCTGATATATCATAAAAACATTAATATTTAAATTTCTAATCATAAAAAATAAGGTTAAGATCAAATGTACAATTATAATAGCACATGATTTGTTGTATTTTTCTAAGTTTTCATAGTTATTGAAACTACATCATGCATCAGATACACCTTGTAGGTGTAAACCGAATTAATCTGATTTAAACTGAATGATAGTTTTTAATAATTTCAGAGAGGGGTCCCTTCGGCAATTTAACCATATGTTATTAAAAAGCATTATACATGTAAAATATCCAATTTTATTTAACAACATCTGGTTTTAAATAGTTATAAGTATTACATAGTATTTGGAATGAATAAAAAATAAAGACAAGATTTAGGAAAAAAGGTTCTTAGCCCTAGTACTTTGAAACCCTTACAATGAAATTTGACCACACCCCTCTGAAATTAATATTTGGTAAAAATAAAACATATGTATACAGATTTAAAAATTATATATGCATAATATATTTAATTTACTTGAGAAAGCTTCTTAAATATGTGTAAATCAAAGTTAACTACACATGATTAATTGTACATTGCACGGTTATTCAAACTGAAACACTCAAAGCTACATATATTTACCAAAACATTACATGGAGAAAATAATATTCAAAAAAAAAAAATAATCGGCATGGTCTTGGTTGTACAAATGTAGCATCATGAACAGCAATATTGACACTCAGTTGTATACAAATGTTTGTATACGTATATGCTGATACACGTAGATAATTTTCTAGCAATACGTTAATATCCTTGAAATTTCATTCACTATTACATGTTTAAGTTAAGAAAGCAAATTGTTTCTTTTCTTTAATTGTTTACGATGTCCTGGAAAGAAGTTGTCGATTCTAGGGTTAGTATATAAAATGGATATGGTTGCTGAATAACAACAACATAAACATCATTTACGACAAAATTGTCTGCATCAGCGTTATCTAAAATTATAGTTTTAATACTTAAATTATAGACAATAGTTGGTTTTCTTCTAGAATTCAAGTACTGCCTAAATATTCGTAACAAAATGAGAAAGTACATATCATCATCAGCGTTAAACAGTGGAGGTGGACATGCGGGAATCGATGTATATCTCATACAAGTCATTAAAATTACCATACAACTTCTGCATTGTGACACAGTTGTTCATTCATTGTACTTGATTGTGTAACTGCTAACTTGATCAATAAGACATATCATTTTGTCTAAGTGTATTTAAAATGTTGGTTAAACGCACGATTTCGTACATACATTTTGCTCTATTGTTCAGCACACACATGTATTATATATTATTTGATTACAAGCAATGGCCGGGTGTACGCATATATATATCTCTAAATATGAGTAGAAGGTTACAGAAAATTTGGCAAAAACTGGGGATCAGTTTAAGCAGATGTAAAGGACATGGGCACACGAAAGAGAAAATGTTTAACTACTTCTTGTGGTCTATCATGTAGCCAACAAGCACGGCTGTACTCTCTCTAAACCTCATTTAATCCAATTTCGAAGGGAGAGCATATTTATTTATTTTGCCTGTGTGCATCATTCAAAATTAGAGAATCATTGCAAAGTTAAATTGTCAAATCTCATTTCAAGATCATGAATAAATAGAGTAAATTGAAAGTTACGGTAAAGAGGCCAACTTAAGTATGTGACACATGTAAAACCCATTATAACTGAAATTTAATATCTGGTGGAATTAGAAGTAAAATGAGTTATCACTATTACATGTCGATAGCATTTTACAGGGTTTTTTTTATTATTTTTTTATTTAAAACCCAACTGTTTCCCATTTTGGGTCCTCAATGCTTCTCAACAATATGGATTTATAATTATTTGGATCTGAGCGTAACTTGCGAGTAGTTATCAAAGGTGCAAGTGTTATAATTCAGTACGCAAGACGCGCGTTTCGTCTGCATAAGACTCATCAGTGACGCTCATATCAAAATATTCATAATGCTAAACAAGTACAAAGTTGGAGAGAATTGAGGATAAAAAATTCCCAAAAAGGTTTAGCCAAATACGGCTAAGGTAATATATGCGTGGGATAAGAAAATCTAGAGTTTTTACGATCAACTCAAAGTTTTGTAAACAGGAAATTTATGAAAATGACCACGTTATTAATATTCATGTCAACACAAAGGTATTGACTACTAGTCTTCTGATAACCTCGGGGACGAAACGTCCACCAGAAGTGGCATCGACCCAGTGGTGTAAATAGTTATCAAAGGTACTAGGGTTATAATTAAGTACGCCAGACTCGCATTTCGTCTACATAAGACTCATCATTGACGTTCATATTAAAATATTCATAAAACCAAACAAGTACAAACTTAAGTTGAAGAGCATTGAGGACCCAAAATTCAAAAAAGGTTGGGCCAAAAACGGCTAAGGTAATCTATGCCTTGGATAAGAAAATCCTTAGTTTTTACGATAAATTGAAAGTTATGTAAACAGGAAATTTATGTAAATGACCACATTATTGATATTCATGTCAACACAGTAGTGTTAACTACTGGGTTAGTGATTCTTATATAGACGAAACGCTTGTCTGGCGTATTAAATTAAATTAAATTCTCACACGCGGTCGTCTCTATTCTGTCACCTAGTTCAAGATTTTACAACAAGAACTGAGGAGACAGGTTTAGTTGCTGTCATTAATTGTTCATGTCTGTCTCTTTTTACTATACATTCGCTTTCGTTTTGTTTAAACTAAGGCGTTAATTTTCGTGTTTGCTCTTTTTCTCCCTTTTTTCATGACTGGGTCTTTGATGGCCGACCCAGTATGGATTTTTCTAATTGTTCAAAACAGTAGAGTAGGAAGTAATAATTGCTTACATCCACCTAATTTGAACAGTGGCGGTGGTTGTCTCATTGGCATAAATGCCACATCTCCTTATTTGTATATTTAAAAGAACACAATACATGTGTATTATTTAGAGACTATGTTCATATGGCACTATATTTGGAAACCAAGGATGTATAAAAACCGAAATAGTTGAAGAGTCAATTTATGCTGATGTTTTGGAAGCCGTGGATGTGGATTTTTTAAACTAATAAGTGTACAAGAAATATGTTCCTTTATTACTGAAACTCCATTTAGCAAACATAATATCAAGTTTTGTTGAAGAAAAGGGAAAGCCATCGAAAAAAAAAATACAGAGCTGCGTCACGTGCATGTATAAAAACTACGAATCAAATAGGTTTTGAGGAAGACTATATCAATGGCAAAAAAATACCAGAAATGACAAGGATGAAAAGATACAGGAATTATTTTTCATTGCGTTTTTTTTTTTAATATAAACATGCAGAAGTAAGATGGAAAAAGGCATTTTTACCCGATCCTAATATAACCGATTAAGTATTGTTAAAGAATCATTCTGACAACGCTGTGATAACAGGGACAAATTAAAACTCTATATTTGATCCCCAAAAAATTTAACAATCATTAAGATAAAAAGGGCAAAAGATACCAGAGGGACAGTCAAATGCAAAAGGTACAGAAACAGCTCTAATAAAAAAAAAGTTAATATCTAAAGTAACTTTTCACACATGCAGTACATTTATTTGCCAAATTGCATTTTTTGTACGGCAGGAATATTCTGTAAAATAGGACGATTTACTTCCTTGTCAATTTATACGCTTGATTATTTGTAATAATTAGGAAACTGGGTATTAGACACGCACGATTGTTTAAAGACATTGCAGATAAAACAGTGTTGCGGCGTAGAAGTTGTGGCGATGTTCCTGTAACATCAATAACGTCGCCAAATATTGTAAATTATCTGGCCAAAATCAAACTTCAACATAGAGTAGCTTGAAACCTAGCATGGTTGCTAAGGACCTTTTTTACACCGTTGGATTCGTCATGCATTTTTTAATCGAATATCAATTTCTAAAAAGAAATTGACCAACAAAATAGAAAACTTAGTTATGTTAACATATCCGACAATTATTAATGATGACTTTGCCCTATATATCCTTTGTATCGTGTGTGTGTCATGCTCTTAATTGCAATAACTCGCATCTCAAAAACAGAAACGGTTACCCCCTTTTTATGTTATTTTCTGGTGTAATTTTATTATTAATATGTAAAATTTAAAAAAAAATGTGAAAATCTGTTGAGTAGTTTAATTGCGTACACTTCGCCTTAAACTCGAAAACAAAAATGTTTAAATGTTTAAATGAAAAGAAATATATTGTATTTCACGTATATCAGTTAAATCATTCAACCGATATGCTTTGTCGGTCATTAATTGTTAAGTTTAACTAACAAATAACATCAGCATTAGTAATTTGTTTTGTTAACTTGCTGAAAATAGATTTCAAATAAAGAAACAATAGAGATGATGACAATTCCTTCTTTTAAACTTTCGAGGTCAACTATGGGGGAAGATTTCATAAACGTAGGATTTAAATTTATGGGCAATATATCATATTACAGTTTGCTACATTGTACATTAGCTTGTATCTATGGTAAGTATCTATAATTAGACTAACAACTTATAAGGAAAACCCATAGATAAATTAAAATTCCGCCATCTTATCTTTGTTTTTCTTACAATCACAGGGTTATACTGTTCTTGATTTTATACATAGCGGTTGAGGACTAGAACAGGCTTAATATTTCTTTAAATCATTCTATAGTTTTGTTTACACATTGTTGTCAATATTATGGAATTTATTGCAACTGCCATACGAGTAAGAGATTAAGCTAGCTACAAAAGCGGGTTTAATCCACAATTTTCTACAAAAGAAAATGCATGCCCCATGTCCGGAAAACAGATAGTTATTATCTAGTCGTTTGATGTGTTAGAGCTAGGACTTTATTTGATTGCTATAAGATTAAGAACTTTCCGTTTGCAATTTTTCTCGGAGTTCGATATTTTTTGTGATTTTACCATGTTTACTTATTAAACACCATGGCGTTTTTAAAGCCAATTTAAAATTAAGTTTTAATAATTGCTGAATAAACTAAGTAAGTAGTGTAATAAATTAAAAGACTTCAGAACTCTTTAAAAGCGCTTCAAAAACAATAGAACAAAAAAGACCAAACAAATTAGATATGTGGAGAGCTTTAAAAAAAAAATGAACTAATGAAGTTTATTCGCAAAAAAAAAAATGCGAGGAAAATTCCAAACGGAAAGTCCCCCATCATAATATTTTAACGGACAATCATGGTTTATGTTTGTATTCGTTTGACAGATCATTTATAAGGGGGTAATCAATGGATTTAAGTTATTTTTACAAGTTCAATACAAATGTTAATATAGTATATCTCAGATAGAACTAACAAGCAAATCAGACAATGCCACATGTTGAAACCTTGTGATAAGTTTGGTTGTAGAGTAATTTGATAATTATTTAAAGAAGTCAAATATTTATTAGTATAAATGATGCAATTACTATAAATATTATGAATTTTTTATCTTAAAATCAGTTCTTGAGCATTCCTGTTACTTGTTATTAGATTTAAAGACAAATAAAGGATCTAGGGAATACATAGAGACCATTGCAAAGCATACAAAAAATCAACAAATACGGACAGGCCAAATCAAGTGAACCAGATATTTTTTGTAGTTGCACATTCAACAAGAGAGCAGTAGAGATAACAAATCAAACAAAGTGAAGACGAGTACGCTGTACAATCATCCTAACCAAGAACATTAACGAGTACTACCGATAAGAAATCAGACCAAAGAAACGAAAAAGCTAAACAACATGTAAATCAACGAAATGAGGATGTATTACAACATATCATATCACAAAAAAGTTAAAATCATGACACCACGTCAAATCAAAGAATGAGGACACATGACAACACGTCGAATCAAAGAAAGAAGACGCATGACACCACGTCGAATCAAAGAATGAGGACTCATGACACCACGTCATATAAAAAAATGAGGACGCATGACACCACTTCAAATCAACGAATGAAGACGCATGACAAATGTCAAATAAAAGAATGAGAAAGTTGGACAACATGTCAAATTAATGAATGCGGAATTTTGACAACATGTCAAATCAAAGAAACGAAAAGGCCTCCTACATGTCAAATCAATGAAACGAGAAGGCTTTCTACATGTTAAATCAAAGAAACGAGGAAGCTTGACAACACTTCATTTTAAAGAAACTAGGAAGATATTGAGCTGACAAACAGTTGAGCACAATAACTTACAATTAATCTTAACCAAACAAACTTCAGATACAAAAAAAAAACCAGATTATCATGAATGTCAACGATAATATACTTGATCAAGGACATTAACCGAGTTATAAATATTCTTCAGTAGCAAACTCGAAACAAGTGTAATTATCAACACTTGAAATAAACCATACACAATAGTGATTCATATATATATAGATATAGGATATACACGATGAAGTACAAATGAATACGTTGAAGGAAATTAAAGTAGTTTGATGTTAGAATAACTTACCGATGTCTGTGATGATGTTTTTTTCTTTAGCAATAGATTAACTAAGACATTCGTATGGAAAAAAAATCAACTATTCTTCCTTGTGACGCTATTAAATGTAATGTGTCCACAAGGAAATATTCTGTCACGCACAGTGACACACTTCAGTAAATATGAATTGTTTAGTTTTTAAACCAGGTGAAATATGATATGTGTTGTATTTACAAATAATGATTCGATAAATGATTTTATAAGATATCCCGTCACTCGATACAGTTCATACTTATAGTTTTAAACGAAAGTTTGTAGTGATGTGTACACTTTGAAATATCTCTTTCAAGCTTCGTGAAATATAATTTTTTTCGATACATGTTGGTAAAATTTGTTCCCTCTAAAAACTGTTCATAGGAAATATAAATCCTTCTTTTTTTAGTGATCTAGAAAATGATGTATTTCGTTTGTTTACTACCATCATGCATGCACATCTTTTTCCTAACATCATAATACAATTTTTATTTATACAGATTTGATATAAAACATAAGACAAATGGAGTATAAATAAAAGTGTCAACCGTCTATAGACGGTATAAATTGGTCGAAGTTTGAGAGTGGCTTTCGAAAGAACGAAATGAGAGACATGACTAACCAAAGTAATGTGAGAACAGATACTATGAATTAAAAATTATAACTTGACAAAAAGAACTTCTCGTTTCATTTATAACTGTCGATAATACTTTTTAGGTATTCACTTTTGACACGGGAATTTTAAACGATGACTTATGCATATGTATTGATTTTCAGACCAGATAATTTTTGTTTTGTGATACAGTAACTAGAAATTTGTCGTCAATGTCTGTAAGGAATCAAGGTGTTAGATAAACAATTACGTTTCTATGGTTTTGTTTAAGGCTGCTGGTTGTACGGGGTAATCGTCATTTTAATTTGTGTACATGATTCATTTCATATGTTATATAAGCACCCATCCATAATGCCGATTAAAAGAATACATTATGTATAATAATCATGCAAAAGGACTCTATAGAACTTTAGCACAACCTCATATTGAATGGCACTTGTATAACACAAATTTCCTACGAGCATGTGATACTAAAATATGCCAAAAACATCCTTATGAATATTTTCCTCCGAATTGTATGTACTGCTTTTTATCCAGCTAACTCAATATTGTTACTGCTTTTAAATCCAGCTGAATTATCAAATGTATTTGTATTTGATGCAAGTAAGTCAATTGGTCAACTAGTTCTAATGCAAGAAAGTCAATGGTTTTACTAGTTCCTAATCAAGTAAGTCAATGGTTTTACTAGTTCCATATCAAGTAATGTCATTGGTTGTAGTGGTTTCTATTACAGGTAAATCAATCATGGTACTGGCTTCAAATCATGGAACTCACTGGCTAGCTATATAGACTGGTTTTCAATCCAGATAAGTCTTTGCCTCTCATGGTTTGAATTTCTGAAAAGTCAATGACGGTACTTTGTGAACATGTACTTTACAAATTAGTCCATATTTGGAAATTCATTGATTGCCCTGATTTTCCATTTGATTCAAGATTGTTGTAATTAATGATATAATTTCTGGCAAGATATTGATTGTACTTGTTTCAAGACAGGCATACCATTGGCTGTAGTTGTTTAATTACAGACATGTCATTTGTTACATTTGTTACATTGCAGGTAAACCATGTCGTGTAGTTGATGTATCTGCAACGGCTAAGAGCAAACAACTGCATAACTTGTGTACACCAGTCTCAGATATAAAAATGAGTTATTCAATTGATGTTGGAAATGTACAAATGTTTCAAAAGCATTAGTATTTGATCAATCCGGTATCATTTATTGAGAGCATTGGTATTGAAGCAATATAGTTAATGGTTTTGAGAATATTGGTATTGAAGCAATCCGGTAAATTGTATCGTGACTATTGGTATTAGATCAGTCCAGTGTTTTCTATTGAGAGACTTGGTTTAGGGTCAATCCGTTAAATTGTATTGAGAATATTGGTATTGAAGCAATCCGGTTAAATGTATTGAGACTATTTGTATTAAAGCAATCCGGTAAATTGTATTTAGAATATTGGTATCGAAGCAATCCGGTAAATTGTATTGTGAATATTGGTATTGAAGCAATCCGATAAATTGTATTGTGAATATTGGTATTAGATTAATCCAGTTTTTTTTCTATCGAGAGACTTGGTTTAGAGTCAATCCGTTAAATTGTATTGAGAATATTGGTATCGAAGCAATCCGGTAAATTGTATTGTGAATATTGGTATTGAAGCAATCCGGTAAATTATATTGTGAATATTGGTATCGACGCAATCCGGTAAATTGTATTGTGAATATTGGTATTAGATCAATCCAGTTTTTTTTTCTATTGAGAGACTTGGTTTAGAGTCAATCCGTTAAATTGTATTGAGAATATTGGTATCGAAGCAATCCGGTAAATTGTATTGTGAATATTGGTATCGAAGCAATCTGGTAAATTGTATTGTGAATATTCGTGAAAAACGTAAATTTTATAAAAATCAGAAGTGTTTGCGTCAGTTTGAGACATTTTTAACTATGAGCGGACACGAGTACTACGAAAATATTTCAATATGTTGTTTGTTGTAAGAAAATAATTCACTGTTTTAAATATATTCGTGGTACTCGCTTCCGCTCATGTTCAAAATTCAATAATTCTACACTGCAAATTCCTTGTTTTTACGGATGCGTCAATAATATGTGAACCAAGGACAGGAACGAACTTGCATTTCCAAATCTGCTGAAGTATTTTATGTTAACCCAGGTGATCTTGGTTGAGTTACAAAACATCAATGCAGGAGAGAAAACAAAGCTTTTTCGTTCTTTATCATGTTTATTATGTTTATTATGTTTATTATGTTTATGTTATTTTTTAAGGTAGAGAAAGTAAAGGAACGTGTGATTTTGCCATTTTTTTCCTTAAAGTCACACTGTCAGTGTTGTCAAAGAACAACCAACAAACTGTATCAAAATAAATGAATATAGAGCCTACCAAATTATAAACCTTTTTATCCGTGTACATAAAACGTAAATGAAATGCAACTAGAAATTTAAACCGATTTCATGTGGAAACAAAATTAGAATCCCCTGTCAATGGATTTTAAAGGAAATTATTTGGAAATATTGTTTTTAAGATAATTATAAAGATAAAAAATTTAGACACAGTAAATGTATAATCAATATTTTAAATATATAACATGTATTAAAAGGAATATCAACAAGTCTTAGATATAATTTTGAAACTTTAATAAAGAGTATGCAATTATTGCAAACCTTTGGAAAAATACAGAGTCAAATATGATACTATATAATAATCTCAACAACGTTCGACTTTCAAAATCCAATCCAAAGCATGCTTAATTTTTTAAATTGCATTGTGAATATTGGTATCGAAGCAATCTGGTAAATGGTATTGATAATATTTGTATTGAGTCAATGCGGTTAATTGTATTGAGAATATTGGTATTGAGTCAATCCGAAAAATTGTATTGAGAATTCGGTATTGAAGCAATCCGGTAAATTGTATTGAGAATATCGGTATTGAAGCAATCCGGTAAATTGTATTGAGAATATTAGTATTGAAGCAATCCGGTAAATTGTATTGAGAATATCGTTATTGAAGCAATCCGGTAAATTGTATTGAGAATATTGGTAATGAAGCAATCCGGTAAATGGTATTGAGAATAATGGTATCGAAGCAATCCAGTAAATTGTATTCTGAATATTGGTATTGAAGCACTCTGGTAAATTGTATTGTGAATATTGGTATCGAAGCAATCCGGTAAATTGTATTGTGAATATTGGTATTGAAACAATCCGGTACATTGTATTGGGAATATTGGTACTGAAGCACTCCGGTAAATTGTATTGTGAATATAAGTATTGCAGCAATTGGTAAATTGTATTGAGAATATCGGTACTGAAGCACTCCGGTAAATTGTATTGTGAATATAAGTATTGCAGCAATTGGTAAATTGTATTGAGAATATCGGTACTGAAGCAATCCGGTAAATTGTATTGAGAATATCGGTACTGAAGCACTCCGGTAAATTGTATTGAGAATATTGGTATTGAAGTAATCCGATTAATTTTATTGAGAATATCGGTACTGAAGCAATTTGGTAACTTGTATTGTGAATATTGGTATTGCAGCAATTTGGTAACTTGTATTGCAAGCATTAATATTAAATCAATCCGATAAATTGTAAAAGTTCACCTACTAGCTAATTTGTAATGAACATATGTTTGTTGTTTTGATTGTTGCTCGATATTGTAAATCCTAACGACAGGTGTCCTCTGTAAGCGTGTAGATGATCCTGTTCAGGCTATCTGTTCATTAGGTTTTTCCAATGATATTTTAGTCAATGAAATGAATTGCTATATGACTTTCATACACGTTAGAGGTTTAGCTAGCTATAAAACCGTTTTCTACACTAGGAAATTTCTGAACCAATTCAGAAAAATGATAGGTATTTTGCCTTCATTTGATGTTTTTGAGTTGTTGATTTTTTCATTTGATAAGAGACTCTTCCTTGGAATTCGGTATTTTTTTTATATTTTACATTTTGTTTTTTTATATCTACCATCATTTGAATCCTTTTCGATATGGTCAGTGCAGTATCGAAATGCACTACGTAATGTTTTGATATTAAAATGTAAATTAAGTCAATTTGTTTATGATTTATTTTCCACTTGGTGTATTTTCAATATAAACAGCCAAGGTTCTACAGAAATTTGCTACTAGTTGTAAAGGTATCAACACATAACGATATATCATGTATATAAACCGATGCATTGTAATTTTTTGCTTTCAAATGCCCAATGTTCAAAACGGCCGATAGTATCTGAAATCCTCATATTTTAGTACTTTTCATTTATTTTATTAAAAATGACAAAACGGTTTTCTTTTCTTAGCCTAATTTAATTATGATTTTCATATTTCTTATTAAGTTTTCTAGCAACTAGTATGTAAATGGTCGCCAAAGGCCGCAATTTCGATTTCCTATGTTTGCAATGACCTCAACATAAAATCTGCACAGTTTGATTAAATTAACCATATCTGCACAAATAAGCAGAAATCAACTGGACTATATTGGTACAATCCTAGACATCGCTATAACCAACGATCTATCGACATTGAATTTTGCATTTGGAGCTCGTCTGCTAAATCTGCCTGCTATTTTGAGATTTTCCAAGACGATTGCATTGCAATATTGGTAACATTTTCATACATTGTGTTCAACATGGCAGTTTTTCACCAGGTTTCATGTCAATAATTTTATTATTATAATTTTCATGAATGTAACTTACCGAATAAGACTATTTACCAGAAACATTATCACGACTTACAAATGTGATCTATTTCAGAGATTTCCCGATATTATCGTGTAATTCCGGATCTGCTTTTGATTTCAGAAGTATGTTTAAGTAATTTTTTTACCAAATATCTTATGATCTGAAAATCAATAGGATTTGTGTCATTTTGTCTTATAATTTTGAAGTGTTTCTGCAATTCCATTTACTTCATTCAACTGTTATTCAGTGGTTGTCGTTTGTTTATGTGTTACACATTTGTTTTTCGATCATTTTTTATACATAAATTAGGCCGTTAGTTTTCTCGTTTAAATTGTTTTACATTGTCTTATCGGGGCCTGTTATAGCTGACTCTGCGGTATGGGCTTTGCTCATTGTTGAAGGCCGCACTGTGACCTATAGTTGTTAATGTATGTGTCATTTTGGTCTTTTGTGGATAGTTGTCTAATTGGCAATCATACCATATCTTCTTTTTTATATGGTCATTTTTTGTGATTTGGAATAAAACCGATTCAACAAATAATCTAGAATAAACGGATTGATAACCAGCTCCTATGTATATGCTTGTTGTTTTGACTATTGCTCGATTATGGCAATCCTCAGGTGGTCTCTGTTGGCATATCTAACATTCTGTCTAGACTATCTGTTCATTAGGTGTGTCAGTTCCATTGGTATTATGGTCAATAAAACGGATTAATATATGACTGTATTGCAAGTGAGAGGTTAAGCTAGCTATAACACTAGGTTTAATTGACCATTTTCTACACTAGGAAATTCCTGTTCCAATTCAGGAATATGACAAGTGTTTTACATACATTTGATGTTTTTTGAGCTATTGATTTTTTCCTTTAATTTTGTTCCTTTTCGATATTGTCAGGTTAGTATCGAAATACATTACGCAATGTTTTGTTGTTAAAAAGTTACTTAGGTCAACTTGTTCATGATTTAGTTACTACTTGGTGTATTTCAATAATAAAATGTATAAGAATACATAAAACAATGAACTGAACACTTTTGCTTTCAAATGACCACTTTTCAAAATTGCCGCTTTTACTTCAATATCTGAAGTCCTCATATAATAGTCATTGGTATTTCGTAGCCTAATTTTTACAGGTTTTATTAATTTTTCTAGCAGCTAATGAGTGCCATAGAAATACATCTTGACTTCATGAAATGAAGCCATATTTTAAGTGTTTAACTCTGCACACTTTGATGAAATTAACACTATCTGCACACTTGTTCAGAAATCGACTAGTCTATACGGCAACCATTCTAGACATTTATCGCTTTATCGACATTGAATTTAGCATTCGGAGCTCAACCTATCTTTGAAGACAGTCGCAATTCAATGTTGGTAACATTTTCATACATTTTTTTCAACATGGCAATGGCTACAAGCTCATTTTACCAGGATTCATGTCAATAGTTTTATCAATATAATTTTCATGACTTTTCAAAGTTGTTCATAGAATAATGACCCCAATTTTGAGTTACAGAGGGGTCCATAGCTGAAATGTTTACAATCACCTACAATATATAATAGTACCCAAAATTATAAGCTTTTACCGCAAAAAGGGCAATTTTGTCTAAGATTTACACAAATCGACTTGACCCACAGAGTTCAAACCTTGAATAGCTAAGGCGAAATGCAGCTCTGAATTTGAATGGTGATTTAATATTTGAGATATAGTAGGTTTCAATATATATTGTAGTAAATATAAAAGAATTTTATGCGACTGTCATACAAGTGCAAGATTTAGCTAGGCATAAATCTAGATGTTATCCACATTTTTCTCACGAGAAAATGTCTATACCAAGTCAAAAACTGCTTGTTTATGGTCCCTTTTTCGCTCCTTCATGTCTAAACGTTTAGGGGCGGTAACCACTAAACTCATTTTCAGCTTTTCAATCACTCCAAAAAAATGATGTTGATAACTGGAAACTAAATTTGTCATTGGACGAGTACAATGACGACGACATAATAGCATTAAACGAACGCAATTATTTGGCGATGGTATTAAAATAACCACTGCACACAAAAACACAATGGCGTGATGTACAAGTATCGAGACACGCCTAGAAATATTTTCAAAATGGATCAAACTGTAGAATTCAGTAATTTACATAGACAATAAAATAACACTTCAGAGGACGATAACTAACGTCAGTACCTAGAATATATAAATCCAGACAATCATGTATAATTTTAGAAGCTGATACGGTGAATATTTATTAACAAGTTCTTGGTATCTTCCGATGAAGTTGTTTTAGAAATAGGACGAAACTTTGTTTGACATAACCATGGTTCATGAACTTTCTCTTCAGACGCCAGTGACGACAATTGCAATGCAACTTAATATATATATTATCAGAAAAACAGAACATGTAAGCTTGTTTTTAGAACTCCTACTGCGGTGTTTGATATATTATAAAACAGTTCGGTTTCTGTTTAGCATTCTACAAGTTTTTGTCTAGCCTTTTCGGTTCATAAATAAAGATGGCAATTAAAAAGCATTGATGAATAACGCCTTATCCTCTTTTTCTGTCTCCAAGATCAGAAACTGTTGTGTAATTGTTTTATGTTTGTCAATGAACAGAATTGATGCCAGAACCGAGACAAAGTTTTCCATGCTTCAAGATTGCTGGTCATGTGTATGTAGATCACTACACACTATTTAAGAGATAACTGTATTGTATTTGAAGCTTTAAGGACGTCCATCGGTAGTTTTACCGTCGCAAATTTAGTTTACCTGGCGACGCGATGCGAAGACAGGTAAACGGGTATTTGCGACAGTAAAACTACCGATGGGCGTCCGCAAAGCTTCAAATGCAATACAGTTATCTCTATTCTAATGCAAAACAAGTTCATAATTAAATTTCAATAATTATTTCAGTGTAAAATATTCATTAAAGATAATTCCGCGAAAAGATGTTATCCTCTTTGGTCCCTACACTAGGTGACGTCATAGGTATGCTTCCGGAGTCAAACATAAACACCGGCCATTTTCTGGCTTCTGTGCCGCTTCAGAATGTAATAAAATTTGATAAAAAGAAGATTGTTATGTGCAACATGTGAGTTTTTTGGCTTATTATTGTAGAAATTACATGTCAATACATTCAGCAATTCAAAATGTCGGCTTCCTTAGTTACAGACAAGGAGATAGAGAATGTTACGCTGACTGTCATCCAATCAGAACCATTGATACAAAGTGATTGCATTAGAATGTTCAATATAACATTGTGTCTTTGTAGATTTGAAGGATTTCAACTAGTTTGTCCACTTGACGTTCGAATGTCATTGGAAAATGCCGATGTATAATTATCATACAAAAACGTGCCGCGGAATACTTTCAGGTTGTCGTTTATTAATGTAATCCAAATTCTACTTATCACATCGAATTTTCATCATGCACTTTTAATAAAAGTGGGGCTAAAGATGCCAGTGGAATATTTAACTTCATATATAAAAAAAAAAAAACTGGCAACATCATGGTTAAATAAAGAAAAGGTCAAACAGACAATTCATGGTACACAACTAAAGATTAAGCAACACGAACCCTACTCAAAACAGTAAATAAAAAAGAAAGTTAAGTAGTTTTTATGTATTTATGCATTATTTTATTTCAAATATGTGTTAGTTCGAATGAGAAAGCAATTTAAGGTTTTTGCTTATTATGTCTGACAGTCTATTATTAAAATATATGTTTTGATATAAGAAATATCGTACAAAAACGGCGTATTCTATTATAAAGCAAGAATTTAATTATATGCTTTAACTTGAAATTCAATATTGGACATATCCACCAGTTCATCAATGTGTTAATTACCAATGTTTGATATATTGCGTTATGAACCAAGAATTAAATCAAACATATATTTTAAAAAAATCACATTTTCGAATGATAAAAAGGACACTTCTAGAACAATTAAAGTATAAAAACCAAATGTACCAGTATGTACATAAAAACATAAGAAGGATGTAGCAAACAAATGTTATTCGTATAAGAAATGAGAACAACAACAACAACAATTATTAGTATGTCAGGGCAATATAGGGTTATTTAAATTTTTTGTTAACATTTGCATGGTTACAGAGGTAAACCTACAATGTTCATAAGCGGGTGAAGATGTGTACTAACAATATACACCTTGTGATTATGTTCTTTGTGTTTTGTAAAAATAAATACACAACATATTGCAGTGAACTGAATAAACGAAAGATTCTCTATGAATTGGAACTGTTACATAACAGACATGTCAAATAAATATGTTTTAAGAAAAATTAAAACATTTGAAAAAGTTATATCAACAATCGTTATCTGATGTAAATCAAGACAGTAATAATAAACTAAATAGTATGTATAGATGTAATTGAAAATTGTTTGGAACCACTATAAAATATGCAAAATGCAAATACAGAAAACACAACCAAACGTTCAAACTAATGAAAACGCCCCCAACAATTCCATGTACTGCACTTAACAGGATTATTAACTATAACTATTAATATGTATAACTATATAAATCTTAGTCGTAAATACAGAAGTGTTATAGATAGCTGCCGTCTATAAACATCGTTTATTAATTTTTGCCTTTTCGAAAAATAATTCATGAAACTTAAAGGTTTTATGTTTGCATCTTTACCCCTAAGAAAACAAAACTATACGTTCAGTTTCTTAATCGATTTTTTGAATAAGACAAACAAACTTTATTTTTCATGAAACTCCCATTGGCGTCATTGAAACGACAAATGTGAAGATAAAACGTGAATTAATTTCAACCTTATGATTAATATTTGTAAAATTTAATGCGTTTTAGGAAAATCAGGCAATTGGGAAACTATACATTAAAATATGTGGGACGTTATTTGTGTTGCTGAGCAAATAAACAAAAACATATGCATAAAAGGAAAAAAATATTAGCACTGTGCAACAGAAGTTCCACAGAAAAGTATTGATATCAATAAAATGTAAATCAAATTCCTAAAGTCAAACAAACTATCAAAATGACCATTCCAATAGATACATTATTTATATATAAAACACTAATATACAAAGTCAGACTATGAGGCAAGTGGTCGTTTAATTATATACACAAGTAACAGTATTCATCACTAATATACAAAAGTCAAACTATGAGTCAAATGGTCATTTCAATATATACACAAGTTATAGTACCAATCACTAATATACAAAAGTCAAACTATGAGTCAAATGGTCATTTCAAAATATACACAAGTAACAGTATCAATCACTAATATACAAAAGTCATACTATGAGACAAATGGTCATTTCAATATATACACAAGTAACAGAATCAATCACTAATATATATAGTCAAACTATGAGTAAAATGGTCATTTCAATATACACACAAGAAATAGTATCAATCACTAATATACAAAAGTCATCTATGAGACAAATGGTCATTTCAATATATACACAAGTAACAGAATCAATCACTAATATATATAGTCAAACTATGAGTCAAATGGTCATTTCAATATACACACAAGTAATAGTATCAATCACTAATATACAAAAGTCATCTATGAGACAAATGGTCAATTTAATATACACAATAGTAACAGTATCAATCACTAATATATAAAGTCATACTTTGAGTCAAATGGTCATTTCAATATATACACAAGTAACAGTATCAATCACTAATATACAAAAGTCATACTATGAGTCAAATGGTCATTTTAATATACACAATAGTAACAGTATCAATCACATATATATAAAGTCATACTTTGAGTCAAATGGTCATTTCAATATACACACAAGTAACAGTATTAAGCACTAGTATATAAATAGTAATCAAATGTACCAGGATTATAATTTAGTACGCCAGACGCGTGTTTCGTCTATATAAGACTCATCATTGATGATATAAAGTCATACTATGAGTCAAATGGTAATTTTAATAAATAGAATATTAAACATTTACAGATACAGTTAAGTCTGCTTTATATCTTGACTTACATCTAAAAATTGACAATGATGGTCGCTTGAAAACAAGAACTTACGACAATATATATCTCCCAATTGATATGATATTCCCGTGCTTTTATTTCTATCATGATTTCCTTGATAGAGGATTTCTGCTTACAAGTAATCTTTTAAACCAAGAGTTCCAAATGGTGAAGTTGAAATCATCCCTTTATAAATTTTACGGACGTCATCACGAGTTGAGGAATAACTGTTTAACTGATAATATCTGATATCTATTTTATGTCGTAACTACAATACCTTTTCTTGTTTATGAATGTGACCTACCGAATTAAACTATTTACTGCATTTGCTATAACATAAGCAACACGACGGGCTTCACATGTTGAGCAGGATCTACTTATCCCTCCGGAGCACCTCATATCACCTCCAGTTTTTCATGGGGTTACAGCAAACCAAGTTAATTCATACATTGTTATTGACATACATATTGATTAGATACTTTTAAAAATCGGAATCATGCTTTTATTAACAGTACCATGGTTTATAAACATGATTTCTATATACTTACTAAGAAAAAAATATATATCATGAAAGCACATACAAAGCATATATTTTGAACTGTGAATTGAATACATAAAAATTCCTGAACAAACAAAATGATTAAAAAAATATACTTATAATAATAGGTACTCATGTTTTAATAAAAGTAATTGCATTAGTTTTTTGTATACATCTATTCATGGATTTGAATTCAAAAGTGATTTTATAATGTTTGAAATGTTATAAAATTCAGTTAAAGTAGAACCTGTTCAGCCTTAAAAATAAACCTTTGTTATTTCTTGCAGACTGAATGTGTATCTAACATATGTAAAATGAACGGTTTTTGCTTGACTGCAACATAATTGTATTTCAATGTTACCAATGTAATCAAATTGTTTATTACAATACAAAGATATGTGTGGTTGTAACATGATTATTGCAATACAAAGATATGAAAAAAGTCAAATAGCAAAAATTCAAATCGGACAGTCCCTTATAAAACGGCTAATTCAAAACAGCTTGAGTACAACAAACGAATGAAAAAAAACACAATAATATTTCTAACTTGGTACAGGCATTTCCTTTTGTAGAAAACAGTGGATTCAATCTTGTTTTATAACTAGCTAAACCTCTCACTTGTTTGACAGTCACATAAAATTACATTACATTGACAATAATGTGTGAACAAAACAAACATACTTAATAGGTTAAATTGTCAAAAACGGTTACAGCAGTCAACAAGGTTTTGTTATCTTAATCCCTATAAAAACTAAAATATAAACAAAGAAAAATAAAATGGCATATGGACAAAGCACATAAGCAAATATGTGAGACAATAATACAACAAGAATGTGTCCATAGTACACGGATGCGTCACTCGCACTATCATTTTTCATGTTCAGTGGACCGTAAAATAGGGATCAACATTCTAATTGGGAATTTAAATTAGGAAGATAATATCACAAGGAACATGTGTACTTAGTTTCAAGTTGATTGGACTTCAAATTCATAAAAGACTACCTTGACCAAAAACTTTAACCTGAACTTCGCACTATAATTTTCTATTTTCAGTGGACCGTCAAATTGTGGTCAAAACTTTAATTTGGTATTGAAATTAGAAAGATCATATCATGGGGAACATGTATACTAAGTTTAAAGTTGATTGGACTTCAACTTTATCAAAAACTACCTTGACCAAAAACTTTAACCTGAATGCTGGCGGACGGATGCACAGACAGACGAAAAAACGGACGTACAGACCAGAAAACATAATGCCCCACTATCGTAGGTGGGGCATAAAAATGGCATTGACCACAACGTATACCTAATACTTGCACTCCATACATAAACCGATAATTTACATGGACCTTTTCATATACTGACCAAATACATGCACTCCATACATAAACCAACAATTTACATAGACCTAAACATATACTGACCAAATACATGCACTCCATACATAAACCGATAATTTACATAGACCTTTACATATACTGACCAATTACATACACTCCATACATAAACCGATAATTTACATAGACCTTTACATATACTGACTAATTACATACACTTTATACATATACCAACAATTAACATAGACCTGTACATATACTGACCAAATACATGCACTCCATACATAAATCGACAATTTACATAGACCTATACATACACTGATCAATTACATACACTCCATACATAAATCGACAATTTGCATAGACCTTAACATATACTGACCAATTACATACACTCCATACATAAACCGACAATTAACATAGACCTTTACATATACTGACCAATTACATACACTGTATACATATAATAACAATTAACATAGACATATACATACACTGATCAATAACATACTCTTCATACATAAACCGACAATTTACATAGACCTATACATACATTGATCAATAACATACTCTTCATACATAAACCGACAATTTACATAGACCTATACATATACTGACTAATTACATACACTTCATACATATACCAACAATTAACATAGACATATACATACACTGATCAATAACATACTCTTCATACATAAACCGACAATTTACATAGACCTATACATATACTGACCAATTACATACACTTCATACATACACCGACAATTAACATAGACCTAAAGACCAACTGATAATTTAAATAGACCTATTCATATACTGATCAGTTACATGCACTCCATACATATACTATCAATTTACATAGACCTATACATATACTGATCAATTACATACACTTTTTACATATATAAATTATTAAATCTAATCCAGGCATTTATTGTTATCTTAGATAAATTTGTCCAGGCATTTATTGTAATTTTAGATAAATCTTGTTAGTTATTGTTGTTGTATATTCCTTTAAATTACCTGAATAACAAAAAAATGTCTGGTTAAAGTTACACCTGGTTTATGAGTGCATTCATTGACTGTTATTGTGATAAAATTCTAACATTATTACGATATTTTCCTCGTAAAATTCAAATCGATGAAAAGTTTATTTTAATTGAGATTCTTTTATTTGGAGATTTTTCTCAAAAAGATCTTAAGTTCAACAAAATGTGATTCACGGACAATATCAAGTCGTGTCCGACCATTCCTATTAAACATTTTAATATCTGCCTTCCAAGCAAGTAATATTTCAACAGTTTCAATGTATCTTTTTAAAACTGGTTTCACTCTTTTCTGTTAAATGATTGCAAGTGGTAATGATATGGCGTCAAACTATGGAAGCGCATATTGTACACCCCTTGTAAAGTTATTTTGTTGCTAATAAGTCGGAATTATTAGTTGTGTTGTGTGTTATAAGCTAGAATCTAATCATCATGTGGAATCAACTTGTCAGAATGATGAAGAAATAATTGCACTACAATGTCGACTTGTTGATATAAATAAATATGATGACATAGTAATAAGAAGTCGACATGATGAATTCAACTTGTTAATTGATTAAGTCGACAACTTGTTTATTTGAAGATGAGGTAGAACCACGTGACTACTTTGGAAAAAAATAGGTATATTTTAAATCGATTTCCGTATTTCGTTTGTTTAATGTGCTTCGTTTGTGTGAGTTATTTTGTATGGAAAGGGGGAACGGCAGTCAAATATCAGAAAAAAGTACTATAAAAATAACAATATGTAGGACAAAAGGGGGATATACCTCCACCATTTAGTCTGGCCGTTTATTTTCCTTAGTTCGTTCTCAAATGGAATCAGTATAATGATAAATTCGTGAAGGATTCAACGGAACCTTCTGTTTACGGACGCCATCACGAGTTGGTTGACCGTTATGGAATAACCGTTTCACAAATGATATCGGATATGTTCCTTACGTCGTAACTACAATCCCCTTCCCTTTCATGAATATGACCTACCGAATTAGACTATTTACCGGATTTGTAATCACTTAAGCAACACGACGGGTGCCACATGTGGAGCAGGATCTGCTTACCCTTCCGGAGCACCTGAGATCACCCCTAGTTTTTGGTGGGGTTCGTGTTGTTTATTCTTTAGTTTTCTATGTTGTGTCGTATGTACTATTGTTTTTCTGTTTGTCTTTTTTATTTTTAGCCATGGCGTTGTCAGTTTGTTTTAGATTTATGAGTTTGACTGTCCCTTTGGTATCTTTCGTCCCTCTTTTGTATGAGATTGCTGCTGTCAGTGTAAAATTGAGATGTTGACTATAGAAGTCAATTTTTCTGTAACATACAAGATTTAAGAAATAGGTTTTTTTTTTCTGTAGATGCTTTATTTTGATCTATTAAATCAATGCATCTACAAAAAAGACCTTTTTTAAAATATTGTATGATCTAAAATATTAGCTCCTATAACAATGAATATGCAATTTATGGAGATTTACAAAACAGTTTTACTTACTGCAAATTTTTTTTTGTCCTGTTCCCTAGTATCTATGTAGAATTGCAGTGAATTATATCGAAGGAAGAGCACGGGGAGGGATCCGCTAGCTAAATAAAAATAAGGAGATCAGCAAAACCTTTACCGCATAGTAAGCTATGAAAGAATCCGAAATGACATGTAAAACTACATCGGCGGGAAACCTAATAATCTAAATAACGAAGACGCCGACGCTTCTACTCAATAAAGTTGTGAGATGTGGTTTGATTGCCAATGAGACAACTAGCTACCAGATTTTAAATGCAGAGGATGTCAGCAATCATAGGCAGTCGTACGGCCTTAAATCTAGTCGGCTATAAAAGACCACCACGTGGACCCGGAAACAAATTTGAAACAAGTTGTCATACCAATGGAGGAAAGACGTAAAATTCTTGAGTTTGCTCATGATAATAAGACAGCTGCTCATTTGGGCATTAAGATAACTTTGGCTAGGATTAATGAATCATTTTATTGGCCAGGTGTTAGAGGTGATACTTGGAGTTACATTGCTGGTTGTTCAATATGTAATAAGAGAAAGAAACCAATTCCTAAGAGAAAGGCCCCAATAGAAGTTAAAGAGTCAGGTTATCCCATGAAGAGAATTGCTATGGATATCCTTGGGGAACTCACAGCAAGTGAAAAAGGCAACAAATAACTTATATAATTATAAGTGACTATTATACTAAGTGGACAGAGAGTCATCCCATGCCCAACACGGAGGCAACTACAGTTGCAAATATTCTTATGACTGAGGTTATTTCTAGGTTTGGGGTACGAACTATTATCCATTCCGATCAAGGTAGTCAATTCGAGAGCCACTTGTTTAAGGAAATGTGCAAGTTGCTTCAGATAGAAAAGACCCGGACGACTCCTTATCACCCGAAATCTGACGAGATGGTTGAACGATTCAATAAAACTCTTGCTACCATGCTCACGGGGTATGTAAATGAATATCACTCCAATTGGGACGTATTACTTCCTTATGTCATGATGGCTTATAGGTCCTCTCAACATAAGACCACTGGTTACACTCCCAATAAATTAATGTTAGGAAGGGAAGTGTCTACCCCTCTAGACTTAATATATAAGTTACCATCCCAAGTTAAGGCAATACCTAATAATCAGTGGGCATGGGAATTACAAGAACACATGGAAGAGGCACATCAGATTGTTCAGAGACATGTCTCTGGTCAAATGTTAAGGCAAAAGAAAAACCATGACAAAAATGTCAGTTGGGCTAAATTTGAACCTGGCAACATTGTTTATGTATACTTTCCCCTTAGAACACCGGGTTTGTCACCAAAGTTCACTAACCAGTGGCGTGGTCCATATAAGGTGATTAAGATACACTCAAGTGTCACATACACCGTCAATTGTGGGCGTAAGGGAGCGGGTCAAGTAATACATGTTGATAGGATGCGCCCTTGTCCCCAACAAATACTTAGGGGAGAACTTGTTGACGAACAAAGTCCTGAGAAAACAGAAGAGCTAGAATCAGAGATTCATGACGAAGAAGTTATCATTGACTCTTTGCCCTTATTAGATCTAGATGATCATGAGGATGTAGACAATGATCGGCCAAGGAGGTTTAGAAAAAATAGTGTTGTACTCCATTGTTAGGTTAAGGGTTCCATGTTGTATACTTATCGGAAGTAAGCTTTTGTTAATTGTTATTAGGCTTTTATATCTAAGGTTGAATCAGTTCAGGAAACATTTGTAAGGGTTAGCCAACGATACACAACAAATCCAGGGAAGTAACCCTGGTACGGATCTACGGGTACACAAAGTACCATCTGGCGTGTAGGACCCCCTGCACGTTACAATTCATCTTTACCTTAAGCTTGTCTGTTTGAAAGAAATGTAGGATGTAATCGTCTATATTGATGGCATTGCTATTGATTCCCTCAGAACAAAAATGTGTCAGGACTCTTCAAGAAAATAATTAGTTTGACCCTTTGTAAAGTGCACATTAGTAAAACAATTAAACAGAAAACATCTAAAGGTCATTTATTTTCCAGAAAACAATTAGTGTGACCCTTTGTAAGGTGTACAACAGTTAAACAAGAAATTTAGAGGTCATTTAAAAGTCAAAAACATGAGAAGTTGTAGATCCATTCTACTGTATCCACATCGTAAAGAGACAACTCCTTAAATAGGGTTGCCTTCTTTTTATTTCAGAAGTTTCAAAATTTAATCTGCTTTTGTTGGACACCTTCTAAAAATCATGCCCTGTATAAGGTATCGTATAGTGGGTTATTTTCGCAGGTGTAAAATTTCGCGATTTTCATTGAATAAAGTATACGAAATATTTTGGCGGTTATTATTTTGGTGGATTTAAAACTTTTATCAATACCTCTGAACGTGCACTTTTAAATTGGTGGAATTTATTTTGGTGATTAGTTCTATCTACGACAAATAAGCGAAAATTTACACGCCGCGAAAATAACCTGCTATACGGTATCAGTTAACCAATTAAACAAAAGATATCCAGAGGTCATTTAGAGGTAATAAAACTTAACAAATTATAGAGATACTCAAAAAATTGTAAATAGAATATGAGTTTTATTGATTGTTTAAGATCATACAGTGACCTATAGTTATTCTTAATTTCTGTGTTTTTTGGTCTCTTGTTAGGAGTTGCCTATTTGGCAATCATACCACACTTCTTATTTATATGACCAGCTTTTCATGGCAGACGTTTCAAAATTTAATTTACGTAAGATTCTGGCCTTGTTTTTTTTTAGATAATTATCGGGTTGGTACTGTTTCTCTGCAGAACTTAGAACTTTGAAAGTGCATTCACCAAAATTGTCCAAAGACACTTCTAACCATAGAATAATCATGAGTGAAATCGTTGTGTATGGAAGTGTCTTTATGAACGAATGGAAAGATATAAAGCGTGAAGACAAATCGGGTTGACCAAACATTAATTCCTTTTCTAATAAAAAGATTATACAGTCATTGCAATTACACATTCTTTCAATTTGTATGAAGACGGACATGATCTGAATGCTTCCAACTTCCATATAAAAAAGTTTTAATATAAAAAGTCAAGAAGAAGACGATAAAAAAAACGTTAATTTTTAACGTAATAAAAAAAAACCGGTATGATTGTAAACAATCTACAGATAGACATTGATTAAAGTTTCTTGCGTGTTTAAATGTGATGTAAAAATTCAGGAGCTGTTCTTCACAGAGATAAAATGGATTACAGGGTGAAAGAAGCTTGAAAAAAATAAAGGAAAACAGAAAATGAGATTGACCTCTCTTTTCATCTGAATACAAGGACATTGTACATTTTTCAATTGACAGAATAACTGGCGGTAGGCAAATGCACTTTGTTTGTATGCTCTTCCATCTATATCCCAAACATTTTACATGTAATGACATTATCTTGGAGCGATTATGTCATTATTCTGGTCGATTTCTATCGCGGCGAAAGTCTGAATCAATGTTTTTCTCGGAAATCAAATATAAAATCTATACATATTACTTCTTTGAGCGATTATTCTGGTAGATTTTTATCGCGGCGAAAGTCTGAATCAATGTTTTTCTCGGAAATCAAATATAAAATCTATACATATTACTTCTTTGAGCGATTATTCTGGTCGATTTCTATCGCGGCGAAAGTCTGAATCAATGTTTTTCTCGAAAATCAAATATAAAATCTATACATATTACTTCTTTGAGCGATTATTCTGGTCGATTTCTATCGCGGCGAAAGTCTGAATCAATGTTTTTCTCGGAAATCAAATATGAAATCTATACATATTACTTCTTTGAGCGATTATTCTGGTCGATTTTTATCGCGGCGAAAGTCTGAATCAATGTTTTTCTCGGAAATCAAATATAAAATCTATACATATTACTTCTTTGAGCGATTATTCTGGTCGATTTCTATCGCGGCGAAAGTCTGAATCAATGTTTTTCTCGAAAATCAAATATAAAATCTATACATATTACTTCTTTGAGCGATTATTCTGGTCGATTTCTATCGCGGCGAAAGTCTGAATCAATGTTTTTCTCGGAAATCAAATATAAAATCTATACATATTACTTCTTTGAGCGATTATTCTGGTCGATTTCTATCGCGGCGAAAGTCTGAATCAATGTTTTTCTCGGAAATCAAATATAAAATCTATACATATTACTTCTTTGAGCGATTATTCTGGTCGATTTCTATCGCGGCGAAAGTCTGAATCAATGTTTTTCTCGGAAATCAAATATAAAATCTATACATATTACTTCTTTGAGCGATTATTCTGGTCGATTTCTATCGCGGCGAAAGTCTGAATCAATGTTTTTCTCGGAAATCAAATATAAAATCTACATATTCCTCCTTGCTCATAGAGCTTTGGCCGCTAAGAAAAAAAAGATTGGGTGCAACTTATGCTTTACCTTTTATATAAAACAAAAACATTTTGTAGGCAGTGGCTTTTGGAGCAACAGGAGTAAAAGAAATTATGCATGGAATATAGTTTCATTTGAAAGGTATGAATGTTGGTAGATTATTCAGGAGTCGTACATTCACGAGGAAACGTGTTCTGTCAATGGGAAAATATATCTGGTCTCTATAGTAGATCATATCCATCTTTTATTGTTTTTATTTAATTTATTTCCCAACATCCTTTTCGGAAGATATGCAGATACTAGTAACAATATGGACGTAAAAGTTGTAACGAAAACTAAAATGGACGGTGTTAACTCTATATTGTAAAAAGTCCTCTTTAAAAACATTTTCCGGTTGACAGAATAACTACCGGTAGGAAAATGCACATTGTATATACTCTTCCATCTACATAATAATAAAATTGAGAATGGAAATGGGGAATGTGTCAAAGAGACAACAATTAGACACTGTATATTTACAACATTTTACGCATAACATTTTACATGTAAATAAATTATCTCGATGCAATTTTTCCGGTCGATTTCTATTGGTATCTTTGCAGTTTTATATCTTATTTTGGCGAAAGTTTGTATCAATGTTTTTCTAGGAAATCAAAGATATAATGTAACATACAAATACGAAATCAGGATACTAGTAACGATAGGGACGTACAAATTGTAACCAAAGCTAAAAGGACTGTGTTAGTTCTAGGCCATCTCTATACTGACAACATTCTTCTTTCAACATTTTCTTTTGAAAGATAACTTTTTGATCTTTTAATGTGGGCTTATATACTCTTCCTAAATATACATTGTTCGAGGGTGCAGACTGTATTAATGTTGCCTACAAACGGACGGAAACTTTATTTGTAAACATGTAACATTTACCTAGTAACATTTACCTAGTGCAATGAGATATTAATTTTATTAAAACGTTTTACATGTTATACACTTGATTAAAATGTGTAGCGTTTACAATGTATGTCAGTGTTGTTACTCTTCAGAAACTAAAATCATAGAAACGTTTTCATGAACATACAACTTATATCGAATACAAACATACATTACACCCCAGCTCCTTTGTTCTAACAGGGGTGATCTGAGCTGGATCACCAGATCACCCCTGTTAGAAAAAGGAGTTTGGTTGCATGCTTTTCTTTGTTATGACAATTTGGCGGGAAAGATAAACACATAATAAAACTTAGAAAATGATTAAATGAAAATTTATGCAGAAAAGGATCGATAAATTTCAACGCCTGTAACGGGGATCGAACCCAAAACCTCTACCTGACTGTCCATACTCACTAACCACTAGACTACGGACAGCTTACGTCAAACCCTCGTTATTTGTGGTATTTAAATATGGTGTTCGGGGCTCATATAGGGTATATAATATATATGTATATATAACGTGTTTTTCGAATATAATTCGGCATTTCAGGTTAAAAGATTACTTTTAATCAATTTATGGACGCTTTATAAGAACAGCTGGGGTGTAAAATAGTTATCCCACTCGGACTTGGTATTTCAGTTTTAGATCGTCCCTCAGGCCTCCAGCCTTCGGGATGATCTTACACTGACACACCGCGTCCTCATGGGATAACTATTACTGTACGAATTATATGTTAAGGAGATACAATGGTCAAGTGTGAATTCATAAAGAAGAGTCCACAAGCCGGAGGCGAGTTGGTTATTATTCATGAATTCACACCTGGCCATTGTATCTCCTACGTAAACTATTGTTGGGACGTCTAACCCACGGGGGGGGGGGGGATAACTTCCTATTATTGTGTATACGGGAATGTGCCAAAAATATTGGTCATATTTTTGCGAGCTTTTATATAAAAATGACCCTCCTTTTTAGTGACATCCTATATTAAAATGCATTTACGTTTGATAACTGTAAATTGATTAAGGGTATGATCTACATATCATATATAAATTTGCTATTGAGAATCTTACATTATTTATGACGATATGATATATGTGCACCAAACGATGTCAATTCATATATAAAAACTTAAGGGTAGCTGTATATTTATGAATTATGAGTGATGATATTGATTTAGTGCTTATATATACATGGGTCATATTTTAAATATTGTATATAAGTATATAAGTATAGGTCATTCTTTCTTAAATATTTATATAACTATAGGTACTGAATTTCAGTGAATGATATATTAAAATGGGTACGTTTACTGAGGCAAAAATGGCACACTCCTACCAAATAAATATCGAAGTCCCCCCCCCCCCCCCCCTGTTCTAACCAGTCTAGGGATCAAACTGATTACAAACTTACTTATGTATTACATGTATATATCAAGGTCTTAATGAACGAAAGTTCACTCAGTTACAATTTAGATATATATCGAGGTGTTGTTTTTAAAGTGGGTTTGTGAAAGATTTATAGTACTCAAGACTATTTGAAATGTGGTGTGAGTATATTTTATATATAGATTAGTAAAAACGTAATTCATTAATATTGCTGAACCTGCAAAAGTACTGTAAACCAACTTATTTTCGCGAGTGATTTATTTTCGCGACTTTCGCGAGTAGAAAAATAACGCGAATATAAATCGTCGCGAAAAGGTAAAACGTGGATCTTTCCGTCTTAAACTACATCATATACATTCGAAAATCGCGAAACTAAATAGCCGCGAAGTGGACTAGGAAGGATAAAACGCGAAATAAAGTATCCGCGAAAATAATTTGGTTTACAGTATCTCACAGAAGAACAAAGAACACAGAGAAAGTATGTTTTGTTTGTATACTGAATTACCTTTCCTTCAAACATTATATTTTATGCATAGACACGCACTGTCAAAAACACAAACTTTATGCAGTGTACCTAATTTTCGTTAAATACCATGAAACATGGTGCCTTAACAAATTAATGAATAACAAAATTGGGATATTGTGTACACAAATTTATGTTTTTTCTTATCTGATTAAATACGATCCACCAGGGCGCCATGGTGACTTCAGATGCAGCACAACAATAGAGGCGTTTCCCCCCAATGTTTTCCCTGTATTGGTCGGGATTTTTTCATATGTACATCTTCCTTTATCCTTTCATGTTATTCACATTCACAATTGTGTTTGACTCGATCGTGTATTTCATTTCTTATTGCGTCTAAAGGGTCTCGTCAAAATCATCTAATGACAAAACTTTTCTCGAGGAAGATAGTTCTTAGGTTTTGAATTTTGAAGTTTCGATTTAATCAATGTGTATCCGCCCGAAGGACGTATTATGGTATACCCTACGTCTGTCCGTCCGTCCGTCTGTCCGCAAATCCGTCAGTCCGATAATCCATTCGTCCGTTAAGATAAGATTTCCGTCAAACCTTTCTTGGCTTGTATAGATTGGAATTATTTGATATTTGGTCTGCAGCTTGGTAATGATGAGTTGAACGTTGTAAAGAATTTTCAGATCCGTAACGCTACTACTTCTTATTTGCCGATTGTTTGAAATTTTTACTATTTTAATTGTTCGTCAAAGTTTTCTTTGCTTGTATTGATTGGAATAATTTGATATTTGGTCTGTAGCTTGGTAATCATGAGTTGAACGTTGAAAAGAATTTTCAGATCGTTTGGAAAAAAAACAGTATCTTCGTTTTATTTTCGTTTACTTTCATTTTCTATTTTTTTTTTTGCAATAAGTATGAAATTGGTCAAACTGAGCCTGTAAGTCCTTTGCGGTTTCTGCTAAGAGTGTCGTATCGTCAGCATAGAGAAATAGGAATATTTTCAAGAATTTATTTAGATAATCTTCAATTTCTTTAGATACAGTTTTTAGTCCAGTTAAATCAGTTGTCAAGGTCATTTAAAAACAACGCATCTGCATCTAAAGTGTTCATAGCGCCCTGGTGGATCCGAAGGATCGTATATAAACAGAAAAGGAATAACAGAAATTGTGTGTACAAAATACGCCGATTTAGTACTTCATTAATTTTGCACCATATTTCATGTAATTTAACGAAAATTAGGTACACTGTATAAAGTGAGTAACAGTGAGTGCCTATGATTGAAATATAATGTTGGCAGGAAAGGATATTCGGCATACAAACACAACTTAATTTCTCTGTGTTCTTTGTTCTTCTCTGAGATAATTTTGCAGGTACAACACTTTTCATGAATTACGTTTACTAATCAGTACTCGGTTCACTTTAAAATATACGCAAACCACAGTTCAAATATTCTTGATTACTATAAATCTTTCACAAACACACGTTAAAAGCAGCATCTCGATGTCGTTCTGAATTGTAATTGTGCATTCCCCCCCCCCCCCCCCCCCCCCCCCATTTTTCCCCGCCAAACAAAACTAAAACAAAAACAGCAAATATGATTCGCTGACGAATGTGTTTGGATCAAGTCTTAATGAACGAGAATTATACATGTTATACGAAAGAAATCCAATTGACGTTTTTTTTTGTAGTTGTTTGGGTTTGGGGGGGGGGGGTCTTTTTATTATCTGCAACAATAAGAAGTGTTTTTGATTATTATTTCAAATTTAGAGCATATTTTGCAATATTGTAAGACAAGGCACTCTTCTTTTTGTATGTTTCTAATATTTCATATTTTTTTTTTCATATGATACATTGTCCAAGATTGTCCCTTGACCGCCGAAGAAAACCCCAAAGTATGGATTCACACGAGTTCGCCTTGCTATTATTATTGTAATTTGTCTTGGTCGTTTTGTGTCGTCGATATAATCGTGTTACCTGTTCGCCCTTAAGATAGAATAATCCAACACTTAGAATGTTTTACTTGTATGACAAAAATCATGAAAATGTACATGTCTGCAGAGCCCTGTGAACGTCCGTAAAGTCGACAGCGTAATTTTTCAGTTATGTATGGTTATTCTTGATTTACATACAAAAAAATGGAGACATTAATGCACAAATAAAGCAGAAATCTTAAAATTTTAATTATCTAAAGGAAGTGAAACAGAGTTTAATCCTACCGTTATTTATGGTGTTTTAACCCTACCGTTATTTATGGCGTTCGCCGTGGGTGCGTTCGCTACGATTCTCGTTCGCCCTGGATTGTTTCGCTCCTTTTTTGTGTATTGCTTTATTAAAAAGGAAGGCTGATCATCTGTGAATCATCTGAGTTCACGGAAGTCGTGCTTATGATACGAGAACACGATAAGGTCCCCTTGATTTTCATGCAACATTTCTTATTTCTTTCAGTATAGTAGTTCACTTAGTTTTATCTTTGAAACTTATTGGTCCATGCTTATTTATACTTGACAGCATTGCTTTATTTTGTTCATTTTGAAGCTTGCAGAATTATGCTTTAATTATATAAAATTTATAATTAACAAGATGCGTATATTGTGGATTTATTAAAAACAAAACATTAATTAATTTAATTTACCTTTTTATTGATATCAGAGCGAAACGACTCACTTTCCGTCGCGAACCGACCCGCCGCGAACAAACCCGAGGTGAACAGGTAATCGGAGCGAGACTACCCGGTACCTTTATCGCGCCGTATCCAGCAGGGTCATATTATGCGTTTTGAAGTTTATATCCTAAAATCAGTATAGCTTGCATACTCTGTTTTGCTTATATAGGGAGGGGAGTTGATTTAAACTTATCCTTTTTGCATTTGAGCAAAAAGGATAAGAAAAAAGTTAAAGAAACTTATGAAGTCTTCTCCCAAAATACAATACGTAACAATAATATCAGATTATTGCGAAGTCACAGCTAATTATTTGAGAATGAAGGAATTAATCATCAATCAAATTTCATAATTGGTTCACAAATAAATCGGAAATTAAGTTCCAATAAAGATTTAAACACGAGTTCAAAGAAATAATTAATTGGTAAACAAATATTTATTTATGTTTCAGGAGTATACGGTAATATACAATCAAACATGTCACAATAATTGCAAAGTAAACATACACATCACCTTGATTATTAAATGTTGGGCGAATTGACCCACTACGATGGGCGAACGAACCCTGGGCGAACCTGTATTTTGGGCAAACGGACCCTTTACCTTTCAGAAGTACATTACTAGGATGACTTCTGATAATATATAAAAGAGCATGTTTGTAGAAGAATGCATATTGCATTATCATGTTATATAGACAAAAATACAAAACAGTTAAAAAGAAAATATTTGAATAGTTTTGAGATGTTGAGGGGTGTATACATGTATATCATACATTATGCAAATTTATAGACTATTGAGACAACTTAATTGGACAATTAGAAAATGGTATTTTTCACTAATTTTACGTAGCTCCGCCTTAATACCAATAACACCTTCTGTAGCTTCACCTTTCTGTAGCAACGGGTGGTATTGTGCCTTGGCAACGGGTGTTATTGCAATACCCCCTTCTGTACCGGAAATGATCAATTTCGTCATCATTTTCATGTTAGATTAACAAATAAATAAAAGTACATAAAACAGAAGAGGATTTATAATATAAAACCCAATTTAATTTGCTGTGAATAATAATTTTAGATATATTCGTTTTCAGAAGTGACGTTTTTATTCTTCGAGCAAGATTTTGTAGGTGTGTGATTCTGCTATTTTTTTATATGCGGGATATTTTAGGATTTTTTGCTAACATTACCGGTAGTATCTTCAAATGGCATACATTTAAAGTTGTCAACAAGAATCTTACTTTATATGAAATCAATCGAATATTACCAAGTTAGCGCGATTTTCAGAGAAACTCTCATTTCATTGTGTTTCCCTTCTTCTTTCTTTAATTTCTTTTCAAATGATGGATGTGGAAACATCAACGATGTCAGAACAACACCATAACCCAAGAATACAAGAGCATTACGTATGATATAAAACATGCTGCCTTTCGTTTCGGGTATTATGGTAGATTGCCACAATCGGAAAACTGACAATATCACCCTCGACTTCGTCTCGGGTGATATTGGTTTTCTGAGTGTGGTGATCTACCATAACATCCTCAACAAAAGGCAGTATGTTTATAGTATCGTGGTTTTAAATGACTCTGTTCGTGTCGATGTTTACAGTTTATTGGAGTAATATGTTACTCCTAGCATATATCCTTAGTCCATTTTGAGTGGAAATAATTATAAGAATTTTATATCCTTATTTTTAAAAATATTGTTAGGGAGCATCATGAGAGCCTTAATTCTATGATTATGCGGTTTCAACAACGGTATACCCAGAAAAATGTTTGGAACCACCCCATTTCATATTTTTTGCCATCAGTATCGAATTTCGTCATTGTCTGAATGTTGTCTCATCGGAAGCTTACAGAAGCCGGCGATTGTTAATTTGATATTTAGAGTGGGGTGCACATATTCGCCGGGGACACAATTTCGCCGTTTTATCATTTTGAGTTATAAATACTTCAAAAGATAGCTGAAATGGAAGAAATATGCCGGTAACTAAGATTTTTATAACAATTATGATTTTATTTTAAACTACGGCAAAATTGCGGCACTTACCGCAAAGGACCGAAAAACGGATAACGATTTTCGGCCAATTTTTTGAATGAATAACACAATTTCAAAGAAGTATTTCTTAGTAAATCTTTGACTGATTGCCCTAAATTTCAGTTCTGTACACCTTTAAAATGTCTGCTATTGCCATCTATAATGAAATTGATTTGAAAAATATTGTTTAAAGCTGCAGTTATTTGGGTTTAAATAGATGTATAAAAACGGCGAACATGTGTCCCCCATTGACAAAACATCAGGCAATTTCAAACACCCTTTAATCTAACTTTTCAGATGATTATTTGCAAACAAACGCGTTTTCAAGCTTAAGAATATTTTGCATTTGAAGTTATCTTCATATAGAAATATCAGTATACTTCAAAAACATATAGACCTTAACATAAACAGTGGAAAACATGGAAAGATATGGCGAAAATGAGCACCCCACTCTATATTGCATATTACACCCATCAAAACTTCAAAGGGTCAAGCAAAGTCAAATATACAAATTATATAATATGATTTTATAATTGTCGTCAATCCACACAACGCTATGTTTTTGTTTTAACCGTGTGTGTGTGATACGGTATTATATTACATACTGTTAACATTATTTGTTTAAATAACAAAAATAGGCCTATCGGATATTGGATCAGAGCCGACATTCGTTTTGTTTTTAGAGGGTGTATTTTGACAGTCGGCAAACCTCGGGCCTGAACGACATCGGGAGTGTTGTTTTGACTGCGAGGCTGACACGAACAGTCAGAGGAAACGACTCTATTACTCTAATGGAAGCGCCATCTTGATGCTCAGTAATGTCTTTTTCTGTTTACGAAAAGGTTGATTTAGCGGATCGTTTAAGATAAAGCGAAACCCAACATCCACGGCTTCCCTCTTCATCTTCACACAACTACTATCATTGTTTTCATAGAACATTGCATGGTTCATGTTGGGAACCATATCGAAATATATTGGTTTCACTAATGTCCTGCAATAATTATATCACATAATCTATAATTATGTTTATAAAGAGATAGATTCCTTCTGATAAGAAATTATTAAGTTTGTACTATGTATGCTATTTATAAATTTTATATGTTTGCAATCAATCCATGACAAGTAAGTCAGCCACATAATATTTTGAGAACATGAGCTTTCTATCTATCTATATGACAATAATAATCGCACCGAAATAACCTAAATCAGACGATCAAAAAGTTGTACTATAGAAAATAATTGAAAGGAAATCTTGCGATTTCAACTTTTTTCAATAAAATGGCACATAAAGTTTAACTATTCATTTTATTTACATAGTATCATGTACACATGGTGTTTAAAGTTGTACTTCTCGATATTGGAAGACGAAAATGAAATCAAACACCAAAACAACTGCAAACTCGTTGCATGCTTACTTTGTTGTTGTTCTATTGTTATGCTAATCAAACACCACGTCAGAAAATATTTACCACACAGTCATGACGAATCCAAGATATAGTTCCTACTTCAAGTGTTGGCAGAATGTAAGTGAATAACATCCTAAATTTTATATATAATTTACATTGGTTGATATACATAATATAAACATGTATTTTTTTCACAAAAATGTACCATGTTTGTACTCTCAGTCATTGTTTAATTACTAGCCTAGGTCATTTTTAAATTGTTGTATCTGTATCTGTATCTGTATTTCCCACTTCTGTAATTAGGATGGGTACGTCACAGATTCCTTTCGGCTATTATGTGACGGGTTGGTCCGCACACAATTAGTCGCGCTTGCTGAGGAGTGCTGATTTAAACTCCTCGGTAGTAGTGGCGCACACTACTGAGTCTTCCAGATGGTTCCAGTTTATTGCAGTGCGCACAAAAATAGAGTTCTTGTACTGTTCTGTCTTACTAGTTGGAACTATGACCGCACGTTTGTTGTTACGGACTTGGTGGTCTATAATGTTTTTTGTTACAAAGTTATTATATGTTGTTGCTTTGATTTGTCTCTTTGGTCTATGAAATTGGATTAAATCGTCGGGAGGAAGCGCTGGTATCTTCCCCTCAACCACTTTGAAAAAGAAGATCAGTCGTTGTTGTTGGCGTCTTGATTGTAATGACGGGAGCTGAAGTTCTTTTAGCATTTTTGTCATACATCCTTCCTCTCTTGATTTGTAGTCTTTGGTAATGAATCTAGCACCTCTCTTTTGTATGGATTCTAGTTTGTCAATGTCTTTTTGGGTATATGGGTCCCAAATAATTGATCCATACTCCATTATTGATCGTATGAGAGCTATATATGCAGTTTTACGGCATTCCATAAGACAATGTTGTAGGTTCCTTCCAAGGAAGCCTAGGGTAGAACTGGCTTTGTTACACGTATTTGTTATTTGTTCTTTCCATTTAAGATCTTCTTGTATTTGGAGTCCTAGGTATGGGTTGGATGACACTTGTTCAAGCGTGTGGTTGTTAAGGTTGTAAAAACGCTGACTTTTACTTTTCAGGCTAAGCATATGTAACGTGTAACCGGACGATCAATGGATCCGTATCTGAATAATTCAGGATTTCAAGTGTTCAACCTTAATTTGCACCACAACAAGTTGTCCTATTTAAAACAATTAACACACACTTAAATGAATTCACAATGTCAAATATATAAGCTACACAATGCACATAAACTAAATTACAAGGTGAAGTTCCTCATTCACTTTGTATAAACACAATGCCTTATTATAGAATATATACACACAATGTCACTATGCAATCACTTTGCAACATGTATTAAGCCTGAGTATTCACAATGTCACTAATATATCACTATGCAACATGCATCAGACACTTTATTACACAATGTCACCAACGGATTACTATGCAACATGCATCAATTTATTTCACACAAAACGTATAAACACATTTTCACATATATACAACATCTATAAATAATATCCACCAATTTGTAATATCACCTTTGAATATTCAATAAACCACTATAACACAGTGACACAATAACACTTTCACAATGCTTTAATGCACAAGGAATGTATATGAACACAGCTCAACTCAGACACTAATTATCACTATGAATCCGAACGAAATGAATATATTCCAAACTGGTAAGATTAAACACAGTGCACATTCACTTAAACACCTCCACAATATAACAACTTGCAACACCAGCAAGATTTCACAATGTATTCTCACTAATACACGTCACAATGTAACAACTTGCAACACAAGCAAGTATACACATTGTACTTTCACTGTACAATAACTTATTATATAAGTTCACTTTATAACACAATCACTATTCGAAATATTCACATATAAATCCCAACACTATAATTTATATCCTTTGAATCACTAAAGCCACTCTACTTACCAGTTGGAATATTTAATCCTAGAAGTTAACTCTTCAATGGTCCACATAAAAATGACGAAGTTTCTCTGTCTTGAGCTGCCTTATATACTACGATATGGAACGGTCCATTATACGTGAAGGGGTGAAAATCAAGACTATACCAAAATTAGGGGTGTTTTAAGTAATATATGGTGCTCCAACTATGGAGAAACTTGTATACATATAGAAACACAATTAACAGGGAAAGACAACTGGAGTTTCACATCAAAATAAATATACTATGACCGATTTTCGTTACACTACCCACGCCTCAAAAATCATGCGTCCTCGCATGACTCCTTGAATATATCTGACATGCTGATAAATCATCTATCAAAGTGGTCATTTTTCATACCCAAACTCTTACCATAGTGCAGTCACTATTTCCATTGGACATATCTTCTGACCACAACGTCAGCCTATTATTTTGTCCATCAGGTTTCAACTGATGACATCACAAGGCACAACCCGTAGAAACAAAGTCTACCTATGTCCTAATTCCTGTCAGCCATATCAAAACACATTAAACTTTCTTCCTATACACAAACACTATTCACAGTATATTTCTCCTTTAATCCGAATAAAACTTTTTAAAACTTCCCACTTCAAAATATCTGTTTCCAACATAAACCTTTTTTTCTATAAACGTCTGTAATTTTGAGCGTCACTGCCAAAGAATAAACTCAAAAGGTCCCTAACAAATTTCGCCTCTGCAGCGGCCCCAAGGAGCCTACTCTTAACGAAATCTGCAGGAGGGGTCTTTAACATGCACAGGGCGTGACATATTCCTGCACATGGGGCCTCGGATTTAACGTCCCCATCCGACGGACTCACATTTAACTATGTACACTATTTACACTACAAAACTAGAAAACTATCTATAATAATTAACTGTGCATTTGTATTCAGATATCGCAGATCAAATTTATTCGTTCTTTGTGTAATCATACGTTTTTTGATTGAGTTAAGTCTGCTAATTGATATTTTATCGTATGTTTTTATATGTTGTGATGTTATGCTATTGTTTCAGAAAAAGGGAGAAGGTTTGGGCCCATTAAAACGTTTAATCCCGCTGCAAATATTTGCACCTGTCCTAAGTCAGGAATCTGATGTACAGTAGTTGTCGTTTGTTTATGTAATATATACGTGTTTCTCGTTTCTCGTTTTGTTTATATAGATTAGACCGTTGGTTTTCCCGTTTGAATGGTTTTACACTAGTAATTTTGGGGCCCTTTATAGCTTGTTGTTCGGTGTGAGCCAAGGCTCCGTGTTGAAGGCCGTACTTTAACCTATAATGGTTTAATTTTTAAATTGTTATTTGGATGGAGAGTTGTCTCATTGGCACTCACACCACATCTTCCTATATCTATATACATTGATCCTTTACTCAAAATGCTTCCTCTTTTCAGGCTCACGATTACTTTCTTCCAAACACTACAGTATCTCTTATTAATTCAACACCATCTTAAATTCCTGAATCGTTTTCCTTTTGTAAAGAATAAGAGGATGAATGTGCACAAAATTCGTCTGAAACAATACTCCAATTTTTCAATTTCACTTGATAAAAGTCCAATATCCATATCAAACAGATTTTCTACCATTTCCATTTTAATTGACAGTCTGACTTAATGTTACTTCTTACTTTAAAAAAATGCACTTTACTTTGATAACAAACACAACACACAAATAACTTTGAAATATAACAACTGGTTCAATCATATATTCATATAATTATTTACAGTAACGAAATCAACACATGAAATCCCACCGCTGCCACCAAATTTGTAACGTGTAACCGGACGATCAATGGATCCGTATCTGAATAATTCAGGATTTCAAGTGTTCAACCTTAATTTGCACCACAACAAGTTGTCCTATTTAAAACAATTAACACACACTTAAATGAATTCACAATGTCAAATATATAAGCTACACAATGCACATAAACTAAATTACAAGGTGAAGTTCCTCATTCACTTTGTATAAACACAATGCCTTATTATAGAATATATACACACAATGTCACTATGCAATCACTTTGCAACATGTATTAAGCCTGAGTATTCACAATGTCACTAATATATCACTATGCAACATGCATCAGACACTTTATTACACAATGTCACCAACGGATTACTATGCAACATGCATCAATTTATTTCACACAAAACGTATAAACACATTTTCACATATATACAACATCTATTAATAATATCCACCAATTTGTAATATCACCTTTGAATATTCAATAAACCACTATAACACAGTGACACAATAACACTTTCACAATGCTTTAATGCGCAAGGAATGTATATGAACACAGCTCAACTCAGACACTAATTATCACTATGAATCCGAACGAAATGAATATATTCCAAACTGGTAAGATTAAACACAGTGCACATTCACTTAAACACCTCCACAATATAACAACTTGCAACACCAGCAAGATTTCACAATGTATTCTCACTAATACACGTCACAATGTAACAACTTGCAACACAAGCAAGTATACACCTTGTACTTTCACTGTACAATAACTTATTATATAAGTTCACTTTATAACACAATCACTATTCGAAATATTCACATATAAATCCCAACACTATAATTTATATCCTTTGAATCACTAAAGCCACTCTACTTACCAGTTGGAATATTTAATCCTAGAAGTTAACTCTTCAATGGTCCACATAAAAATGACGAAGTTTCTCTGTCTTGAGCTGCCTTATATACTACGATATGGAACGGTCCATTATACGTGAAGGGGTGAAAATCAGGACTATACCAAAATTAGGGGTGTTTTAAGTAATAGATGGTGCTCCAACTATGGAGAAACTTGTATACATATAGAAACACAATTAACAGGGAAAGACAACTGGAGTTTCACATCAAAATAAATATACTATGACCGATTTTCGTTACACTTATAACATTTGTTGGCGTTGAAGCGCATACCCCAGTCGTTGGCCCATTTTTCTAGTGATTTGAGATCCTCTTGTAGTTTGTTATGGTCGTTTTGGTTTTTGATTTCCCGGTAGAGCAAACAGTCGTCTGCAAATAGTCGTACTGATGAGTTTACTGCATCTGGGAGATCATTTATATGACACAGGAAGAGGATAGGTCCTAGTACCGTTCCTTGGGGGACTCCGGATTCAACTGAAGCATTGCTCGAGTTTACTCCATCAAGTTGTACTCGCATTTTTCTTTCGGTTAGGAATGAAGTTAGCCATTTGTGGATATTTCCTCTAATTCCATATTGGTCTATTTTGTGCAAGAGTCTATCATGAGGTACTGTGTCGAACGCTTTTGAAAAATCCAGAATCGCAATATCTACTTGGTTTCCTTTATCGTAGGATTGTAGCATATCATGGATTGTAATGGCAAGTTGGGTCTCACAGGAATATTCAGATCTAAAGCCGTGGTTTAGTGATGTTAATACATTATGCTTTTCCAGATGTTTGAGTATATGACGGCATATGATGTGCTCAGGAAGTTTACATGGTACTGATGTCAATGAGACTGGCCTGTATTGCACATGGTAAGCATTTTTGCTAATTTTATAAAGGCAACCAAAGATGTGGTAGGGTTGCCAATTAGACACCTCTCTACACTGACACAGAAACATTTCTATATCTCAATATACATGTAGTATTGTACATCCTACAACAATGACAAAAGCCCATACAACAGTCAGCTATAAAAGGCAGAAAAAATGACAAATGTATAACAATTCAAGAAAGAAAACTAACTAATTTTATTTATGTAACATAAAAAGCAAACACACAAATATACATGTATGTAACACATCAACAAACGACACCCCAAAGAATTGCAGACTCCTGACTTGGGAAAGGCACATATATATACAGAATGTGGCGGGTTAAACATGTTAGCTAGATACCAACCCTTTTATGGGAAAAATTAAGTTTTAGTTTTTTTTTAGTTCTCAAGGAAAAGTTCTGGCTCCGCCACGGCTTGTTCTCAAGGAAAAGTTCTGGCTCCGTCACAGCTTGTTCTCAAGGAAAAGTTCTGGCTCCGCATATAGTGGCTGGGTCAAACATGTAAGCAGGATCCCCCCTAACCTGGGCCAGTGGTATAAAAAACCATTGTGTCTCATTATCACTATTTTGTATTTTATGCAATAAAACATTAAATAATATAGCTGCTTTGTAAGGAGTTTCCTCTTGGGTTACATGATCTTACATGTATGTGTGCAAAATGAAACATCTCTTGGAGGGAGGGTTTATTCTACATTCTACTCACAGGCACTTGTCTCAGAATTTTTTTTTCCTATATACCTTATTATAATAAGGTATATAGGGAAAAAAAAATCTGAGACAAGTGCCTGTGATTCTACTCCAAAACAGACTTCCAGGCAAGCTTTTTAATGTCATCCAATCAATGTATAATGACAACAAATGCAGAATTAAATTTCAAAATGGTATGAGCCATGAATTTATATCTTTATTTATTAATGAAATGCACATTTATACCCCTGAGGGTTGAAGGCATATACAAACAATACAATACAATATACACAATAGAAAAATTAGCATATTAAACATCATATATATAGTGGTAAAACAGTAATATTTATGCAGGCGTTGTGTCCACTCCCCTCAGTGCAAATGACTTTTTAATGAACGGAACAGTAAGCTGCATAATATCAAATTATGGAGTAAAACAAGGGATGTACTTAGCCCCACTTTGTTTAATATTTATATAAATGGCCTTGTAAATGACCTTGATCATGCAAACACTCAACCAATTATTATAGGAGATGTCAAATTAACATCATTATTATATGCAGATGACATTATTTTATTATCTGAAACCCAAGAAGGGCTACAAAATGCACTAAATGAGTTAACTAAATTTTGTTCCCTATGGAAACTTGATGTTAACAAACAAAAATCAAAAATTATAATATTCAATTCTAATGGAAAATCTCACTGTAATTATTTTAAAGTAGAAAAAGAACATCTTGAGACTGTTAGATCTATTTGTTACCTTGGAATAACTATAAATTGTTCAGGAAAGTTAAAGTCATTCAAAAAAAAATCTTATGGAAAAAGGGAGAAAGGCTTGGTTTAAAATTAAAAAAACAGTCTCTTTAGATAATTCCTGCAGTATGCTTGAAAAATTATTTGATACTTTAGTTGTTCCAATAACTCTTTATGGGAGTGAAGTTTGGGGTGTAAGCCAAGTGTTCAAAGATTCAGATCCATTTGAACATTTACATATTAAATTTATTAAAGAAATTTTAGGTGTACAGTGCAAAACAACAAATGTAGCCTGTTTAACTGAGACAAACAGAATCCCTTTGTACTTTAAAATTCAGCTTTCAGCTATAAAATTTCTAAACCATATTGTAAACTCGCCTAACACTTTAGTCCATAAAATATATAATAATGTAGAGAAAACAAGTAAATGGGTTAACATTGTAAAAGACTGGTTAAATAAATTAGGTTTTGGTCATCTCACTTTTGATACTTTTAATTTAAAATATCACATAAATAGTATCCAACAAAGAATCTATGACCAGGCTTATCAAATTAAAAATTGTTCTATCAATAAATGTGAAAAATTAAATTTCTTTTGTCATACTAAAAGAATTAGAAAAAGGCCCCCATATATTGATATATGTAAATTCAAAACTGACCGATCAGTTTTCAGTAAATTTAAACTAAGTGCACATTCCCTAGCAATTGAAAGAGGGCGTTATACCAACATTGAAAGAAGTAAACGCATTTGCTTATCCTGTAACAGACAAGAAATTGAGGATGAATACCATTTCTTCTCAATCTGTCCATGCTATACATCATTAAGGGATACCTATATACAAAATATTAATAAAAATCTTAATTTCAATTTTATTAAATTGCAGTCCACTATAACACTTAAGCATTTGACTGTACTTTTAAATAGCAGTCTACCAGTCATTATAAAAATCACCATAAAGTATATTAATGATTGTCTTTTATTAAGAACATCTGTATAACTTGTATTTCTTTTAATATGCAATGCCAACCTAATTTTTGTTTGTGTTCTTTTTTCAATTGTTCATGAACACTAATAATGTGTTAACTGTTGATATTTATAGCCTTTTTTCTTCTTTGCTGTGAATACCACTGTCACTCTAATATAATTGTAATCAATTTAACTATTGTAAGTTTATTGTCTTAATTTTGTATGCCATAACCATTTAATGTAAATGTGTTTGTGCGAATAAAATATTGTCTATTGTCTATTGTCTATATTAATTATCTTTGCTGTTAAGAAAATTCACCCTTTTTTTTCTTCAAACTTTAGATTTTGAGTGTTGCAGATGCTGTTCAGTTCAGTTTGCAGAGGTATTTCGTGAAATGGAAAGAAAGAAATATGAACATACATTGTAGACTGCTTTGAATATAAGGTGTAAGTAAATTGTATATGTACATGATATAATTATTAGAAATGATCAGCTTATCAGTGAGTATAAAAACATTTATAAGAGTTCAATATTTCAGTGTTAAAGTAATTTGGGTATAAAGCAAGGCAAATGTAAAAGATGGTTTGTTAATAGTCATGATAGTACATTACTCATCTTAATTACAATATCATACTTCTAGAAAATCACAATTTTATTGGACTGTTTTCTCCTGTTGAATATACAATTGATATAAAAATGAATCATCAGTTACAACAAAATTGTATCTTCAGAGGCAGATTAAGGGGGCAGTGGACTGATCCCCCCCCCCCTTTTTGTTTGAAAAATTTAGTTGATTATATAAGGAATCACTGAATCATGACTAGAGTGGACCCCCTCTGATGACTATTTCTGTATACATGTACATGTATGCTAATGATCTTTTGATCCTCGAGAGTTTTGATCCTTATATAATAACATTTTGTTTTATTCTTAATATATTATCTGATTATCTATATTATTCTTCTCTTTTGTAGGTAAAAAAGAGTTACATGTGCCAAAAAATATGTTTTTGAAAACTGTTAACAAGAGCATCAACGAATAGAAAAAAGAACAATACCAGGTCTGGACATTTGTGGCAGCATGCAATTATTACCAGGAAAAAAATGTAGCTGCACAGAAGACACTGCAGATCATAAAATTGCATGTAAAAAAGGAAAGCATTCCTTTTCATAGAATCAAAGAACTCTTTTAACCAAGTCAAGATGTTATTAGACATGTTATCATATATATATACTTGATGTATTAGTGCATTTGTATTTACAAATATAAGAAGCATGTGTGACTATGTCAGGTTACATGTATGCTGAGAATATTTTAATGTCACAAGGATATGAAATGGATAAATGAAATATTGTCAACCATTTAAATAAAACAGACAGGCTCACATAAAAATCAACTGCCTATGTGAAAGTTTAAGTTGAATAAATTGTCTAGAATTAACATACCATATATGCAAAGCACAGAATTGCCTTTCTCAGATATTTTATATGTTTAATAGAATGATAGTTGTAGCTTTTATTTTCTTGGAACTGTTTCAATATAAAATAAGGGAGATGTGGTATGATTGTCAATGAGACAAATTTCCACCAGAGACCAAAGTAAATGTTAGAAAATACAGGTCACAGTTATGTTTGACATTGTGTAGCAATATATGAAAGACACAAAGATTACAGAGTGTAAAATAATTCAAACAAGATAATGAACTATTAATGATTTCTCTTAAACCTGGCAGCAAACTCACTGAAACTAAACATAAAAGCCAATTACAGTCAACTCATATTCACAAAAGGTACTATTTTCGGTCAACAGGGAATTCAAAATACCATCAAAGGCAATGAAAGTCAACATCTATAGTATATTGACTTTAGGTTAATTTTAATCTACACTGCTACTTTTGCATAGGTACAAATCAAGTACTGTAAAATACAGATACATCTACCTAAATATTACAATAATTTTAAAGTTACACAATTGTACTGAAAATTAAAATTAGTACTACAATTTTTTGTACAAATATAGTACCTATGCAAAAGTAGCGGTGTAGGTTTAATACACATGGTTTCAGTTTTCAAGAACATATGAAATGGAATTAAATGTTACAGGAATATTCAGGCTGTCCAACACTTGAAAATTTGTTTTGTGATTTGCAACATTACAAAATGCATACCCTACATAAAGTATTATTTGTGACTTCATATTTGAAAAAGTTCATCGAAATGATAGCAATAATGGAACTAAATTACTGCTACCTTATTGAATTTGTTATCCTTAATTTTGTGTATTTTTATATAAGGTGCACAGATTTCTCTGCTTTTAAAACTTCCTATATGAAGCCGTCCAGTTTTCTTACTATTGGAAATTTCTCATTATTATCTGGAAGACATCGCTTATTACCCTAGAGAACCTCATGTTTATCATTGAAGATGTGCTTCACAACGGTTACCTTGGAACACAGGCACTTGTCTCAGAATTTTTTTCCCCTATATACCTTATTATAACAAGGTAAATAGGAAATTTTTTTCTGAGACAAGTGCCTGTGCCTTGGAAGTGTACTTGCTCACAATATGCTATGCCCCAACAGGAAAAATATATTCCATTAAAAAGTAGCAGTGATATTGTTGACTTTTTTCAAAACTACCTCTACCCTTTTATATTGGGAAAATATGCATCTTTTTCATCAAATTGGGAAATTTAAAATAAACTGTGAATTTGACCGAAACTTCAATTTACAGACCCATTTTTAAGAGTCAAACCCTGCTTTAAATTAAGACCCCATTTTGTCAGTGATGACCCTAAAGTGTTCACATATAGTCATTTTAAGCATGAACATTTTTTAAATGAGTGTTTTTCAGTTCGTATTCATGCAACTTCTTCTGAGACTGCACTGTTTAGGAAAAAGTTGTCTTTTTGGGAATAATTTTAAGCCATTTTTTTTTAAATTCTGATTCTTCTCCAGTGGAAAAAGCCTTTATTCTCCATAAATTTAAGGCAAACAATATCACTCAGGGACACTGAGTAGTTAGCTGGTTTGTATTCTGTAATTATTGCATGGAACACAAAAATATAAAAGAATGACAGGATATAAAGCAAAGTGGGGAATACAGATTAACAAACAATGTTGATAGTGCTCCTAACATACATCTGCCTGCTGAGATAACACAATTAAATCCATGCTAAGAAACCTACAAATTATTTGACTGCCTATTTCCTCAAATAAAAAAAAGACACAATGAACCCAGTGAAATAATTGGCAGATCCAGGGTGTTTTCCTAGGGTCGGAATTTCTTTTCAAAATGACTGGATCCTCGCCTGGAATATATCACAGCTTGGTGTCAAAGGGTGTTTTCCTAGGGTCGGAGTTCCTTTTCAAAATGACTTGATCCTCGCCTGGAATATATCACAGCTTGGTGTCAAAGGGAAATGCTATCTTGTTTATTATATATTAACATACAAGGAGAATAGATGGTACAGTCTGTTTTTGTTAGATGTATTTCTATTTGTATCCATCTGATGATTTGAGTCTAATGGTTTGTTCTTATATTGGAATATTCTACCATAGCCCATCTATAAGTGGAAGGTAGGCGCCTAATACCATGTTTAACCCCCTTTATTCTGTTTGCGTCTTTCCCAAGTCACGAGCCTGTCATTCTGTGGTTTTCGTTATTATCTATGTTTCATACTTGGTTTTTCGTTCATTATTTTGTACATGTTTACAACGTTAGTTTTCTTGTTTTAATAGTTTGATTTGTCCTTTTGGGCCCTTTTATTGTTGAAAATATTGGTATTGCTCTGCTCATTGTTAAAGGCCATCAGACGTCGTTCGGCATAATCTACATATAGTTATAAATTTCTTTTTCATATTGGTCTCTTGTGGAGAGTTGTTTCATTGACAACTATTCCGCATGTGTTTGTCAAGCCTACCTTTTGTATAAAAAGCGAGGAAGCGTTCCTACATTTCGTGGTCGGCGGTGCTTTCTCCACAAATGTTCACTCTTTGGCTTAAGTTTGTGGAATTTTAATAACTTTCTGAAACTTTTTTCTATTTCTACCAAACTTTGAAGGAAGCTTGTTTATGATGTTAAGAAAGTAACTATCCAGAATTAAATTTTGAAGAAAAAAAAATCGGTTTATCCGTATTTTACTTATAATTAAATGGACTTAGTTTTTCTGCCAGTTGTCATTTCATTCACTCTGGATTTTTATGCCTCACCTACGAGCTTTCGGGTCGATCCGGCCCAACAAAAAATATTTTATAAGGAACAAAAATAAAGATATATTAATTGTAATTCATAAACTTGCATGATTTTTATTATAATGTAAAAGCTTTACGGTAAAAAAAAAAGGTCCTTTAAAAAATATATGCTTATAAAACAACTAGGTTGATTATGTTTTTATTACAAGTTTTTAAGATAATTGGGTATAATTATATTAAAACGTATTTAAAAGAATTCAGACATAAACATTAATCAACAGTAATTAGCATAGTAGAGGACATTATGTTTCATAATCGAATATAGATTTTGACCACACATGGACAAAATTAAAAGATATATATAGTATCTAGTAAAGACTGCGAAAAAAATATATATCTTTTGTCCTTATTTTTTGTTGAGCCTACTACATTTGAAAATGTCTGTACCAAGTCAGGAATATGACAGTTCTTGTACATTCGTTTTTTTATGTGTTATGTTATATAATTTTGCCATATGGACTTTCCGAATTGATTTTCCTCTAAGTTCAGTATTTTTTTGTGATTTTACTTTCTACCCCACATTTTGTGTTTGCCCTCTTTACTACAAAGTTGGCGAGACACTGGGTTCCGCGTAACCCTTACGATTTTTCTATAAAATCTTTTATAATAGATCATAGTATGTTTTAACGATAAGATGAAAAGAAAAGAAAAAGTCAAACTAATGTTTATTTATGATTTTACATTGACAAGGACTTAAAATATTTACGTCCCTGACATTGACTAATACAGAGTTGTCCAAAAAAGTAAAGAAAAATCAGAAAACTGGAATATAAAAATATACTAGTTGTGATCAGTTGTCTATGGTACTGTCATATACGCACATAATAACAAGCCGCTTTTGTTTTAGATAGTTTAATTATGTATTCTTATTTTAGAACAAGAAAAGTCTATAAAAGATGAAAAAAATGACAGGCTGAATTAAAGAATCATCACCGACTCAAGATGCAAATTAACTGTCACTAGATTCGAATCGATATTGAGAATCGTTAATAATGTTAATAAAATATGTGCACAACAGAAACAAATAAGTTGAAGGTTCCCATTTTATAATCATATATAATATATATCATGAGTCGAACTTTGTGACAAGCGCATGGCTGTAATTTTAATACGCGTTAGTTAGTTTTAAAACTGTATATTGACCTTTTAATTTTAGAATAATAGAGTTCAAATATAAATGTTTTTAAACCAATGGCAAGATGATTTATTTTTCGATTATCTCTGATATTTACTCATTTGATATGGTAAAAGTCCCAACAGGTTCGAATAAGATCTTCCCAGCATATTAGCATTGGTTTCCCTCCCCTTACTTATATTCCCCTGACACGACGCAATGGTTACTCGACTCTACGAAGAGCTCCGCGATTTTTGGAAAAACTCAGGGAACTCGGAAACAATGCCACTGAGGAATAGTTGTGCATTGTGTCCACTTAAAATCATCAATTGTAATGGCACAGGAGACTGGTCCTTTCGTGATGCAACGTTAGAATATACTACACGAGATGGCTGTTTGCTGGAACAGTGGTTTTTGAGTGGTATTAATTGGGTCACTGCAGCGCTATCACACCGAGGGAAAAATGAAATGAACCATGTTCAAAAAAAGGCATTTGATAGTCTTCTGAAATATGTTGGTGATATAGGTAATGAATTCTTTACTTTATTCTCGGGCATACGATTTTAACCAGTTAGGGGACTTACTTAAACAAGTGATTTTCGAAATCACTGATTCAAGTAACATTATTTCCATAAAGGTTGGAAGTTTAGTTCAATAGAGCCACATGAGCTTAGCAAAAAATATTACTACACTTAGCCTCTTATGTTTACCGTTTTCATAGTAACAGGACTTAAAGTGGCAAAAAAGGGGGAAAATGAGGTGTTTACAAATTATGATCAATTATGACCTATAAAAAGAAAATAATATAAATATTCAGGCATTTAAGCTTTTTTCAGTAAAAATAAAACAAATGAAAAATGTTTTTAGCAGTAAACTTTCTTTAAAAAAAATCTATTTAGCTTAAATAGGGTAAAAAGTGCAATAAAAGGGGGATTTTAGAGCCTATTTTGATCAGGTGTTGTAAAAAAAGGCAGCCATTTCTTATATTGTTGATTATAAAAATAGAGAGAATGAATTCAGGTTAAACAAGAAAAGAAAAAAAATCAGTGGGCAATTTGACTGTGTTGAAAGTTGAAATAAATTGACCATGAAAAGTCCAGTTGTCCTGTATTTACCTAATCAAATTACCTCCCTTTGCGGAGTTCTCTTTAGAGAAACACATTAAAAACAGGAGGGAAAATGTAAACAAATGCAGACAACAAGGTTATTTTACGATTTTGTTCATGTTATATATTCAAGCATAATGGGAAATGGATAATTTATTCACAGTGATGTTAGCCTACACTTTTATATATTGTTAAGTTGGTATGATGTCCTCATATTATGAAAATATTGTCTGAACAATGGAACTATGTCTGTCTGTAGACAGTGTAAAAAAAAACTTTGCTTGCCATAACTAGCTTGTTTAGCATATATATTCATCCATGTAGAATCTGTAATCTTCGATTTATAAAATGAGTGGCATAAAAGATTTCCTACGCAATTGTGACAAGTGCAGTGATGACAGGTATTTTTGAAACCGCTTTCATTTGAAAGAGACATGTATAATTTTTTGTCAGAAATTTCTTTACTTGAATCTGACATCCCTTTCCATTAATTGTACACCACAACTGAGGACCATTCATAGAAATGTTATCATCCAAACAACTTACAAGAAACATAGATGGAAAAATTATGGTGTGCCTTCGGTACATGTAAATGCTAAAAAAGCTGGGGATCGACATGTTGCACCCAAGATGTTTCAAAGACTTGTTACAAGGACACCGACGTTTTCATTCCTATTGGGACAAGTAAGTAGACAATGCTAATGATTTGTTTATGTAAAAAAGATACAGTGATCATAATTGCACTTATAAGACCAAAAGGTAAACAAATGCAGCTGTCAGGTACCCCTCCAAAAATAAAACACAAAAAAACATGAAAACACAAAAACAACAAACCTTACAGTTTATCTACCATTTAGCTTTAATATCATAACTGTGAACTTCTTTAATATCCCCTTTTTAAACTATTTAACATAAAATAATCTTGTTTTTGAGAGAGAAAAAATAACATAAATGCTGTTTCATGTCTCCTTACCATATTTGTAAGGTTTTGTACATGTACATGATAATCACATCATTTCATGCAAGTCCTTATGAAATAAAAAATGTTGCGGCAAGAATGCTGCAAAATTGTGACTTTAAAGCAGCAAACTGATGAGGGTGTCAGAACATTAATGCTTCTACTGACATCATTCTGGCTTCTTTGCAGTGCTATTTCAATCCATGACAAAAAGCGCCGCAATGTCCATAAAGCAAGCATATAATTTTCTAATTTCTCATTCTAAATATTGTATATACTAAAATGATGCCAGAATAAGCCCAATAAGAGCAATTATGATTTGAGTGAGGAATTGGGTGTTCAATTATTGTGAAGACTTGTATGTAAATGTAGATTAACATGATTAAAAGTAAATGCATGATATTAAAGTTCAATCTCTCATGTAGTTAAATCAAGGAAGTTGTCTTATCCTGAAAGACCTGAAAAGCATTTTCAAAAAAGTTGTAATTTTCTCCAGGGACGAATTATCATGTAATGGGGCGAATTGGTACCTTCTAGTACATTGGTTGGCGTTTCCCTTCCCTTTCTTAATTTAACCGTCACTAAATTTTGAAGTTTATGCAGAAAGAAGTTTGATCAATTGTGTTTTTGTTACCCTCTATAGTCAGTTTGAAAGTGTTATTTGTTTGAAAAAAAATGTAGTATAATCACAAAACACAACACCTTTGACTGAAGTGAGGGGGCTCCTGTTGGGATCATGGAAATTATGTTGGTATTATTGAAGGTATGGATGTTGCATGTTGACAGTTCATGAGTTACACATTTTAACTTTCCTTTCTTTTAATGTAGGAATATTAAGTTCATTACTCGGTACATTAATATTGTACATATAGGAATAACCTCTGAGGATAGAACTTTGCTTTCTGTAACAGAAAAAGATATCATAATAACCCTGAGTGCACAAAAAAATTCATGATGTAATTTAAAAAGGAGTAAAAACCTTTCCTCAGGTAATACTCACCACTATACGTATGTACCTGGTTAGACATTACTTGACCTTAGTCACTTAGCATCATTTAAGCGACAAAACTCCAATATAGCTGTAATGTTGCCACAACTATGATGTGCCAGAAGGATTTATAAGGGCGGACAACCTTCTTTCATTCATGTTTACTTGAGATAGGTTTTAAAATTTATGTTTTTATGTACATACAAGTAAAAATAGTAAATACATGTTGTTCTGATAGTTATACACAGAATGAGATCAATTGTGTATCTTTTTTCTTTAATATTACAGCATTTTGTAGACTGTGTAGAGAAAAACTACTTGGAACTAACAGTATTGAACATGTTGAGGATCGAGGTATGTCTTTTAATATACATGTATATATAATTTTCCCTGTACACATGTATACTCAATAGTCAATAGTCAATAGTGAGTTTATTAACAATATGTCAAACTTCTGTACTCATAGGTACATGTAGTTTATATATGACAAGAAAGAAGGTCTTTTAATTCAAAAATAACAAAAAAATAAACTTTCCAATTTGGTTTTCATATTCCATATATTCCATTTACTTGGCTGTAGCACATTTTATTTGCATTTTGAATTGGTAATCTGGTTTCATTATTATTAACGCATTAGTTAAAATCTATTGAAATAAAAAAACAAGGTTTTAATTTCAGGATAAATTTCTATATCTTTTTTGTATAAACATGATAAAACGTATTACCTCAACTGAACCCTTATATAGATATAGGAAGATGTGGTATGAGTGCCAATGAGACAACTCTCCATCCATATAACAATTTAAAAAAAGTAAACCATTATAGGTCAATGTATGGCCTTCAACACGGAGCCTTGGCTTACACCGAACAACAACAAGCTATAAAGGGTCCCAAAATGACTAGTGTAAAACCTTTCAAACGGGAAAACCAACAGTCTAATAATATAAAAAAAAACAAGAAACGAGAGACACCTATATATTACATAAACAAATGACAACTACTGTATATCAGATTCCTGACTTAGGACAGGTGCAAACCCTTATAACCCATTCATGTACATGTATTACTAACTCCTCTAAGATAAGTGACTAAAGTTGTTGTTTCTTTCAATTTAATCATGTGTATTCCAGAATTTATTACTGTTTCAATTTCAATTAGTACTACTAGTACCATGTTTAAAATACTCATAAAAAGTTTTCTTTTCTTTTAATTCAGAAGAACACTACTGAAGACAAATACAAAGATGCTGAAGCTGAAATACTACCACCTTAAAGAAAAAGGGTAGGTATAACTGTGTATAAAACAGTGTCATACAATTAATAGAATGTCTCATAAACTTGACTTTTAAGCTCACCAGGCCAAAAGTGCCAAGTGAGGTTTCCTGTTTGGTATCCATCATCTTCATAGTCCGTCGTCGTCTGTTAACTTTACAAAAATCTTCTCCTCTGAAACTACTGGGCCAAATTAAACCAAACATAGCCACAATAATCATTGGGTTATCTAGTTTTAAATATTTAGTTTTTATATCTCTGAAACCAAAGCATTTAGAGCAAATCTGACATGGGTAAAATTATTTATCAGGTCAAGATATATCTGCCCTGAAATTTTTAGATGAATTGGACAACCCGTTGTTGGGTTGCTGCCCCTGAATTGGTAATTTTAAGGAAATTTTGCTGTTTTGGGTTTGTATCTTGAATATTATTATAGATAGAGGTAAACTATAAACAACAATAATGTTCAGCAAAGTAAGATTTACAAATAAGTCAAATGAAGGAAATGGTCAGTTGAGCCCTTTAAGGGTAATTGCCATTTATAGTCAATTTTTAACCATTTTAGGAAATCTTAGTAATCTTTTAGAAAAATCTTATCCTCTGAAACTACTGCGCCAAATAAATCAAAACTTGGCAACAACCATATTTGGGGTATCTAATTTAAAAAAAAGTGTCCAGTGCCCCAGCCATCCAACCAACCGCTAAAAATAAAACATAGGGGTAAAATGCAGTTTTGGCCTTATAACTCACAAGCCAAAGCATTCAGAGGAAATGTGATGGGGTTAAATTGTTTATCAGGTCAAGATCTATCTGCCCTGAAATGTTTCAAATGAATCCGACAACCCATTGTTAGGTTGCTGCCCCTGAATCAGTAATTTTAAGGAAATATTGCCTTTTTTTTTTATTATCTTGAATATTATTATAGAAAGAGATAAACCATAAACAGCAATTATGTTCAGCAAAGTAAGACCTAAAAATATGCCAACATGAGCAAAATGGTCAGTTGACAGCCTAAGGAGTTATTGTCCTTCATAGTCATTTTTTATTTTTACTACAATTTACCACTGAAACTACTGGGCCAAGTTCATTATAGATAATTGTAAGCAGCAAGAATGTTCAAACACATCACCATCACTGAAACACAATTTTGTCATGAATCCATCGTCATCCTTTGTTTTATATTCACATAGTCCAAAATGAGCGACACAGGCTCTTTAGAGCCTCTAGTTTAAGTCACCTGGCCTATTTTGATTTCATCTGGCACAAACTTTTTCAAAAATCTTCTGATGCAACTGGGCCAATTGGAACTAAACTACATGTATATATAGTAAATTTGTATTTCACTGAACTTTATTTTTACTTATTTATTTTCAGGAACAGAACAGGCTCCAAAACAACAGAATCAGACATTCATTTGTTCTATGGATGACTGCATTTGAGAGTTCAAGAACCAGATCAGTTTTGATCTCCTTCAAGGCAGCTGTGAATATAAGCTAGAGAGAGGACCACTTAAAGATCAGTATGCCCAAAAGCTGTCAAATAATATACATCATTGTCCTGATATGCAAGCAGTCTTATTAGAAAATGCATGTAATACAGACTTCAGTGCCAACAAAATGGGATGAGCATTGAAAGTGAAAAAAACAAACAGAAAGAATTGTTGACATATTTATTTAATTATGGGGAAAATCTAGCTCTAAATTGACCCTTATACAGCTGCAGAAAGTATGAGATCGGGTGTATATACCTTTAGGAAAGATGAATTCTTAACTGACCAGCAGATAAATGGGTTCTTTACTCGATTGACACAACAACAGAGACCAAAGATAAGCATGGCTATAGATCAGCTGAGTCTGAAATTCTTAGGGCACAATGGAAAACACAGATATTTGAGACAATTGAAGATTGAATTTGAACACCACTAAAATGAATATTGCAATGTCCTATGATCCTAACAAGATATGGCTGTACAATGTTTTCTCAAACACAATGCTACAAGTTTTTATGAAATTTGTGAAATGCATCATGGAGATGTATATTTTTGATATTTTATTTGTAACACATTTGAATGTATGAACTTTTCATTTGCATACTGTTACATCTTCTTTTGGTCAATATGTTCAGACTTGATTAGGTGATATTTCTGTAACCATAGCAGTTTTAACTTATTTTTGAGAATTGCTAAGTCTCTTGAAAGTTTTGTAATACCTGTACAATGTCTTTGATATTCTTGTTGATTTTATGTTTTTTTCTGTAAAATGCAGACATGTTGGCATAGTTAGCCCATTAGTTTTAGGTGAACAGATTTACCATTTTTATACGACCGCAAAATTTGAAAATTTTTTCGTCGTATATTGCTATCACGTTGGCGTCGTCGTCTGCGTCGTCGTCCGAATACTTTTAGTTTTCGCACTCTAACTTTAGTAAAAGTGAATAGAAATCTATGAAATTTTAACACAAGGTTTATGACCATAAAAGGAAGGTTGGGATTGTTTTTGGGAATTTTGGTCCCAACATTTTAGGAATAAGGGGCCAAAAAGGGCCAAAATAAGCATTTTCTTGGTTTTCGCACTATAACTTTAGTTTAAGAAAATAGAAATCTATGAAATTTTGACACAAGGTTTATGACCTCAAAAGAAAGGTTGGGATTGATTTTGGGAGTTTTGGTTCCAACAGTTTAGGAATTAGGGGCCTAAAAGGGCCCAAATAAGCATTATTCTTGGTTTTCGCACAATATCTTAAGTTTTAGTAAATAGAAATCAATGAAATTTAAACACAATGTTTATGACCAGAAAAGGAAGGTAGGTATTGATTTTGGGAGTTTAGGTCACAACAGTTCAGGAATTAGGGGCCAAAAAGGGACCCAAATAAGCATTTTTCTTGGTTTTCGCACCATAACTTTAGTATAAGTAAATAGAAATCTATGAAATTTAAACACAAGGTTTATGACCATTAAAGGAAGGTTGGTATCTCTTTTTCAAGTTGGTCCAAATCAGGATCCAAAATTATTATATTAAGTATTGTGCAATAGCAAGAAATTTTCAATTTCACAGTATTCAGCAATAGCAAGAAATCTTCAATTGCACAGTATTGTGCAATAGCAAACATTTTCAATTGCACAGTATTGCACAATAGCAAGAAATATCTAATTGCACAATATTGTGCAATAGCAAGAAATTCCAATTGGATTTCAATTGGAGTTATCTTTCTTTGTCCAGAATAGTAGTTGAATCAACTTAAATCATTGTTTTATACAATATACAATGTATATTCACTTTTACTACCAACTAATAGATTAAAACAATCTTTACCATTTAGTGATAACAAGCACTTTTTTTACATTTTAATATTTTATGATGTATTTAAATGAGTAGTTTTTGTTGCAAACTTAATTAGAAATTTGAATTGAGATCAGTTTTGAAATAAGAGAAAGGGGGATGTGAAAAAAAAAATTGGGGGGGGGGGAAATTTTTTTCATTTCTGATTTCATAAATAAAAAGAAAATTTCTTCAAACATTTTTTTGAGAGGATTAATATTCAACAGCATAGTGAATTGCTCAAAGGCAAACATTTTTTTTAAGTTCATTAGACCACATTCATTCTGTGTCAGAAACCTATGCTGTGTCAACTATTTAATCATAATCCAAATTTAGAGCTGAATCCAGCTTGAATGTTGTGTCCATACTTGCCCCAACCGTTCAGGGTTCAACCTCTGCGGTCGTATAAAGCTGCGCCCTGCGGAGCATCTGGTTATAAAGCTATGTACTTTTTCTATTGATAACTTTTCAAACTTGGAAAAGGAATATTCTGATACAATTTGTTTGTATCATTGAAATTTATTGGTTACCACTCTGTGTAAATTCCACAATCTAACTACCATAACTAAGGCTCTTCTTGAAATGATGCAAGAAGCAGTCATACATGTTTTGGATTTAACCACATCATATTTACCTGAAAAATTAGAAAAAAAAACCTGCATACCTTAAACTACTTTTTATCAGCTTATATTCAAATGTGAAGCGTTAAAGAAGCCCCAAAACAAAAGATGTTAGCCTTTTGAACTCAAAGTATTCATATGACGTCATGATGTTGCTACAGAAGTAAGCAACATTTGCTGGAATTTTTAGTTTATGCAACTTTATTTCCAAATACAAAACAGAAACAATATTTTTATTACTTAATCTGAAAGATGAAACCTTGAACTTCACAGGAAAAATACTCCCACAGCTGTGAAAAATCTTTTAAGAAAGTATCAGTTCATTATGTAAAGCCATTATTATAGCATTTTTCAACTAAAATAGAATTTTCAGGTAATTGATAGCATCAAAGGCATAAACCTTGCTACTTAAAAGAAGCAAAAAGTTCATATTTTTTTAAATTAACTAATTAAAAGATGTTATTTAAACCTATGTGTTTAAAATTTTGAAAAAACTACAAAATCCCAATTTGTGCAAAAAACCTCGAATTTGCTAAACAAAACGAGAGAGGGCATTGTCGGTAATTTTCGTCCACTAATGTTTTTTTCTAACATGTAGTCGTAGGTCAATGAAACTTTATAAATTTGTGTAGGGTTGGCGTACATTGTTGTCATCTGGATTAAGATGCATATGCATGTATGTACAAGTATGCCTAGAAATTCCACCCTTTGTAGGACCACCTCCTTAGAAATTGTGTCGAAGAGGAATCTTTGGCATTCTGTATCTACACATATTACTGCTGTGTCTTTCCTAAACGCCACCCCCAGCCCGATGCGTTGGGTCTTATTACTACCTAATGCTTTAATTATATTTAACAAAGAAGGCCTGGTCCAAACACAACACCACCAGATTAAAAAAGCTTACAAACAGTGCACCCAGGAAGCCTAGCTACACAAATGTAGCTCCTATGACAATTTCTGTTTTGGTGGAGCTACAAAGAGATCCCATAACTCGGGATGGAGCAAGCCGACAACCGTGTGAAATATGCATATTTTGTATCTGAAAAAGTGTTTAAATTGTAATGTTACCTTTTTATGAGATAATAAAACTTGAATCATTTATAAACAAGCATTGTCACGGAGAGAGTAAACGACCAAAAACGGACAATCCGACTTTCTTGTTAATGGTTTTATTGTCCAGAAATGATGCCGGATCGTCAGAATTGTCTGTATTTGGTCGTTTACTGTCCGACAGTAAAATCTGAAAGTTCGCAACCCAAAGGTTTTCAATATGGCAGCAGAAAGTGCACTTGGGATCATGGATCCGGAAATGTCACTTTTTCGTTGGTCATGACCGAATTTTTCCATTTTTCACCTAACTGAATTTCAACATTTCGGACATTCCAAAAATTTGTACCGGGGTATGTACAAAAATGGGACATTTCATGAAGCCATACAAGCTGAATTTGACTTTTATCACCTAATAGGTAATCAAATTGTAAGTGACATGTCAACAGTTAATTACTAAATAAACACCCAACACTACAAACTGCTCAGGGTCTGAATTGACCAGTTTTTGTGCTCGACCAGTAAAATCGAGCACACATTTTACTAGATTAGTCTCGACATTGTCTCGACTGGACTTAACTGAACTTAAGTGTACTCGACTAGGTCTCGACTTTACTTAATTATTCTGAAATGGTCTTGACCAAGGCTCGACCTGTCTCGACCTGTCTTGACTAGTCTCGACTCAGTCTGAACCAGTCTCGACCTGTCTCGACTAGTCTTGACCTTTAAATTTAGTTTTGACTGGTATAAAGAAGCCCATCTAACTAAATTAAATATTGATCTTACAAAATTCAAGCTTATTAGGTAGTTTGATTACTGGCTGTGAAATAAAATTTAAAAAAATCTACAATAGGTAAAAATAAAAATTATTATATAAATTCAGATAGGCATCTTTAAATTTTCTAATAACTTTTTCAAATCAACTTGGATTTTCATCAAACTATGCACCTATCTAAGATATATATCAAGCTTACTGAATCCTATTTCATTTACTTTTTTGTTGTATAGGTGTAAAATTTAAGAATTAAAGTCATCTCGGTAAAAAAAGCTAGGATTTGCAATTTGGACAAAATAGAGATGGGCATCTTTAATTTTTTTAATAACTTTTTCAAAATGACTTGGATTTCTATCAAACTATGCAGCTATCTTAGAAATATATCAAGCTTACTGATTCCCATTTCATTTACTTTTTTGTTGTATTGCTGTAAAATTTAAGAATTAAAGTCATCTCAGTAAAAAAAGCTAGGATTTGCAATTTGGACAAAATAGAGATAGGCATCTTTAATTTTTTTAATATCTTTTTCAAATCAACTTGGATTGTCATCAAACTATGCAGCTATCTTAGATATATATCAAGCTTACTGAATCCCATTTCATTTACTTTTTGATTGTTTTGCTGTAAAATTTAAGAATTAAAGAAATGTTGGTAAAAAAAGCTAGGATTTGCAATTCAGACAAAATAGAGATAGTACCGGTACACTTTAAATTTTCTAATATCTTTTTCAAAATAACTTGGATTTTTATCAAACTATGCAACAATCTTAGATATATATCAAGCTTACTGAATCCCATTTCATTTACTTTTTTGTTGTATTGCTGTAAAATTTAAGAATTAAAGTCATCTCGGTAAAAAAAGCTAGGATTTGTAATTCAGACAAAATAGAGATAGGCATCTTTAATTTTTTTAATAACTTTTTCAAATCAACTTGGATTGTCATCAAACTATGCAGCTATCTTGAATGTATATCAAGCTTACTGAATCCATTTCATTTACCTTTTTGCTGACTGTTGTAAAATTTAAGAATTAAAGTAATGTTGGTAAAAAAAAGCTATAATTTGCAATTCAGACAAAATAGAGATAGTACACTTTAATTTTTTTAATAACTTTTTCAAATCAACTTGGATTTTGATCAAACTAGGCAGCTATCTTAGATACATATCAAGATTCTTGAATCCCAGGTTATTTAGATTTTAGTTGTATTGCTGTAAAATTTAAGAATCAACGTATTCTAGGTAAAAAAGCTAGGATTTGCAGTTTTGACAAAATAGAGATAGTACACTTTAACTTTTTCATAACTTTTTGAAATCAACTTAGATTTTCATCAAACTCTATAACTATCTTTGTAATATTCTTGTAAAATATCTTACTAAACCATAAGTTGTTATTTAGTTTGGTGTATTTCTGTCAAATTTAAGAATTTAATTAATCTACATGTAGGTCAAAAAGCTTTGATATTAGAAATATATCTTTCTTTAAATAAAAATATAAAATTTTTGTTTTAACAAAAAAAAGGTGTCTTTTTTAAGATTTCATATCTTTTTCAAATCAGCTTAAACAAAATAAACCCCTTTTTTTATAGTAAAACAAAAAATTAATATCATGAACTTTCATAACAATCCTTGAAAACCTTTTAGAAAAAGAAATGTGTTCCAAAGTTACAGTAAAAATTTATTTTAATCAAATCTTAAAATATTTTTTTGTCAAATTTAATGACATGGCACTATACAATATGGTTTAATTACATCAGTACACCTGAGTTTTACAGGTAAAAAGAAAGTCCTACTTTTCTTGAACTCGTGTATTACTTATCAAGAGAATTAAAAAAGCCTTGCGACTTAGATTTAACAGGATGTTGCAACTTTGAATAAATGTTATTTAGAATTTAAAACTCTCTGGTAGATGTGATCTTTTTAATAAGTTTGCCACAAGTAGAAGGTATTGCCTTATAAATCACCACAAATTAGAAGAACTATTTGAATAATTTCTTTAATTTTTCTTTGCTTTTTGATATATTTCTAGGATATATATATCAAAAGGAATAAAACATTAAAGGAATTATATAACTAATTTATATATACTTTTTCCAAAATTATGAGGAAAGATATATATATTGTAGCTTTTTGACCTACATGAAGACTAATTAAATTCTTAAATTTGACAGAAATACATCAAAAATCTAAATAACAACCTATGTTTCAGTAAGACTGATACATCACCAAGGTAGCTATATAGTTTGATGAAAATCCAAGTAGATTGAAAAAGTTATTAGAAAATTTAAAGTGTACTATCTCTATTTTGTCCGAATTGCAAATCCTAGCTTTTTCTACCAACATTTCTTTAAATCTTAAATTTTACAGCAATACAATAAAAAAGTAAATGAAATGGATTCAGTAAGCTTGATATATATCTAAGATAGCTGCATAGTTTGATGACAATCCAAGTTGATTTGAAAAAGTTATTAAAAAAATTAAAGATGCCTATCTCTATTTTGTCTGAATTGCAAATCCTAGCTTTTTTTTACAGAGATGACTTTAATTCTTAAATTTTACAGCAATACAACAAAAAAGTAAATGAAATGGGATTCAGTAAGCTTGATATATATCTAAGATAGCTGCATAGTTTGATGACAATCCAAGTTGATTTGAAAAAGATATTAAAAAAATTAAAGATGCCTACCTCTATTTTGTCTGAATTGCAAATCCTAGCTTTTTTTACCGAGATGACTTTAATTCTTAAATTTTACAGCAATACAACAAAAAAGTAAATGAAATGGGATTCAGTAAGCTTGATATATATCTTAGATAGCTGCATATTTTGATGAAAATCCAAGTTGATTTGAAAAAGTTATTAAAAAAAATTAAAGATGCCCATCTCTATTTTGTCCAAATTGCAAATCCTAGCTTTTTTTATCAAAATTTCTTTAATTCTTAAATTTTACAGCAATACAATGAAAGAGTAAATGAAAAGGGATTCAGTAAGCTTGATATATATCTAAGATAGCTGCATAGTTTGATGACAATCCCATACCTGTCAACCTGTGACGATGAAAATGCAGGTCATGACCTGCATTGAAGAATCAAATCTCAGGTCATAACGCGTACGAACTTTTTCGAGCAGAATTTCAGTATTGATGGTACATTTTCTTAAAATGTAAATCAAAGATACCAAAACATCAATGCATGTTCACTTGGTTAAAGCACTTTAAATTCTATTCATTATTATTTTATTACACTTTAAAAGACTTTTTTTATGAATTTGAGTAACACAGTCTTAACTATCTATAGTAGTGCTGCAAAAGAGCAAAGTGAACATATAAAAAGTTTGCCAAAAACTACCTTTCAAATGTAATTTTAAATGGGTTGATACTACTGGCTTTGTAGCTATTATAACATACCAGTTCTTGATAAGGAAATTAGATATTGATAAAATATAGTAATACAGTTAAAGGAAGTATAAATGTAAAATATAATTTTCAACTATTTTTTTAAAATTGTATAAAGGTATAAAAATAATGATAAGTAATTTTGCAATATGTATTTGAATTTTATATTTTTATTATTAAATCTTTTTCATCCATAAAACGTAAATATAAGGAATATTTTTAAATGGTGAAAAATAAGGGGGAGTAAATCTTGATTGAAATATTTTTGTAAACAAAAATTTATTTACGACCTAAAGCTAAGGTAATTTGTGTTAATTAACAGTGTGTTTGACACCAAAGCTGTCAAGTGAAGCCATTCACTTAATGGGTCACTTAATTTGACAGTTTAAATAGCTAGATGAACTTTCTGTTCATGGAAGAATTACGAATTTGCCGGTATTTCAATTGAATATTACTTATAAAATCAATCTCAAAGCTAAGAAATACGGGTGAAATCGGGTCATTTTCAGATTACCGGGTTATTTCAATGACCCGGTGGGTGATCCGGGTGATCCCTCAGAATTGTGAAAATCTCGGGTCACACCCGCAAAATACGGGTCAGTTGACAGCTATGCAATCCAAGTTGATTTGAAAAAGTTATTAAAAAAAATAAAGATGCCCATTTCTATTTTGTCCAAATTGCAAATCCTAGCTTTTTTTACCAACATTTCTTTAATTCTTAAATTTTACAGCAATACAACAAAAAAGTAAATGAAATGGGATTCAGTAAGCTTGATGTATATCTTAGATAGCTGCATAGTTTAATGAAAATCCAAGTTGATTTGAAAAAGTTATAAGAAAATTTGAAGATGCCTATCTGAATTAATATAATAAATTTTATTTTTACCTATTGTAAATTTTTTTTAATTTTATTTCACAGCCAGTAATCAAACTACATAATAAGCTTGAATTTTGTATGATCAATATTTAATTAAGTTAGATGGGCTTCTTTATACCAGTCAAAACTAAATTTGAAGGTCAAGACTAGTCGAGACTGGTTCAGACTGAGTCGAGACTAGTCGAGACAGGTCGAGACTGGTTCAGACTGAGTCGAGACTAGTCAAGACAGGTCGAGACAGGTCGAGCCTTGGTCAAGACCATTTCAGAATTATTTAGTAAAGTCGAGACCTAGTCGAGTACACTTAAGTACAGTTAAGTCCAGTCGAGACAATGTCGAGACTAGTCGAGTAAAATGTGTGCTCGATTTTAATGGTCGAGCACAAAAACTGGTCAATTCAGACTCTGAGCAGTTTGTAGTGCAATCAACTTATAATCCAATTAACAGGTGATTAATACCACCTGTCCATTGGTCGTTGATTGCCAATTACGATTTTGAAGAGTTGGCAAATGATTCATAGACATGGGAAGACTATAAAAGGTTTATATTTTAAGTTTTTGGATGAATTCTATCAACGTTCCATCGTATTTTAAGCATGTAATGTCAAAATTCACAATAAAACTTTCGTTTCTACTTGTACTTTCATTTGGATCGCGCATGCAAACAAGATAAAATCTTGGGCAGAGGAATAAATAACATTTAAATTTAACGGATTAATCACTGTAAATAAAAATATTAAATGTCAAATAATATATCAATTTACTTAATTTGGATAGCCTTGTTATTTGACCACGATGTACAGCAGACATTTATTTCATAGTCGTTTCTGACTTTGTTTCGAATTTACAACTATGTTGTCATTTCCGGTTCGCTTTCACTTGACTTCTGAGAAGAACATCAACCAAAATTTGGCAGTTTTCCATCACCACTGATAATAAACATTCACTCTAAACATCAAGAAGAGCTAAAACTAGCGCAATCATTTAACTATGGAACCAGATATAAAACTATATTCCTTCAATGTCCAACAGAAAGGAGCATCAAGAAATGGGGGTGGATAAAAAGTCAAAATCTTCTGCTCTTATGTTAAGTCTGATAAAATGACAGAAATCAGGTTGAAAGATTTCTGGATCCCTGCTTGGGATTATTATCGATGGAATACTTTGTGACAATGCTTGTTTTATTATCTCAGGGTAACATTACAAGTTAAATACTTTTTCAGATACAAAATATGTGTATTTCACCCGGTTGTGAATCGCAACCAGCTTGCTCCATTTCTGGTATGTATTATCCACCTACAGATAAGAAATTTGCTCCTTGACCTTGGTTGAAAACTGAATATTTTCCACAATGAATCAGGAATTAATAGTAAAAAACTGGATGACAGCTCTGTGAATTTGGGCTATTTCGGCCACTACAAATGAACTTCCAAAAAATTAAAAGTAATAGGTTCAGAAAGATAATTTTTGAAATGTTATTATTATACCCTCTATCACATATGATCTAATATAATGAATGGTCAATTTCGACAGCGATTCTGAATATATTAGGTGCACTCAAAATAAACTTCTACACTATAAATACCAAAAGAACCGATTCCCAGTACTTATGGACCCGTTTGAATGGGTTTAATTTAATTCCTTCTCCAATAAAAAAAACTGATCAGTCTGCATGCATACATGTACATGTAACATTAACTACTAATGTATTGGGAGACAACAATAAATTTCAAATGAAAACAGTCACTTTTTAAAAAGATCTCTTTACTGGACAATAATAAACAAAAGGTTGGAGGTGAAGTGAAAACACCAACAAATATTATAATACGACAACAAAACAATTTTTGAGGTTGTATAATGGTATGATGCAGTCGTCTGCGGTGGCATCTGTAGACGCTTCACTTCCGGACGATAACTTACATCCAAGTTCTAGTTGACCAATCCTTATAGAATTTTAACACAATGTTCCTTGGCACAAAATGAAGGCTGGTATTGTGGCCCGTCCGTTTGTAAAAAAAAAGGACCCAAAGCTTAGCTCTGACTGTTTCTGAGTTATAAAGGTCCAAAATCACACTTTTTTAAAATTTTATTTTTCATGGCATTTGTTTCTTTGGATTCCTCTTGACCTTAGTTTTCGGTAGGGTGTTGATAGATTTTGCCTGGCTACCGTTTCTCAGCTATAAGGGGCCAAAGGAGGCCAAAATAGCAATTTTATAAAGTACATTAATTTTAAGCTCACCTGACCCAAGTGAGCTTTCCTCATCACTTGGCCTCCGTTATCGTCCGTTAACTTTTTACATTTTGAACTTCTTCTAGAGAACCACTAAATGTAATGAAACCAAACATGGCATGAATGTTCCTTATGAGGTGCTAACCAAGTGTTGTTTTTTTGTTGTCGATCTGTGATCCGAGATGGCCGCCAGCAGGGGACTTAGTTTAACATAGGATCTTATGGGAAATACATACAAATATCTTCTCCTAGAGAACCACTGAATGGATTGAAACCAAACATGGTATGAATGTTTCTTATGAGATGCTGACCAAGTGTTGTTACTTTGTTGCCGATCTGTCATCCAAGATGCCCAACAGGGGGGGGGGGGGAGCTTAGTTTAACATAGAACCCTATGGGAAATACATACAAATATCTTCTTCTAGAGAACCACTAAATGGATTGAAACCAAACATGGTATGAATGTTTCTTATATATGCGATGCTGACCAGGTGTTGTTACTTTGTTGCCGATCCATCATCCAAGATGGCCACCAGCGGGAACATAGTTTAACATTGGAACCTATGGGGAAATGCATTCAAAGATCTTCTCTTCTGAAACTACTATACCAGTTGGAACGAAACTTGATCACAATAGCCCTTGGATGGTCCCCTTTAAAAATTGTATCTGACAGTTCCACACGCGATCCAAAATGGCCACCAGCGGTGAACATAGTTTATCATTGGACCCTATATGGAGATATGCATTCAAATGTCTTCTCTTCTGAAACTACATGTACTATACCATTTGGAACAAACCTTGGCTACCAGAATAAAAAGACTAATTTTGATGCCTGCCTTCAGCAGGTGAGCGATAAAGGCTCTTAAGAGCCTTTTGTTTTATTTTTCATCAGATTATATGAGGACTTGTTTCTTTGCATTCCTATTGACTTCAGCTTCCAGTAGAATGTTGGCAAATTTACCCTAGCTCCTACATTTTTGAGCTATAAGGAGCCAACAGAGGCAAAAATCACACTTTAACAAAGTACCACAATTTTTAAAAATTTGAAACTTTATCTCACATTTTTGTGTATGACCAAGGTTTGGCGGTAAATTCAACCCCCGGTATTTACCAGACTGGCAAATATGACTCAAGTGGCAAAAACTGGCAAATACTGGTCGATTGAACTTTTTTTTTACCTTAAAATGCTTTAAAAATCATAACTAAGTTAATTTAAAATAATACTCTAATAAATATAATGACTTTTAAATGGATTTGTTAATTATTTATATGATTTTAACCATAGGTTATAATATATTTAACAGTTAAAGCTGAATTTTTCCCACAAAAATTTATTTGGTACATGGTATCTTAAATTTTAACCATATAAAATTTAATTTAAAAAAAAAATTCTTATTATCAATTAACTTTAGCCTTATATCTATCATGATAATACAGGTAATTACAGGTGATTATAGGTAAAAATCTACTTATACACCAGGCCTCATTAAGAAGACCATGGGTCATAAATTGTAAAAACAACATGTTTCAAGAAATTGTTTATTCAGGGTAACATAGGACAGTCAGAGACAGGGATGAAAACAATAAAATATCATAAATGATTTCCTGTTCTAAACAGAGGTTAGAAAATTAATTTAGATGAAAGGAAAAAGAGGGATCTTAGGTACAGATTGAGCTATGGTATGGCTTCAACCCTTGAATATATTATAGCAGTCAGACAATTTCTGGTCATATTCACTGATATTATTGTCCATTTGACTTCTATATATTTGCAGAAAAAAATTCTTAAAAATTCATTTTTTAAAACTAATAATTTTTTTCTTGATGTATATTAATATATGATACATACGAACTCTGACTATTAATTTCATAAGTTTTTGTCGATAAATAAAAAAGTTTCTCATTAGGTCTCTATGTTAATTTTATTTTTTGAATTGTTGATTACCTGATGGAGTAAGTATAATTGGTGTAACGGCCTTCCAACCAAAACAAAAACAACATACATGTGCTTTTAAAGTTTGTTTATTTGTACCATGTGACTTTGTATATTTGAATATAAAGATGACCTGTACTGACCAACAAACAAAATAAGATTTCATGTCATGTGATTGTTATAATTGTTCTTTATATGACATGTATGATAGATTCTGCATTTTCCATTTTCTGTTTTAAAAAACATTAGATATAGTACAAACTTGTAAAACAGTACATTATAGGCAGAGGATATGAAAATGAATATTGTTTTATATGTTTACCTTCATATGTTATGTTAGTGAACATGAGTTATGACAGAATTTATCAACTATAAAAAAAAAATTATATTCCTAAATTGTTTGCTTCCTAGATGTGCATTTGCACATTAATGAATACCTTAATGTATATTAACTTTAGTCTGTTTTTTAATAACACTTCTCAGAGCATCTTTGTCTTTTTATGCAACTCACCATGCTAAAAGCATGAAAAGTTTGTGTATAGTTAATAGTCAACTTATATAATGATATAAAATCAATAATCTGAAATGATGATTATTTTCATTGGTGTCCTTTAATATTTAATACAAATAAACAAACTTTAAAAGCACATGTATGTTGTTTTTGTTTTGGTTGGAAGGCCGTTACACTACTTATACTTACTCCATCAGGTAATCAGCACTTCAAAAAATGAAATTATGCCGTAGTTTTTTTATTTTTAGTTTTACGAACCCTCCTACCCTAATTTTTGCCAAATAGGAAAAAAAAAAATTTAAAAAGTTGATTTTTATTCTTTTTTCTCCTCCGACCCAGTGTTTTTCATGAAAAAAAAAAAAATTTTAGTTCATAACTGCATGAAAGAATCTAAATTTATGCTCTTGGTGATTTAGTAAGTTGTTTCACATTGATTTTCAATTCAAACCTTGTCAAGAAAAAAAATAGTTGTTACACTAGTAGAAAATCTCCTGGTGAAATAAATTTTTTTTTTTTTGATATTGACGGTTGGTATTAAAAAAAAATCAGCAGCAGCAGCAGTTTTTTTTTTTTTTATTTCGTCCTCCTACCCATTGGTTTTGTCAAAAAATTTCGTAAAACTAAAAATATAATAACTATGGCCTTAACATAGAGACCTAATGGGAAACTTTTTTAATCCAAAGATCCCATTTGCAATATGTTTTAAGTAGTAGACAAAGACAACAAGACCACTGTTACATGTCTGGAATCCATTTCCATTTTTATTATTGTTATCCTGATTTTCTGTGAAATAGAGAGTGAAAGTGTGAATATTTGATTAGTTTGAGTATTGAAGGACAGAAGGCTGAATTTGTTAATTATTTTTAAAATAGTATTTTCTATAATGGAAATATTACTCTAAGTCATTTATTTTTATAAAAGTAAAATTAATTGTATTCAATATAAATAGTAAAATAAAAGTGTAAAACTAACCATTAAAATCCTTAATTTAGTATAAATAGGTTTAACTGGGCGCACTACGTTTTGCGCGCATTTGGGGATTAAAATGATTTACGTTTGCGCGCAGCTTTTGATTACATTTGCGCGCATTCATTTTACAGGTAAACTCAGGTAAACATGTAAATGAAAATTAAATTAAATTATAATTGACTATATATTTTTTAAATATGACTATCAATTATTAATTTTGAAAATGTTTCTTAATTCAAACTATATATTGTTCATATTGAATTATAAAACCAATTATAAAGTGATCATTATAAACTCCGTAGTATAGCTTACTACATGTATCTTCATTGCGAATATTTCAGAGTGAAAAGGTTTAAGTCAGTTTGTAAAGTTACACCAAGGCACAAACATGGAGTTTCGACACGTACCTACATGTAAAGTAATGAAATTATCAATACATTTACCTTCATCATTAGCTGTTTTAGCGTTTTAACATTTTAACATCTCTATCTGTACATATTTCTAGGATTTAGAGCTTGTGCATAATAAAACGGATTTATCTTGCTCGATATCCCACTTCCACCTCATCCGGTTGGTGAGTAGGGGACCAAGACTAACGGAATGAGTACTTATACTTGTAAATAGTTGAACTAATTATAAATAAATAAGTATTATTACCTGTATTTTACCTGAGTTTACCTGTCAAAAAAATGCGCGCAATTGTAATCAAAAACTGCGCGCAAACGTAATGATTTTTGCGAGCAAATGTAATGGTAATGCGCGCAAACGTAATGCACCGGTTTAACTTTATCTTAAACACTAAGCCAATTGACCAGGATAAATAAAACTACTCTAAAAGGACATGTTAATATATGTTAATATATAAATTCCAGGATGGTCAATTCAATTGACCAGTATTTGCTGGTATTTACCGGTATTTACCGCTGGCATGGAATTTATGGATAAATGCCGGCATTTTGCCAACCCTGCGTATGACCAACATTATATTGTCTCCATACTGGCTTTAAATGTACACTTATTCAACATGCTGCGGTTGTATCTGATGCGCTTTTGGGATTGTCCAATGTATGCACTACCGTGCATACTTTCTGGCAGCTTTAACTTGAATGTTTATAACCCTTGAATAATGAAATGTGGATGAAAACTGTCTCCGGACGAAAATTGTCAACGTTGCTCTATATACCTTACTATATGGGGGTTATACTTAAAAGCACCTTGCAAATTTTTGCATTTAATGTTCATACATGTATTTATGTAAATATTTTGAATTTTTTAAACAGTTACAAGGTTTTTTACAGGTGTACAAAATATATACATTTATGTTATTTCTATTGCTCCTGCGTGTTTGTTTGGCTGTAAGAGAAAAAAACTCTTTTAGTAGAGCTACATGTATAATTGTAGAATAAAGTTGAGGCCTTAAAAAAAATGTGTTGTTTCCGATAAAGTCATTTTCAAAATCAGAATTTTTTTTTTTTATGGTCATAGTTTGGGTAACTTCAAACACTTCCCCATTCATAACACATTCAGCTTTTAAATCATCTGGTTTTTGAACATCTCTGTTTAAAAGTAGTAATGGACCTCCACATCAGAGAACAGCATTTAATGGGAGGAATCAGGAATGGACACGTAGGCCAAATTTTTCGGATTTATTTTTTGCCGACGCCATAAAAAGATTAGAGTCGGGGGTAAAAAATAGGGTTAGTCGGGTTACCCGAAACACTTTATTCTTTTTTTAGGCCGGAGAATGTGAAAAATGGTTAAGTTGTATTATCGTGAAGAATTATTCTGGTTTCTGTGACTTTATAACATGCAAAAAATTGTAAACACAAACTTTTTACAATTACTTGGGAGACCTGCGTTAGGAAAAGTTTTGATCATGTTGTAAACCAAATCAATTAATGCAAAATGTGTATAATTTGTGTTGATTTTGTCACATTGTAAATACATGTGACACAAAATAATTTTCATTTAGGTGGCATCATTCACACAACAAATAATCCATGTAAGTGAAGCTTCTAGTTATTCTTCTTTCACTTTATTTTCTGACAGATAAACACCAGAAATGTCTTTCGATTTTATGGAATCGTAAAATCAAAACAGAATCTGAGATTGTTGGAATATTAGCGCATCATTTATTTGGACCTCTTGTGGATGGAGATAATATAATTGAAGGCAAATCTAGGAAATCGTTTTGTTGTAAAGCAGATTTAAAAGTTGGAAATACATCATTTGGTAAGTAAAGTACATGTACAAATGCTAGTTCTATTGGTTATTTCACTTAAAAAAGTGAATAGAAAATAATTTCATTATATCCATGCACATACATGTGATGTCTCTTCATCTTCCAAGAGTCTCCCAGATCTAACCAAATGAAATCTTACTCCTGCCAGGAGCAGCAAATCTCCCGGATCTGTAGAAATTATTTCAGGTGTCGATTTTAAAAAAATACAGATTAATACATGACCTTTTCCATATTGGCCTGGTTATCCCGGGACCCCTTATCAGCCCAAGGCATTAATTAGCATTCAATACATATTTATGTACCATTTTAACCTAAAGAATTCAGATTTGACCTTGACCCATGATTTCTCGAAAACTGCAAGATATAAAATTGAAATTATGTGAAAATTATATCAAATTCTCAGTGTTTTCGAAGGTCTGCTGTCATTTTCTGGACATTCTCTCCAGTAGTAGTTAAATTTTTAATCTACCACATCACATATTACCTGACCGAAACTTGTTGGGCAAAGAAAAACAATTGTTGGTGGAAATTTCACTTAATTCAAGATTAAATTCAAAAATTTTGAACAACTTGTCCATTTCATTTTACCACCCTCCACAATTATTATAATTGTCATCATTGTCAGTAAGAATGTTGTCATTCATTGTCAGTAAGAATGTTGTCATTCATTGTCAGTAAGAATGTTGTCATCCATTGTCAGTAAGAATGTTGTCATCATTGTCAGTAAGAATGTTGTCATTCATTGTCAGTAAGAATGTTGTCATTCATTGTCAGTAAGAATGTTGTCATCATTGTCAGTAAGAATGTTGTCATCATTGTCAGTAAGAATGTTGTCATCATTGTCAGTAATAATGTTGTCATTCATTGTCAGTAAGAATGTTGTCATTCGTAAGAATGTTGTCATTCATTGTCAGTAAGAATGTTGTCATCATTGTCAGTAAGAATGTTGTCAACATTGTCAGTAAGAATGTTGTCATCATTGTCAGTAAGAATGTTGTCATCATTGTCAGTAAGAATGTTGTCATTCATTGCATTAGCATCTTCCTGTTCTTCATATATCACTTGTAAGGCCTCAAGTTTTCAAAAATCAGTTTCTTAATTTTTTTCCCTCCTTTCCTCGTCAGTTTCTTCATATTATTTTTTTTATTGTTTTTGCCAGGGATGGCCCCTGCCATGTACTTCAGCCCCAACATCATTTTTATACGACAACAAAAAATTTGAGGTCGTATAATGGTATGATGCTGTCGGCGTCTGTTGTCTGTAGATGCTTCGTTTCTGGACGATAACTTTATTTCTAGTTGACCAATCCTTATGAAATTTTAAACAATGTTCCTTGGCACAAAAGGAAGGCTGGTATTGCTTTTGGGTATTGTGGCCCTGTCCTTTTGAAAAAAAGGCCAAACGGGGCAAAATTGGGTGTTTTCGTATATTTTGATGTAGAACCTTTACTATTTGTCAGTTTTTGATGGAGTTTCTTTCATTGTGTAACAAAATTCCCCATCTGGAGTATGTCAACTGATTTATTGTAGAATTGACCATTTCCGGGATAAATTTTGCCCAAAAGGTGTAATCTCAAAAAAAGTATTGTCTTTTTTCATTTTAAGTCTGATTTTGGCTGCAGTTTTTTTTAATGGATTTCCTATAAAAATTAAACATAGAGCTCAGCAATATTTTTTTTTATAATTCTTTCAATTTCTGAGCTATAAGGGACCAAAGGAGGTCAAAATCACACTTTTACTATTAAATACAAATTACCTAAATTTTTTTTATTTTTCATCAGATTTTAGTGGGATTTGTTTCTTTGGATTCCTCTTGACCTAAGCTTTCAGTAAACTGTAGAGGGATTTTGCATAGCTTTTACCGTTTCTGAGCTACAAATGTATAAGGGGCGGAAGGGAGCCAAAATCACACTTATTCAAAGTACCTCAAATTTTTATTTTCCAATCAGATTTTCATGGGATTTGTTTATTTGGATTCCTCTTGACTTAAACTTTCATAAGGGTGTCATTGGAGCTATATAAGGGCCAAAGGGGGCCACAATCACACTTTTTCAAAATGCCTCAATTTTTTGTTTTTATACAGTTAGCTCATTGTGATCAGGACATCTGTCGCTGTCGATTACTGTGTATCGTGTCAAACCGTTAATTTCAGATTAAACTCCCAGATTTCTCCTAACCTTTCCTCCAAACACCGCCAGATTTATTGCTGTGTAGTGCAATAAAACTTTAATTAAATGTACCTGTTGTAAATTCAATAATTGGCATGGTTTTTTTTGGATGTGATGAGCATTTTGTTTAAATTATTTTTTCATTGCTGGGAATGACATTGTCAACCATTTAAAATATAAATTAACCCCTTTGATATTTTTGTTTTGAACAACACTAATTTAAAGATTGAATTCATTTGCGTGGTTGCATAAAAAGTGCATCAAGATCCAAAGACGTACATTTTGTACACACAAATTTTGTCAAAACACATGGCACACGTTTTGTGTAACAGACATGTTTACTTCATGTTTTCTAGAATATTTCATACTTCACGGCGGTTTTCACATTTAACAAGAAGACAATGCATTTAAAATTATTTAAAATATGCAAACTTGAGTGTTCTTCACGATTAAGATGATTCTGCCTATTGTACCCTGCTCCCGGATGATGTACAAACATCTTACAATGGCAGTATTGTTGGAAACTCTGGTTTTCCATAAGTAAACGCAGCTTGTTGGAAAATATGCAAATTGTCTAAAAATAAAGTTTAAATCTTTCAGTCAAAAAACTTTGTATTTATTTATTAGATCTACATAGGTCAAACAATGTGAATGTTGCAATTTTATGCATTTTCGTAGACCATGTGTACCCAACACATCAATTTATTTTCAACACATGTGTCCCCGTAATTTTCAAGGGGGATTTTTTTTTTTATATCAAGGACAATTTATATTTTGTATCAAACTATGATCATTAGCACAAACTATAATCTTTGTAACAGTACAACTGTTTAAATTTCAATGACACTGCAATCAACAGGTGTGTTGGTCAGTAATAGATCAAACGAACACAGGTAATAAACTTCGCAGTGTTTTGGGTATTTTCCTTTTCTGGGCAACTATAATGACACCATAATTTGAGTTTTTCCTCCAGGTTTACACCGATGAATTTATGGTAAATATAGGCGTTTGGCAGTGTCTCACTGTTTTATTACTTGGTGATGGAAGGGAGGGAACCTTTTCTTGAGCTAACTGCACTCACTTCAAATGTACACTTGTTCATCAACTTTCCTGTGTCAACATGCTGAAGTCATATCATGAGCTTTGGCAACTGATGTCTCGCATCTGATATTTATGCTGATTGTATTAATAAAGCAATTGATTTCAATGAAAACTTAAAGAATGTTAAATTCAGAATTGAATCAAAAGTTAAGAAAAAAGTTACCAGGTACAAGGAAACTATGTGCATTCAGCATGCTCATGCAATCAATGGTATTCAATAAATCCATGTAAAACATCCATATTCCATGGCTTTCTGCAAATACTTTTTGAGCATTTTCTAAAATCACACTTTTACAAAGTACCCCAATTTTTAGTTCACCTGACCCAAAGGGTCAAGTGAGCCTTCCTCATCACTTGGCGTCCGTTGTCGTTCGTTAACTTTTTACATTTTGAACTTCTTGTAGAGAACCACTGAATCGAATGAAACCAAACATGGTATGAATGTTCCTTATGAGGTGCTGACCAAGTGTTGTTACTTTGTTGTCAATCTGTCATCCAAAATGGCCACCAGCGGGAGACTTAGTTTAACATACATGTAGGACCCTATGGGAAATACATGCAAAGTACTTTTTTTATGTAAATCTAATCAAATGTTTCACTTTTGATTCTAAGAAATTCGTTATTAAGTAAATATACTTTGGTGCCGATCAGTCAACAAACATGGCTGCCAGACGCGGACTTAGTTTAACATTGGACCCTATGGGAATACATGTAAAGTACATTTATATCAGAACCGTTGAACCGAATGTAATCAAACTTTACACAATTGATTCTTAGAAAGATGTTATTAAGTTAATATACTTTGGTGCCGATCAGTCAACAAACATGGCTGCCAGACGCGGACTTAGTTTAACATTGGACCCTATGGGAAATACATGTTAAGTACATTTTGATCAGAACAGTTGAACGGAATGTAATCAAACTTTAAACAATTGATTCTTAGAAAGATGTTATTAAGTTAATATACTTTGGTGCTGATATGTCAACAAACATTGCTGCCAGGCGCAGACTTAGTTTTAACATTGGACCCTATGAAAATACATGTAAAGTACATTTATATCAGAACAGTTGAACGGAATGTAATCAAACTTTACACAATTGATTCTTAGAAAGATGTTATTAAGTTAATATACTTTGGTGCCGATCAGTCAACAAACATGGCTGCCAGACGCGGACTTAGTTTAACATTGGACCCTATGGGAAATACATGTAAAGTACATTTATATCAGAACAGTTGAACGGAATGTAATCAAACTTTACACAATTGATTCTTAGAAAGATGTTATTGGGAAAACGGTAGTATTTATTCTGCCATAGGCGACAATACTAACATTTTCTAAATTTACCAGTTTTTATGATAAAAACTTGGATAAAACAGTTATGTGTGGTGTTTGTACTTTATTACTGTATTCTAAAAATTGAAGCCAAATAGTATCATGACCAATATCCAACGGAGCTGGTTTATGTTATCCATGCCCACCGTCATTTTGCACCAAATTTATGAAATTTTGGGAGCCTTTTCAAATAATTCTCTAGAAAATATTTCAATAGGTTTTAAAATTTATATTGTAAATATACAAACTGCAGTTATTCATAGATAAATAAAAAATATATTGTACCCTTACATCCAATCACAGCGCTCATAAGTTGACTTCCTTCACCTGTCTTGGGTACACAAAAGGCCAACCTAATGCTGGGAAAATGTAATACTACCGTTTTCCCTATACTGTGACACAAAGCTATACAGAATTCTTATGACACCATCAATGCAATACTGGGTTGTTGTGGAAACCTTGACTATAATTAATACTTGTATATCCCCATTACTTAAAGAAACATGGATAATTTTATGTCCCCACCCCTACATGCTGATTTACCCCTTTCTTTACTTCTTTCAGATAAGGCTAAATGAACAACCCGTTTCCAACTATATCTTATCTTATTTAAGAATAATAATAAACATTTCCATTTAAACAAATAAAAAATGACAATTCCATTCAATTTGTATACATTTTATCCAAAATTTACAACATAAGCACAAATTCAAGATTTGTCATACTAATCTCCATTCCATGCTTTAGTATATGCCATATTGTGTTTCAAAATTTCAGAGCTGGTTATAAAATCCACTATTCTATATTGAGATTATAAAAACAAGGATATTAGACACTTAAGACATTAAGTCTGCACAATACTCAGCTGTAAAGTTGCATTTGTTGCCTGTATTAATCTATGAAAAAGCTGAATTATGTCCCTTGGGAGTATTAAATTCAAACAAAAGTCCTTTCAAACAGTACAAAATGACAAATTGTATATGACTGATGTAATAAAAGATAGAAACTACAAAATGAAGCACTATTGAAATATTTGCTGCATGAATTGCCAACAATGTGAGCAATTCTTTACACAGGAGAGTATAAATTCTATCTAAATTTTGCCTCCAGTGGGCCTCTTTTTTTCTTAAATGAACAATTCTAACAGTGAAAATGCTTCTAGTATGACCAAATACTGACTTACTATATAAACAGTACAAACTTAACCAGACAATATCCAATTTTAATAGATTGTGTCAAGGGAAATACCCAATTTATACATTTAGGGAATTACACAGCAAAAAAGGCAAATATTTCAGTTAAAAATATATGTCGCGACTTAAATTCTGGGTTTTCAAATTGAATTATTCATTGCGAATGGTGAAAACAAATACAAAAGAACAACAGTTTGGTGCAGTTTATACAATATAGTTAATATTGACACCCTAGAATAAAGTTTTATATCAGTACCCATCAATTTGACTTATTTTGATGACTCAGCACTTTTCTCAACACTGTACTGTCCTCAGATAAAAATTTCTATTCTTGTGATAAAAATCCAATGTTCTTATCAAATGCTTCAAAATAGTATAATATGACTGAAGTCTGATTGATTTTGATTTCCCTTGCTATCTTGAGTATAGGGAAAACAGTAGTATTTATTCTGCCATAGGCGACAATACTAACATTTTCTAAATTTACCAGTTTTTATAATAAAAACTTGGATAAAACAGTTATGTGTGGTGTTTGTACTTTATTACTGTATTCTAAAAATTGAAGCCAAATAGTATCATGACCAATTTCCAACGGAGCTGGTTTATGTTATCCATGCCCACCGTCATTTTGCACCAAATTTATGAAATTTTGGAAGCCTTTTCAAATAATTCTCTAGAAAATATTTCAATAGGTTTTAAAATTTATATTGTAAATATACAAACTGCAGTTATTCAAAGATAAATAAAAAATATATTGTACCCTTACATCCAATCACAGCGCTCATAAGTTGACTTCCTTCACCTGTCTTGGGTACACAAAAGGCCAACCTAATGCTGGGAAAATGTAATACTACCGTTTTCCCTATAAGGTTAATATACTTTGGTGCTGATATGTCAACAAACATGGCTGCCAGACGCGGACTTAGTTTAACATTGGACCCTATGGGAAATACATGCAAATACATTTCTTTCAGAACAATTGAACCAAATGTTATCAAGTTAGTATACTATGGTGCCTGCCAGGCACAGACTTAGTTTAACATTGGACATACATTACATGCAAAGTACATTTATTTCTGAACCATTGAACCAAATATAATCAAACTTTACACAATTAATTCTAAGAAGGACCTAATTATCAAGTTGATATACTTTTGTGCCGATTGGTCAACAAACATTGTTGCCAGACGCAGACTTAGTTTAACATTGGACCCTATGGAAATACATGCAAAGGACATTTTTTTGCTCACCTGACCCAAACTTTGGGTCAAGTGAGCTTTCCTCATCACTTGGCGTCTGTCGTCCGTTAACTTTTTACATTTTGAACTTCTTCTAGAGAACCACTGAATGGAATGAAACCAAACATGGCATGAATGTTCCTTATGAGGTGCTGACCAAGTGTTGTTACTTTGTTGTTGATCCGTCATCCAAAATGGCCGCCAGCGGGGGACTTAGTTAAACATAGGACCCTATGGGAAATACATACAAACATCTTCTTCTAGAGAACCACTGAACGGATTAAAACCAAACATGGTATGAATGTTCCTTATAAGGTGCTGACCATGTGTTGTTACTTTGTTGCTGATCGGTCATCCGAAATGGCCACCAGCGGGAGACTTAGTTTAACCAAGGACCCTATATGGAAATGCATACAAATATCTTCTTCTAGAGAACCACTAAATGGAATGATCCCAAACATGGCATGAATGTTCTTTATGAGGTGCTGACCAAGTGTTTTTACTTTGTTGTTGATCCGTCATCAGAGATGGCCGCCAGCGGGGACTTAGTTTAACATAGGACCCTATGGGTTATACATACAAATATCTTCTTTTAGAGAACCGCTAAATGGATTGAAACCAAACATGGTATGAATGTTCCTTATGAGATGCTGTCCAAGTATTGTTACTTTGTTGCCGATCCATCTTCCAAGATGGCCGCCAGCGGGGGACTTTGTTTAACATAGGACCCTATGGGAAATACATACAAATATCTTCTCCTAGAGAACCATTGAGTGGATTGAAACCAAACTTGGTATGAATGTTCATTTCATGTTATAAGTGGAACCCATGCCCAAAATTTGTTGAAAGGGGCCCTCATAAGGGGCTCAGATGTTGCACGGAGGTCTAAAAAAGTTCTGAAACTTAATGGCCGAACTTTAGCAGAATATTTTGACGATATTATTGGATCTATATGGACAGGTTGTAACAGGGGTGTATCCAGGTGAGCGATAGAGGCTCCTGGGAGCCTCTTGTTTTAATAAAAATTGAACCAAATGTAATCAAACTTTACACAACAGATTCTTAGAAAGACCTTATCAATTGAACTGTTTGAATAAATCTCCTGTTTCACATTTTGTTAAATACAGGTGAGAGATTTAAGCAACTGTGAGCCTCTAGTTTATTTTTTATTGGATTATAAGGCCACGGTTTTTGTCGAGCCTGCAACTTTTGTTGCAGAAAGCTCGACATAGGGATAGTGATCCGGCGGCAGCGGCGGCTACGGCGGCGGCTACGGCGGCAGCGTTAGCTAACTTCTTAAAAGTTTTATATTTTAGAAGGTGGAAGACCTGGATGCTTCATACTTTGTATATAGATGCCTCATGTTACGAAGTTTCCGTCAGTCACATGTCCAATGTCCTTGACCTCATTTTCATGGTTCAGTGACCACTTGAAAAAAAAGTTCAAATTTTTTTGTAATGTTGAATTCTCTCTTATTATAAGTAATAGGATAACTATATTTGATGTGTGCGTACCTTGCAAGGTCCTCATGTCTGTCAGACAGTTTTCACTTGACCTCGACCTCATTTCATGGATCAGTGAACAAGGTTAAGTTTTGGTGGTCAAGTCCATATCTCAGATACTATATGCAATAGGTCTACTATATTTGTTGTATGGAATGATTGTAAGGTGTACATGTCTAGCGGGCAGATGTCATGTGACCTTGACCTCATTTTCATGGTTCAGTGGTCAAAGTTTAGTTTTTGAGTTTTGGTCTTTTTATCTAATACTATATGCCATAGGTCAACTATATTTGGTGTATGGAAATATTTAATGATCTTTATGTCAGTCGCGCAGGTTTTATTTGACCGTGACCTCATTTTCACGGTTCATTGCACAGTGTTAAGTTTTTGTGTTTTGGTCTATTTTTCTTAAACTATAAGTATTAGGTCAACTATCACCAGTCAGGGGTACTACTTGTACAAGTGTATTTTTTTTACTTGAAGAAGTAAAAAAAAATATACACATATAAGTAAATTTGTAGGACACTTATACAAGTGAATTTTATTTACTTGTATAGGTAAAAAAAAATTGGCTCAGTTATGTCCCTTAGGCATTCAGAATTTTTTACTTGTGTAAGTAAAAAAATCATCCTTTCTTCTTTTCTTGAATTCTTAAGATTTCTTTGCTCTAATAGAATTTTGAATTGTGTATTCTTTGCAGATGTGTTTACTAATCATAAAAGTGTAATTTCATGGACAATGAAAGTCCCATTTGTCTGTTATCTTCTTAACACTGCTCATTTACAAGCCCCAAAGGAGCAATTTTTGAATGCCTTGCGCAAATATACAAGATCTTTGCTCAATCAGTTTCTTTGATGAATTAATGAGATTAAACATTGAACTTTAATGAAAAAATTTGAGCAAACTTGGGAAAAATCTTTAACAACATGATTTTACATCTCAAAACTTGAGGATTTTTGTGGGATTGTAAGAAAAATTTACTTATACAAGTAAATTTTTCAGAAAATTAAGGGGAGATTATTCAAACATTATTAATTTACTTATATATGTATATTTTTTTTCACTTGTTCAAGTAAATAAAATACACTTGTACAAGTAGTGCCCCTGACTCACTATATACAGTATGTTGTATAGAAGCATTGTTAGCTGTACATGTCTGCCTGGCATGGTTCATCTGACCTTGACCTCATTTTCAAGGTTCTTTGGTCTTTGTTTAGTTATCTTGGTTAATGTTAAGTTTATGGTACAGTTGTTATAAAGCTTAGCTTTTTACTTAGGACTATCAACATAATATCAATGATTAGTATAGAAGGCGAGACATTTCAGCGTGTGCAGTCTTGTTTAATTTGTTGGTTTACGTATTTTCCCCATGAAAAAGTCAGGTCGGTCGGTCGGGGGAAGAAAAAAAAAATATCTTTCAACACAGAAAAAAAAATGCAAAATAAATATACATTTCACCTTTCTTACAAAATGTTTTGTATGATATTTTGTCATCATTTCAAATTTTAGTTCGATGAAATATTCTTGCTCAGCTGTCATAAATATCGCATGACATTGTCCATGTTGTCTAATGATTTGCCGTAAAAAAAGGGGGGTGTTCACAGACAAAGACGAAATTAAATCGTCTTTTCACAAACAAGAAAAACAAATTCGCGTAGCTCTAAATCAATTCTAGAAAACTTGGTGAGTAATGATCTTCAAAAACGAAAACTGATAAAGAAAAAAATGTAAAAAACGTCGTACGAAAATAAGTTTCAACACACGTGTCAAAAACGTAATAGACTCGTCCACGGAAAAAATGAGAATATCGGGTTAATCTAGTGTCATGCATCCCCGTTTTTAATCCAAATGGACGATATTTTTTTTATTATCCATGAAACAAGAAAATTCTAAATGACTTGTTGATATCAGAACTTTTACTTCCAAGGTGCTTTCCACCTGTCCACATTTGGACAAGTCTATTTCTATGAGATTATGCATCTTACAGACTGATAAGACAATTAAGGGAAACGAACTTATTGTGTAATGGGTTTTAAACACAAATTTCGTTCCGCAAAATTATTTGGGTAAACGGCATTTCAAGGTCCGTAATAATTGATTTGTCTATTTTTAGAAACGTAAACTGGAAGTTTCATTTTTTCACAACAGAGAGTGTTATCAATTTTGTTAGTGATTCATGCATTTCATTTCATAAAAAAAGAAAAAAATAATTATTTTTCAGCGATAATGTATTTGTCATTGTTTGTTTGGGTCTTGGGAATAAAAAAGCATGAAAAGTCAATTTTATTTTTATACTAGGAATCGGCAAAATCGGGTCGGCGGATCCGTAAACCAACAAATTAAAAAATCCTGGCCTAATGAGACTCATTTCTTTGGATTCCATATAACTCGAGCTTCTGGTAGAGTGTTGATGGATTTTATGTAGCTCTTACTCTTATAAGGTGTCAAAGGGGGCCATGATCGCAAGTTTACTAAGTACAAATGTACCTCATTTTTAAGCTCACAGTGAGCTATAGTCGTCACTTTGCGTCCGTGGGAGTCGTTGTTGCCGTAAAACATCTCCTCCTAGACAGCTGGGCCAATTGAAACCAAACTTGGCAGGAATATTCTTTGCTATGAAGACATGAAAGTTTGCTCATTTAAACCTGATTAGAAAATCATGGCCTAAAATGCAATTTTATTGGTAGATTACATTTTGATCAAGTCCCCTGAAACATGGCTGCTAGCGCAGAACATACATGTAGTTTAACTTTGTCCCCTATGGGAAAACATGTTAATCATCAACTCCTCTGAAAGTACTAAAGAAAATTGAACCAAACTTGGCAGAATTGATGTATGGAAGGTCTTGTACAAACATTACCAATTTTGTTCCGATCTATCAAAAACATGACTGCCAGCGTAGAACATAATTTTAACATTGGAACCTATAGGAAAAAAAAACATGTGAGTGATATTTGGTTATCTAACAGTTTACCAGGTGATTTGCTACAGACTTCAGGGGGCCACTGGTTATATATTTGATGTAGCTATAGGACTTCAGGGGGCCTCTGGTTATATATTTGATGTAGCTATAGGACTAACATTTTATTGTGTCCACACTCACTTTAAATGTACACTTATTTAACTTTAATGTGTCAACATGCCGCAGTCATATCCTGGGCAGCAACCAAGCCCTTCATTTAAATTCCTGAGGATTATTAGAAGGGTTTATTTCAGTATAAGGAGTCATCCCAACCCACTCATTATAGTGAACTTTGATAAGTTCTAAATCAGTTGAGATTCCCACACGAAAACCATACATTTTTCATTCCTCTTTGCTAGACAGCTCATTTAAGAGTATGTCTAGGTCCCTGGAGTTGTTCCCAATAATCTTTGTTATCTACATATTTGTTTTGAGATCCCCCAAAAAACAAAATGACTTTACATTGCTGATGATGGTAAGGCAATATTTCAGTGCGGATTTTGATCCTGGGGTGTTATCCCCACCCCGATAGGGGAATGAAGCAGAGACACGTGTTTTAGTCCTCTTAAAGAGGACCTCCTAGTTTGTATTTTGTTCATAAACATACCAAGTTATTGCATTCAAAACTGCTCTGCTGATGTGAAATCTATGAGGATGTGTTGAGTTGAGAGTTAAAGGCTGCTTACCATAAAAAATTATGTTAATTAAGTATTTACATATGAATAACACTAACATTGTTTTAAAGATTAAATTCACTAATCAACCAAATAAAAGTAAGTTAAAAGGGGGTTATGTGCAAAACCAACCATGTTATTTTTTTTTTGAAGGCAACAAAGCAGTTTGGCATGGAAATGCAGATATTGTGGTTAGACATAGTATTGTGGAAGTTAATACAACAGAAGAAGATACTGGTGCATGTGGTGATGAAACGTCCCCGGTGGAGAAAGACCTGGCAGAAGGGAGTGGTGAACTAGGACAAATGAGCTTAAATGAAAGTGATTTGGAGGGGCATGAAGATGAGTGCTCCACGTCAGTTTTAGGGCATGGTTGGTCAAGCATTATTGAGGTCAACCTTCAAACAGCACCAAAGAAAAAAATGCCGTCTCAAGTTCTTGCTCAGACAATAGTCAATGCATTCTGTAATGCTAAAAAGAACAATTCTTTATCAAATTTATTCATTCCATCATTTTTAGTAAAAGGATCAGAAGTTTCCTTTCATATGTACAATTGTGATCAGGACAAATTGCTGACTAGTGAACCGCAAATGTTATGCAGAGAAGATGATGTAGATGTATATAAATTAAATATTAATACTATTTTATACATTTGGATAGCATTGCATTTTGACATATTTGACTCAAAAGTTGAAGAGAAATTACAGGAAAATTTTACTTGTTCCAACTTCAAAGCCATTGTGGGTAGTAAATATCAAATATATAAAGAAAAAATTACACGCCCTTTGCATATTTTTGATAACATGACAGTACAATCTAAACAATTTACGATAGACCCATTCTTAATAGTGCCAAGCCGATTTGTTGAGGAATATAAGGAGCTTACAAAGGATTTAGTAGCTCAATTCGAAAGTGATGGTGATTAAATTCTAGATAGGGAGATGCAGTTACAAATCATACCGGGTTTACATTTTCCACTTACAGAGCACATAAATTTGCCAAGGTCTAATTCCTCAGTGAAGTACGTTTTTAACTAGAAATTCACCAATGTGAACCAAGTTTGATCACAACAGTCCTTAGATGAGTTCCTTTCATAATTATGAAATAATGACATACTAGTAATTAAAATTATGTCCTGTGATCTGCGTCCAATCCGAGATTACCACCGGCAGGGAAGATACTTTTACATAGGTGTCTTAATTGAACTGTCGAAGAGCCATGCTCCAAGTGAGCGATAAAGGCTCTTGTGAGCCTCTTGTTCAAAACTGTCAAGTATTCAATACTGAATGTTTGCGTGAACAACGTGCATGATGTTGGTTTTTTATTGTTTTTTTTACTGATCGCACATGTCGACAATAAAAGATGCAGTTTACTTAAGTGTTGTTGTCAATGTAGCGGTATTTGATCGCAGATTTAGCGAAAATGTCCATGTTTAAAGTATGCCACGCCACTAAGTGGCATTTCGTTCAAACATATTCAGTAACTAGACGTCCTTTCGAAAGTTCTTTGCCTGGAAAAGAATTTCTTCATTTTCAAATTTCTTCGTCCTGCATTTCATCAAAATCTTTCAATGTCGGTTATTTTTATATGTTTTTGAGTCTTTTTTCTGTTGTAGAGTAGAAAATGAAGAAAACATATTCAAAGCTATACAATTTGATAATATACAAAAGTTTTAAAATATATTGCATCAAGGTATATGTGTCAAAAGTGCTGTTTACTTGATTGTCTGCTTTTCTTATTATATACAATCTTTGATGCAGGAGTAAGCTTCTCCCTTTTGTTGTGATAATAAACCAAATGATAAAATTCGGTTCGAGGATATCTATATATTTGTAGTGCAATGTTAACTTTGTCAACACATGCAAAATATACGCCTTCTGTTTTATTTGTATAATTGGTGTCTTTTTTTTCTCATTTTTGGGGCGATTAAACAAAAATCTAAAAAGGCGATAAAATCTGAGGTTAACGAGAAAGAAGAACTTCAAGTGTATTCAATAATTGAGAAGCTTATCATTAGATTGAACTTTGGACAAGATGGTGGATCAATTTCAATTACCATCACGCCCCAGTCCAAACTACCAGGAGTTTATTTTTGTTGAATAGTGTAAATAGTTATGTAAACCTTTTTGGTAGAATTAGATATTGATGTATCCGCATGTAATCGTCGTTTCATTCTAGGTATTTTTTAAGTAATTTGCAGAGTGATGATACTGTAGAAAGGTGTAGAGATCGTAAAGCTGGTCTTCTTATACCCATAATTAAAAAGTTCGAACTTGAGCCAAATTTTGTAAGCATAGTTACTTTTACCAAGAAAAATAATTAAGAAAAATTACGAATGGCTTCATTCTCTATATATGATCCCATTTATCGGTCCATAATACACAAGTTTTTATATGTTTTGCTACTTTGGACTTACAAAGCCACCTGGATAATTAAGTCATGATGAGTTTTTTAGCTCAGGTGAGCTTTTCTCATCACTTGTCGTCCGTCGTCGTCCGTCGTCCATCGTCAACTTTTAAAAAAAATCTTCTCCTCTGAAACGGCTAAGCAGATTGGATTGAAACTTCATAGGAATGATGTATGACATTTTCTCTACAAACGATCCTCATTTTATATTGATCCGATGAAAAACATGGCCGCTGTTGCAAAAAAAAAAGAACCTACCCTGCAATTTTCAAGAAAATCTGAAAACCCATCTTAGAGTTATTATTTTTTGTCTTTTATTTCCAAAACTATGAAAGACAGAGGTTAAGTTTAGGTTTACCTGTCTTTGAGTTATTGCCCTTTTTTTATCAAATTTTTCTTGTAAACGTATTCAAAGATCTTTTCCCTTGAAACGGCCTGGCCATTTGGAACTAAACTTGGTCACAATAGTCCTTATGTGGTCCCCTTTAAGAAGTATAGCCAACATGTCTGCACCTAATCCAAGATGGCCACCAGCGGGGAACAAAGTTTAACATTGGACCCCAAGGGGAAATGCATTCAAAGATCTTCTCTTTTGAAACTATTGTGCAATTAGAACCAAAGTTGGTGATTGGTCCTTGGATTGTTTTCATTAAAAATTATATCTGACACGTCCGCACCCCATCCAAGATGGCTGCCAGCGGGGAAAATAGTTTAACATTGAACACTATGGGGAAATGCATTCAAAGATTTTCTCTTCTGAAACTACTACCAGTTGGAACGAAACTTGATCAAAATAGTCCTTTGATGGTCCCCTTTAAAAATTGTATCTGACAGTCCCACACTCGATCAAAAATGGCCGCCAGCAGTGAACATAGTTTAACATTGGACCATATGGAGAAATGCATTCAAATGTCTTCTCTTCTGAAACTACCATACCAATTGGAACCAATTTTTTTACATTTGGTAGCCAAGTGGCTACCAGAATAAAAAGACTAATTTTTAGGCCTGCCTTCAGAAGGTGAGCGATACAGGCTCATGAGAGCCTCTTGTTTAGATTATTGCATGAATTCAAAACATGTCATGACCATTATTTAGTTAACATCTTGCCAAACTGTATTTGTTTTCAATGTACACAATATCGCAAAGAACGGTTAAACCAATTGTATGATTGTACATATCAAACACCTCATTATGGTTGCATTTCCAATAGTCCTTTCCGTCACCTACCAAGAAGTGTAAGGGCAAATGCATCAGTGGATGGTAGTCCAGGTTAACTGAATGTATTATGTTAAATCAAAGATGTTTTAAAAGGCCAGTTTTTAACGCTTGTTTAACAAGGATAGCATCGCGAATTTTTTCCAAACTCAAATAAAAATGAAAGTGAGTAAATTGAATTTTATTTTAATTTTTTCTTCTGACTGGAAAACTTTTCTCCCTGATCAATTAATGTATTGTATCATATCTTGAATATAAGTTTACATTAAAGGTATTAAAAGGTATAAATACATATATTATATTCGCACCACAAGGTGATAACAAAAATCTTTTAAATGTCACATTATATAATTTTAATGGAAGAAAAAATTATCAAAGATTTTTGATTTTATATAAAGTGTTTTATATTTCATCAACATGTAATTTCTAAATAACAAAAAAATGTTCTCGCCACGATATAGCTGAAATATTGCTAAAGTTGGCGTTAAACACTAACCAATCAATCAAAAATTTGAAAAAAATAAATTGGTTGAGCATCACAACTTTTATTTTCATTTACAGGTGGTGAATCGTTAAGAACAGAGACGGGTAAAGCGAGTTCAAAATGACTAAACCCCTGCGACGGTCGTTAATTTGCCCCTTTTTTCCAACTGAAAATGATGTATATCTTTTTTGTGACTGAATCTTTCAAAAAGATGAAATTACCATTCTATGACCAGTGGTATACCCATTTTAAAATAATTAAATGAACATTTATTGAATCTCTGTGTGACAGGTGGTGATCGTTTTAATAATGTTAACAATTTACCTGAATGTGTATTTACGTTCTTGAACTATTGAAACAGGCATCACAAAACGCGTAAACAATTAATTCGTACCTTGTTAAATATTTTGAATTGTTTATATAATTTGTCATAGAATGGTCACTTCATTTTTTTTGAAAGGTTCAGTTACACAAAAGATATACCTAATTTTCATTAAAAAAAAAGGGGGGATGAAATTAACGGCCGTTGCAGGGATTTGGTCAGAAATTGACGGCCGTTGCAGAATTTCGCAGGGATTTAGTCATTTTGAACGCGTTTTACTCCTGTCTCTGTTCTAAACGATTCCACACCCCCCCCCCCCCCCCCCCCCGATTAGGGTCTCTACTCCACTGAAATATCACTTTCATTTTTATTTTCATAACGTCCCTCAACCCAAAAAATTTGCAAAATTCTTATTAAAGAAATAATTAAATTCTGGCCTAACTTGTGTTTTACTGGCTTTTGATATGTTTTAGAAAAAAATATCATCATATTTTTTTTGGAATTTCTTTGAATTTGTTTTAAAAAATCGTATCCCCCTTATAATGTTGATTTTTGTTGTTAACAAAAACGTTTTTCAAAATACATGTGTTAATTTGTCATACATTTTGTTATTATTATTTTTATATTGTGCATTGCTTACAGATAGGTCAAACGATTATACAGGTCATTTGATATCATGTACAGACCACGCCTTATTGTTTTAAAATAGATCTGGATAACAAGATATATAAATCACTGTCACTTATTTATTGTAGAAATTTCTTCATTTACTACAGAATCAAAACAGTTAAATCCCGTTGTTTCCATTGGTCACATTGTACAGCATGATAAGATTATCGTCTATAATCCACGTGCTATAATCAGTTTAAGCGACAGAGAATTATGAAATAAGAACCGCTGATTATATTCTCATTTAAAGGTCTTTCTAGTATTAATAAATAGTGCATAACTGTGATTTATGGAACTCGTCAATTTCAGTTCATGATCTGTGCTCTATCTTTTTAAAAAAAAATATTACGGAGACTTTAGTTGTGTAAACAGCAATGATTTTGTTACTCCCAGTGGAAATTTTGTTTCAAATACTGCGATTTGTAGCTGTTAAAGATTTAGCAATATTGCGTGGTGTGTGTTAATATCTACACGAAACAGTATTTGAAGGTTCTTTGTTAAAAAGGTTTGTGGTGAATGATTCAATAACATTTACTGACAGTGACCTAAGTAATATTTTAATGTATGCAAACCAATTAGAAACTCTAAGCTTATTCCGTTGCTCACAAATAACTGGAAAATTCACAGAAAATCTTGTTCTTGACAAATTCGTCTCTTTGCCAGTGTTAAATGTTGCACACACAAACATAAACGACAAAGCATTGTGTGATATTCTAAAAAAAACACGCATAACCTTCGTTGTTTGTGGATTAACGATTGTCCAAATATCAACGACAAGTCTGTTAACACAATATGCAGTTTATCGTTCCTTGAAGAAATGAATATTGGACATACTTATCTCGAAGACGTCACTGGTTTAAATACTGACGGGCTTTTTCAAATTGTTGCCAATTGTAGTGGCATTAAACGTCTAAATGTAGAACAATTTGTCTTAAGTGGAAATGAATTTATAAAATTAGTAAAAACCGGTTCAAATCTGCGTGTTCTAGATGTATCAGGATCCGATATATGTGATGAAGATATGACAGTGGCTACCGAATATTTAACAAAAATGGAAGTCCTGTTTTTGATTAACTGTCGTGTGACCGAATTGAAAAAAAACAAGTTCAAAAACAAATTCCTACATTATTAATAGTCAAAGATCCTAATTTTTTATACGACCGCAAATTTTGAAAAAAATTTCGTCGTATATTGCTATCACGTTGGCGTCGTCGTCGTCGTCGTCGTCGTCGTCGTCGTCGTCGTCGTCGTCCGAATACTTTTAGTTTTCGCACTCTAACTTTAGTAAAAGTGAATAGAAATCTATGAAATTTTAACACAAGGTTTATGACCATAAAAGGAAGGCTGGTATTGATTTTGGGAGTTTTGGTCCCAACATTTTAGGAATTAGGGGCCAAAAAGGGCCCAAATAAGCATTTTTTTGGTTTTCGCACTATAACTTAAGTTTAAGTTAATAGAAATCTATGAAATTTTGACACAAGGTTTATGACCACAAAAGAAAGGTTGGGATTGATTTTGGGAGTTTTGGTTTCAACAGTTTAGGAATTAGGGGCCAAAAAAGGGCCCAAATAAGCATTATTCTTGGTTTTCGCACAATAACTTTAGTTTAAGTAAATAGAAATCAAAGAAATTTAAACACAATGTTTATGACCACAAAAGGAAGGTTGGTATTGATTTTGGGAGTTTAGGTCCCAACAGTTTAGGAAAAAGGGGCCAAAAAGGGACCCAAATAAGCATTTTTCTTGGTTTTTGCACCATAACGTTAGTATAAGTAAATAGAAATCTATGAAATTTAAACACAAGGTTTATGACTATAAAAGGAAGGTTAGTATTGATTTTTGGAGTTTTGGTCCCAACAGTTAAGGAAAAAGGGGCCCAAAGGGTCCAAAATTAAACTTTGTTTGATTTCATCAAAATTGAATAATTGGGGTTCTTTAATATGCCGAATCTAACTGTGTATGTAGATTCTTAATTTTTGGTCCCGTTTTCAAATTGGTCTACATTAAGGTCCAAAGGGTCCAAAATTAAACTTAGTTTGATTTTAACAAAAATTGAAACCTTGGGGTTCTTTGATAAGCTGAATCTAAAAATGTACTTAGATTTTTGATTATTGGCCCAGTTTTCAAGTTGGCCCAAATCGGGGTCCAAAATTAAACATTGTTTGATTTCATCAAAAATTGATTAATTGGGGTTCTTTGATATGCCAAATCTAACTGTGTATGTAGATTCTTAATTTTTGGTCCAGTTTTAAAATTGGTCTAAATTAAAGTGCAAAGGGTCAAAAATTAAACTAAGTTTGATTTTAACAAAAATTAAATTCTTGGGCCTCTTTGATATGCTGAATCTAAACATGTACTTAGATTTTTGATTATGGGCCCAGTTTTCAAGTTGGTCCAAATCAGGATCTAAAATTATTATATTAAGTATTGTGCAATAGCAAGTCTTTTCAATTGCACAGTATTGTGCAATGGCAAGAAATATCTAATTTCACAATATTGTGAAATAGCATTTTTTTTTTAATTAAGAGTTATCTTTCTTTGTCCAGTATAGTAAGCAAGAAATATCTGCAAGAATTTTTTTTAATTGGAGTTATCTTTCTTTGTCCAGAATTAACTTAAATCTTTGTTATATACAATATACAATGTATATTCACTTTTTACTACCAACTGATAAATTTAAATAATCTTTACCATTCAGTGATAACAAGCAGTTTTTTTACATCTTAATATTTTATGATGTATTTAAATGAGTAGTAATTGTTGCAAACTCCATTAGAATATTTTAATTGAAATTAGTTTTGGAACAGATTTTTATACGACCGCAAATTTTGAAAAAAATTTTGTCGTATATTGCTATCATGTTGGCGTCGTCGTCGTCGTCGTCCGAATACTTTTAGTTTTCGCACTCTAACTTTAGTAAAAGTGAAGAGAAATCTATGAAATTTTAACACAAGGTTTATGACCATAAAAGGAAGGCTGGTATTGATTTTGGGAGTTTTGGTCCCAACAGTTTAGGAAAAAGGGGCCAAAAAGGGACCCAAATAAGCATTTTTCTTGGTTTTTGCACCATAACGTTAGTATAAGTAAATAGAAATCTATGAAATTTAAACACAAGGTTTATGACTATAAAAGGAAGGTTAGTATTGATTTTTGGAGTTTTGGTCCCAACAGTTAAGGAAAAAGGGGCCCAAAGGGTCCAAAATTAAACTTTGTTTGATTTCATCAAAATTGAATAATTGGGGTTCTTTAATATGCCGAATCTAACTGTGTATGTAGATTCTTAATTTTTGGTCCCGTTTTCAAATTGGTCTACATTAAGGTCCAAAGGGTCCAAAATTAAACTTAGTTTGATTTTAACAAAAATTGAAACCTTGGGGTTCTTTGATAAGCTGAATCTAAAAATGTACTTAGATTTTTGATTATTGGCCCAGTTTTCAAGTTGGCCCAAATCGGGGTCCAAAATTAAACATTGTTTGATTTCATCAAAAATTGATTAATTGGGGTTCTTTGATATGCCAAATCTAACTGTGTATGTAGATTCTTAATTTTTGGTCCAGTTTTAAAATTGGTCTAAATTAAAGTGCAAAGGGTCAAAAATTAAACTAAGTTTGATTTTAACAAAAATTAAATTCTTGGGCCTCTTTGATATGCTGAATCTAAACATGTACTTAGATTTTTGATTATGGGCCCAGTTTTCAAGTTGGTCCAAATCAGGATCTAAAATTATTATATTAAGTATTGTGCAATAGCAAGTCTTTTCAATTGCACAGTATTGTGCAATGGCAAGAAATATCTAATTTCACAATATTGTGAAATAGCATTTTTTTTTTAATTAAGAGTTATCTTTCTTTGTCCAGTATAGTAAGCAAGAAATATCTGCAAGAATTTTTTTTAATTGGAGTTATCTTTCTTTGTCCAGAATTAACTTAAATCTTTGTTATATACAATATACAATGTATATTCACTTTTTACTACCAACTGATAAATTTAAATAATCTTTACCATTCAGTGATAACAAGCAGTTTTTTTACATCTTAATATTTTATGATGTATTTAAATGAGTAGTAATTGTTGCAAACTCCATTAGAATATTTTAATTGAAATTAGTTTTGGAACAGATTTTTATACGACCGCAAATTTTGAAAAAAATTTTGTCGTATATTGCTATCATGTTGGCGTCGTCGTCGTCGTCGTCCGAATACTTTTAGTTTTCGCACTCTAACTTTAGTAAAAGTGAAGAGAAATCTATGAAATTTTAACACAAGGTTTATGACCATAAAAGGAAGGCTGGTATTGATTTTGGGAGTTTTGGTCCCAAAATTTTAGGAATTAGGGGCCAAACAGGGCCCAAATAAGCATTTTTTTGGTTTTCGCACTATAACTTAAGTTTAAGTTAATAGAAATCTATGAAATTTTGACACAAGGTTTATGACCACAAAAGAAAGGTTGGGATTGATTTTGGGAGTTTTGGTTTCAACAGTTTAGGAATTAGGGGCCAAAAAAGGGCCCAAATAAGCATTATTCTTGGTTTTCGCACAATAACTTTAGTTTAGGTAAATAGAAATCAAAGAAATTTAAACACAATGTTTATGACCACAAAAGGAAGGTTGGTATTGATTTTGGGAGTTTAGGTCCCAACAGTTTAGGAAAAAGGGGCCAAAAAGGGACCCAAATAAGCATTTTTCTTGGTTTTTGCACCATAACGTTAGTATAAGTAAATAGAAATCTATGAAATTTAAACACAAGGTTTATGACTATAAAAGGAAGGTTAGTATTGATTTTTGGAGTTTTGGTCCCAACAGTTAAGGAAAAAGGGGCCCAAAGGGTCCAAAATTAAACTTTGTTTGATTTCATCAAAATTGAATAATTGGGGTTCTTTAATATGCCGAATCTAACTGTGTATGTAGATTCTTAATTTTTGGTCCCGTTTTCAAATTGGTCTACATTAAGGTCCAAAGGGTCCAAAATTAAACTTAGTTTGATTTTAACAAAAATTGAAACCTTGGGGTTCTTTGATAAGCTGAATCTAAAAATGTACTTAGATTTTTGATTATTGGCCCAGTTTTCAAGTTGGCCCAAATCGGGGTCCAAAATTAAACATTGTTTGATTTCATCAAAAATTGATTAATTGGGGTTCTTTGATATGCCAAATCTAACTGTGTATGTAGATTCTTAATTTTTGGTCCAGTTTTAAAATTGGTCTAAATTAAAGTGCAAAGGGTCAAAAATTAAACTAAGTTTGATTTTAACAAAAATTAAATTCTTGGGCCTCTTTGATATGCTGAATCTAAACATGTACTTAGATTTTTGATTATGGGCCCAGTTTTCAAGTTGGTCCAAATCAGGATCTAAAATTATATATTAAGTATTGTGCAATAGCAAGTCTTTTCAATTGCACAGTATTGTGCAATGGCAAGAAATATCTAATTTCACAATATTGTGAAATAGCATTTTTTTTTTAATTAAGAGTTATCTTTCTTTGTCCAGTATAGTAAGCAAGAAATATCTGCAAGAATTTTTTTTAATTGGAGTTATCTTTCTTTGTCCAGAATTAACTTAAATCTTTGTTATATACAATATACAATGTATATTCACTTTTTACTACCAACTGATAAATTTAAATAATCTTTACCATTCAGTGATAACAAGCAGTTTTTTTACATCTTAATATTTTATGATGTATTTAAATGAGTAGTAATTGTTGCAAACTCCATTAGAATATTTTAATTGAAATTAGTTTTGGAACAGATTTTTATACGACCGCAAATTTTGAAAAAAATTTTGTCGTATATTGCTATCATGTTGGCGTCGTCGTCGTCGTCGTCCGAATACTTTAGTTTTCGCACTCTAACTTTAGTAAAAGTGAAGAGAAATCTATGAAATTTTAACACAAGGTTTATGACCATAAAAGGAAGGCTGGTATTGATTTTGGGAGTTTTGGTCCCAAAATTTTAGGAATTAGGGGCCAAACAGGGCCCAAATAAGCATTTTTTTGGTTTTCGCACTATAACTTAAGTTCAAGTTAATAGAAATCTATGAAATTTTGACACAAGGTTTATGACCACAAAAGAAAGGTTGGGATTGATTTTGGGAGTTTTGGTTTCAACAGTTTAGGAATTAGGGCCAAAAAAGGGCCCAAATAAGCATTATTCTTGGTTTTCGCACAATAACTTTAGTTTAAGTAAATAGAAATCAAAGAAATTTAAACACAATGTTTATGACCACAAAAGGAAGGTTGGTATTGATTTTGGGAGTTTAGGTCCCAACAGTTTAGGAAAAAGGGGCCAAAAAGGGACCCAAATAAGCATTTTTCTTGGTTTTTGCACCATAACGTTAGTATAAGTAAATAGAAATCTATGAAATTTAAACACAAGGTTTATGACTATAAAAGGAAGGTTAGTATTGATTTTTGGAGTTTTGGTCCCAACAGTTAAGGAAAAAGGGGCCCAAAGGGTCCAAAATTAAACTTTGTTTGATTTCATCAAAATTGAATAATTGGGGTTCTTTAATATGCCGAATCTAACTGTGTATGTAGATTCTTAATTTTTGGTCCCGTTTTCAAATTGGTCTACATTAAGGTCCAAAGGGTCCAAAATTAAACTTAGTTTGATTTTAACAAAAATTGAAACCTTGGGGTTCTTTGATAAGCTGAATCTAAAAATGTACTTAGATTTTTGATTATTGGCCCAGTTTTCAAGTTGGCCCAAATCGGGGTCCAAAATTAAACATTGTTTGATTTCATCAAAAATTGATTAATTGGGGTTCTTTGATATGCCAAATCTAACTGTGTATGTAGATTCTTAATTTTTGGTCCAGTTTTAAAATTGGTCTAAATTAAAGTGCAAAGGGTCAAAAATTAAACTAAGTTTGATTTTAACAAAAATTAAATTCTTGGGCCTCTTTGATATGCTGAATCTAAACATGTACTTAGATTTTTGATTATGGGCCCAGTTTTCAAGTTGGTCCAAATCAGGATCTAAAATTATTATATTAAGTATTGTGCAATAGCAAGTCTTTTCAATTGCACAGTATTGTGCAATGGCAAGAAATATCTAATTTCACAATATTGTGAAATAGCATTTTTTTTTTAATTAAGAGTTATCTTTCTTTGTCCAGTATAGTAAGCAAGAAATATCTGCAAGAATTTTTTTTAATTGGAGTTATCTTTCTTTGTCCAGAATTAACTTAAATCTTTGTTATATACAATATACAATGTATATTCACTTTTTACTACCAACTGATAAATTTAAATAATCTTTACCATTCAGTGATAACAAGCAGTTTTTTTTACATCTTAAATTTTATTGTATTTAAATGGTAGTAATTGTTGCAAACTCCTTAGTATTTTAATTGAAATTTTTAGTTTTGAATAAGGAAATGGGAATGTGTTAAAAATTGGTTCAATTTTCTCATTTGAAATTTTCAAATAAAGTATTTCAAACATTTTATTTGAGAATTTAATAGAAACTAGAATAGTGAATTGCTTAAGAGAAAAAAAATTTTAAGTTCATTGATTTGCATTTTTGGTCAAAAGAACTTATGGGTCAAACTAGTCCAAATCAATTTTTAGAGCGTAATCCAGCTTGAATGTTGTGTCAACTTGCCCCAACCGTATGGTACAATCTCAGGGTCGTATAAAGCTACAAAAAGGTTCGGGATCATCTTGGTTTTAGTTTAACGTCCATTGGGTATTTTCCGGATTATTGCCAAAAAACACTTAAAGTGCATGTTTTCAATTAAATGTTATTTAAAGATCAAGGAATTCGTATTAATCAATAACTGATCCAATGACAATACCACAAGGCGTTTCAGGATCTATGAGTACATACACCAGACATAGTAAAGCAAAAAGGCCTTTAAATGCCTTTCGTCCTAACTAATGTGAACGATAATGTTCATAAACTATAGACGTCTGCAACAAACAAAGATTTATTGTTTAACCTCGGCAACTACATTTTGGACAATTTACAAAATAGGAAAATGCATAAGTCAAATTATATTTTTTGTATTTCTAAATGAATAATTGGGGTTCTTCACAATGTATACGTTGGTTGTTTTGTAATTTTGTTCCAGCTGTATAATTTTACATATTTTTTTTCGAGTCAAAATCGAAGTAAGTGTTATATTTTCTAAAAAATAACTTGGTTTTTGCAAAGTTATCTTAAATGTACTTAATTTTTTGTATTGGTTTTAATGACCTGTATCAGGGAAAATAAATATAGTATTACAATAATAAAGTATTATTGTTCTCTCTGTATAAATTAATTTCAGGAAATGATCAAAGCTTATTTTTTAAGAACTTAACATGTCCTCATGATTTTATTCTAAAGGTTTAAACTTTTGCATAATTTGATCCATGTAAATAGAGAGTTGGCTCTTTGTCTATTGATTGAGATTTGGATTTATTATGACGTTGTATGAGATGCTTAAATACTATTTCAGTATTGACACTGAATTTTGAATAGAGAGTATTCTATGACATGCTTTCAGAAACGAAATGTAATTTTAAAATTGTGGAGGGGGGGGGGGGTGGTCCTAGGTACTACTGTCAATACTGACACTGTATTTCAACGTGGCTGTGGTGGTCCCTAGTTACTACTTTCAGTGCTGACACTGTAATTTTAACGTGGGGATTGTAGTTCCTTTGTACTACTTTCAGTACTGACATTGTATTTTAACGTTGGGGAAAGGGGGGGGGGGGGGTCCTAGGTATTACTTTGAGTACTGACACTAAAGAACAGAATTGTCTTACAATCAAGAAATAGTTCTTTAAATTTGTCATTCCACAGCCTGAACCCTCCATCTTCCTCAGTTTCTGTTGCAGCTTTCTTTTAAACTTACCTATCAACTGTACATTGTAAGACAGTCTCATTATATCTGTAAGTTTGATGGACCATGTGCTCATGTTATGGTTTTTTTTCATTTTGTTGAAAAAGCATGTTGTCCATTCTCAGGTTTATATATTCTTGTATATTGATATATTTCATATTCATTTCCTATATGTGTTTGTGTGTTCACTTGTAAATTTGTTTCTAAAAAATAAATAGTGTATGTATCTTTCTTTCCTCTTATTCCTTATAAGCTAACCTGATCACAGGCCATATGAGCTATTGCTTTCACTTGGCGTCCGTCATAAACTTTTTACATTTTCCACTTCTCCACTGAAACCACTTGGACCAAACTTGGCACATATTGTCTATGGATGGTCCTATACAAAACTCCCTCGTGGTGATTGGTCAACAAACATGACTGCCAGAGGCAATTCTTGTTTCTGATTCGTAGAAATTTAAAAGAAATCTTCTCCTCTGTAACAACAAAGGCACAGTAATGATGTACGAGAGGTTTTTTACAAAAAAATTCATTACGTGCTGATATGGTACCACTTATGGCCGCCACAGACATTCCTAGTGGCTGTTGGTAAACATTTAAATAAATCTTCTTCTCTGAAACTACAAGGCTAAATGATTTGTTACTTTGTAGGAATTTGGCCAGGGAGGTCATTTACAAAGTATCCTCAACTCATGCTGATTAGGCAACAAACATGGCCGCCACAGGCAATTCTTATTTCTGACTTTGTACGAATGATGTATTGGAAGTCATTTATAAAGTTACCTAATTTGAAGCTGATTGGATTTGTTTCTTTATACGAATGATTAGTTAGAGGTCCTTTACAAAATTAATTCATTTCATGCTGATCACACAACAAAACAACAAACTCTTGTTTCTGATTTATCGAAAATAAAAAAAAAACTTCTCTGAAATAACAAGACCAAATGATTTGTAATTTGTATGAAGAATGTATTGGAGGTCATTTATAAAGTTACTTAATTTGATGCTGATTGGGCAACTATTATAGGTTACTAGACGAGCGACACAGGCTCGCATGATCCTCTAACTTGAAAAATACATAAAAAACATATTAAAACTCACGTAGTTAGCCAGGCATACATTTTACTTGGTTATCTAATATAAATATCAACGTTACACAAACTAGTTTTTATTATTTAAAACCAATTATCATTTGTTAAAGGTATAATGCACATTCAGTTGTATTTTTTAGTGTTTGTCAAGGACTCAGGTCCAGGAAGATATCCACATTGCAAAGTTTACCAGTTGCTGTTTACCACTTTTTGGATTTGAACGTTAATCAAAATTGGCCAGTGTTAAAAAAAATAGTTAAAAATTCAGCACGACTTGAATATAGTTATTCAGTTAAATATTCAACATGAGTGATTATTAATGCAATTCAGCAATGTTAAGCTATATTGAGGTGACAATGTATGGAATTATAAACCTTGTTGTTTGAAGGGTCCAGCTTCATTGACTCTGCCTGAAGGCCTTTCATCAATCTTGGGATTATAACGTCTCCCAAATTAATTCAGCAAGTAAGACCAAATATATGGCAGTACCACATGAAATTAACAATATAAACAGCACAGGAACACAAGGGCTTCTATATATAACAGGGGGTTGCGACAATTCCCATGAGATATACTTAAACTGAATTGAAACAATACTTTTATCATGAAACTGAGAAAATATACAATTTAGGGGTGGGGATTTCAACTGCTTTTGAGATAACTGAAGATTACTGTTATAAGGGGTAGGGCAAAACCAAAACTTGTTATCAGGCATTAAAACCATTTGGTTATGTTGGAGATCTCAAAAGTTTTGGATACAATTAAAAATTACTAATATGTGGGGAGTGATGACAACCCCAGGGATTGAGTTTTTAATTGACAATTTATGATTTATTAGAGTGGGTGTTAAGCAACCACTCTGTAAGGATTAATAAATTATTAGACACCCCAGATTGATTTGATTGATGTGTTATGTAAGGACGGTTTCTATTGGTCTACAGGCAATAAAAATTGTGTTGTTTTAGTTGATTGATTGCACTGGTTTATTTGTACAAAAATGAATGTACTTCCAGTTTTGGCATAGAAAGCATAACATTAAAAAACATACATAACATACTTTATTTACTAATCAAGGGCCCACAAAGGGCAATGATATTCAACAATAATGATTAAGTTACAAGTTAAGAATAAACAAGTACATATAAAATATAACATTACACATTTTAATTGACAATATATCTTTTTTTTAAATAAATAAATAAATGTGTTTATCAGCAGTGAGAATATGAGGATGAATAAGGATGAATTTTGTTAATGATTGCAATACTGGAAGAGACACCAGGGGGCGGTACATAATAATTAAATGAGATTCTCCCCATGTCTGATCTAAAACTGCAATATTAATTAAAGACTAGAGGTACTGTTGTCACAGGAGTCCAGCATGCTGGACTGTTTTAGTATGCTAAAACTGATGTCTCCCCTTCCATTTCATAGTTTTTTAACATTTTTAGGGATCATCTTTTAAGTGGAAACTTAAGAGCTATGGTACATAATACATGTAGTTACCTATAGATATGTGCTTCAACTAAGGAATGAATAAGGAAATATATAGTTTTGGGGAAGGTATCTGAACCATTTTTAATATAAATTTAGGTTTCTGATCTTGAGGGGGTGGGGATGACCCCCAGGGCTAAAATGTATATTGCATACAACTGGTCTTGTAACCATGAGTAGTTCAATATATGGTTAAGGGGTGGGATTCCAACCATTTTCAGATAAAATAAGGTTTCTGATCTTGAGGGGGTGGGGATGACCCCCAGGGCTAAAATGTATATTGCATACAACTGGTCATGTAACCATGAGTAGTACAATATATGGTTAAGGGTGGGATTCCAACCATTTCAGATAAAATAAGGTTTCTGATCTTGAGGGGGTGGGGATGACCCCCAGGGCTAAAATGTATATTGCATACAACTGGTCTTGTAACCACGAGTAGTACAATATATGGTTAAGGGGTGGGATTCCAACCATTTTCAGATAAAATAAGGTTTCTGATCTTGAGGGGTAGGGGATGACCCCAGGGCTAAGATGTATATTGCATTCAACTTGTCTTTTCATTGTGAATAAGGAAATATATACTTTTAGGGAGGGGATCTCAACCATTTTTAAGATAAATTAAGGTGTCTGGTCTTGAGGGGTGGGGATGACCCCTGGGGCTAAGATGTATATTGCATTCAAGTCGTCTTGTTACCATGAGTAGTACAATATATGGTTTAGGGGTGGGGATTCCAGTAATTTTTTAAGATAAAATAAGGTTTTTGATCTTAAGGGGTGGGGATGACACCCAGGCCTATGATGTATATTGCATACAACTGGTCTTGTAACCATGAGTAGTACAATATATGGTTTAGGGGTGGGGATTCCAACCATTTTTAAGATAAAATAAGGTTTCTGAACTTGAGGGGTGGGGGATGACCCCCATGGCTAAGATGTATTCAACTCGTCTTGTAACATGAGAAGATGCAATACATAAATTAAAGTTTGTTTTTGACTCAAAAAATGTGTCACCCTCCTTTCCTTGAATATGTTGATACAATAGCAAAAAAAAATGATAATATTAACATACTGCCCTTGCATGAAGGTGTTAGGGTAAATTAACACACGAGGGGTAAAATTATCACCCGAGACAAAGTCGAGGGTGATAATTTTTTCCTCGAGTGTGCTAATCACCCTTACACCTTCATCCAAGGGCAGTATGTTTTTTATTATACTGAATGCCTAAATAAATTATAGTTTATTTTTATTAACAACAACAAAACATCAAATAGCAACAGAAACGGTTTGTTGTCGTCTAGTGATAACGAAAATAACGAGGAAATATGAATCGGTAAACATCGGCCGTAAAGGGTGTTAATTTTTCTGAATCGGCAATCTTCGGGCTCAGCGGGTGTTATTTTTTCTGAATCGGCAATCTTCGGGCTCAGCGGGTGTTAATTTTAGGCATTAACACCCGTTGCTAATATTATCACATGTTGCTAGGGATGGGCGGGGCTTATAGAAGGTTAGCTGAAATTAACAAATGCCGCTTGTCCAATGAAATGAATCGATAATATAAGAAATTTGCATAAAGTATAATAATATATATTATTGCATCTATGTAATAAGTAAACAGTATACATCAAATATGTACTGGTACTAGTATTTGAAAATTATGAAATAGTATCATTGTTTCTTACTGGTGTAGCAAGTAAAAACTAGATGGAACTGTGGCCTGGTGGGCCACAAAGTTATACCCCTCGCTTCTTCTATATCTTTTATTAACAAAGAAAACTTAATATTCGACGAATCAATCTGAAAATAACAGAGGCACAAGTTCATATGGTAGTTAACATTCTGACAAAATTTGACAAAGAATATATAAACTGTTTCTGAGATTTCCTCCGGACAATTTTTTTCCCCATATAGATACCAAGTACCAAACAATCAAAACAGCTGTAACTTTTTTCTAAATTCGAGGAATCCATCTGAAAATACCAGAGGCATAAGTTCATATGGTAGTTAACATTCTGACAAAATTTGACAAAGAATTTATAAAGTTTCTGAGATTTCCGAAAGACAAATTTTTGTCCCATATAGATACCAAGTACCAAACAATCCAAACAGCTGTAACTTTTTCAAATTTCGACGAATCAATCTGAAAATAACAGAGGCACAAGTTCATATGGTAGTTAACATTCTGACAAAATTTGACAAAGAAATGAGATTTCTGCCGGACAATTTTTTTTCCCATATAGATACCAAGTACCAAACAATCCAAACAGCTGTAACTTTTTCAAATTTCGACGAATCGATCTGAAAATACCAATAAATAAAATCAATAAAACCAATTCATTTTCATCGATATAAATTTCATATTACAGGGTTTATTGGTATTTATTTACAGTGTATTCTATTGAGGTTCCTATATAAACATAAAATAAAGCCTCTTTAAAGGATCTTAAAGATATGCTATGAATATTAGCATGATTACAGTAGGTTGTACACATATTACTGTCATAACCAACTGTTTTTTGAATGAATCATTACCAAGAAAAGTATTGTAACTTAGTTACTAATTTACTTATCCAGTCTCTTTAATGATGCTATGAAAGTGTTGCATCACATATAAAACTAATCTAATTACGATAAAATATAAACAGTAGCATGGTATAAACTGTCAAAATAATCTAGATATAAGTATCACAACAATAATTACATCAACAGACACTTGTTATTTATCCAGTCTCTTTAATGGTGCTATTAAAGTGTCTCATCTCATATAAAACTAATCTAATTAAGATTACTGTAAACAGTAGCATGGTATAAACTGTCATAATAGATTGAGACTTGAATTTGATCTAATTATGGTAACATGTAAATTTTATTATGATATAATTTGATTTAAAGTTGTCAATGCAATTAATTTCAAATTATGCTTACATCTAACTTACCTGTATAGTTTGTAATAATTACATGTTGATTTAATTCAATTATAGAGCTATCAACAGCAATTTATTTTACACCATTGTTACCTGTAATATTGCTGTAAAGGTCATCATGTAAAGTTTAGTGTAAAAAAATGTGACATACGTAAAGGTTTGTACTGTATAATCAACAATGTATACCAAAAACAAAAAAAGTTGAAAATTACAAACACATAAGAAAGGAATTTCATATATTTATTCAATTTTTAGAATTTTTAAATACACTGAGTTATCATCAACAAAGTATACAAAAAAAAACACCCAAATTACAAACATATAGGAATGGTTTTTCATATTTTATTGAATTTTAGAATGTTTTAATACACTGCATCTGACTGTCTTGTCAACATATATATTATTAGTTCAAATAACACCAAAAATAACTGATTTTTTTTAAGCAATCTAAAGCTTAAAACATTAATAGAAAGTTTCTTGCTTCTAGAATTATTTACCAGTTCTATTAAAATCTGTAACATAATGTTTATACTTAAGGGGGTAGACCTTGGTTCAGGGAGATAACTCTTTAAATCAGTTAGGCGTTTGTAAAAGTGAAATTCATCAATGTATTTTAAGTATTTACCTGAAACAGATTGAAAATAATCTATGTAACCTAGAAGCTAAGAATATATTTATGAAAATGGTTGACTCAAACGTATTGATGATTTTAAGAGTTATTTCCCTTAACCTAGGTCTGCATCCTTAAACTGTTATAAATTTATATTATTTGTTTTACAATATTGTTGTTATTTTTTGTAATGGAATATAGAAACAAAGGGCAGACAACTCATTTCCATGTCTGCTTCTCCTGTCCTTCTTGAATGGCACATATCTTCACATGTCTCGACTAGTACTGCTTTAATACTTCAGAAATAGCCAGTATTTCTTTACATGTTAAATTAATTTTTAAGCATAATTTTAAAATGTATTTCAAGATATTATCACAACATGAACATCATAAACTTTGCATTTGTTTCATTAATTCATCCAGACTTTGTCCTGAAACATCTCCTACTGTTGCTGATGTGTCCTACAACAAGAAAAACACAAATACATATTTTATTCACTTCAGATGTATCCTACAACATGTACAAACAAAAAAAGACTAATCTGTATTTTTTTCACAATGACATAACATTATTTTGGTTGCATGCCAGAGATTGTCTTCTTAGCCATTGATTTTTTTTGGGTGATTTAATTTAAATCAGGATTGGGGGTTCCTCATTTTTGTATTCTCTATCTTTCATATTTTAGCACCATTTTTATTTTTTAGGTATAAAAATGAAATTCACTAATTACATGAATTATGTGAAGAAAACACTGTTACTACATTATCCTATTGAGCAACACGACAAGTGCCACAGGTAGAGCAGGAATAGCATACCCTTTCAGAGAACATTACATGCCCCTGGTTTTTGTTGAGGTTCCTGGAGTCGGTTTCACAAAAATACTTAAGACTAAGATTGGTCGTAAGTCATGAACAAATCAGTATTCTTACGATCAATCTTAGTTGTAAGTTTTATTGTGAAATTGACTCCAGAAAGTCAGTCTTTAGATTTCTATGTTGTGTTATGTGTACTGAAACATGTATTTGTGTGTCATTTTCTTTTCAACTTGCAAATTTTGAATGTCCCTTAGGTCCTTCTCCTCTCTTTTAACAAAGGATTCTTTCTGTGAAAGCAACATTGGAAAACCTATAGATTGTTTCACCAGACACCAGATGTTTTGCATGAGTGGAAAGTTTGACCTAGTTTTCTACATAAATGTCTACTTAAAAAAGTCTATAAACTTTGCAATGTTCGAATTGCCTATGCTTTACATATTTGTGGGTATTTATTATCTCTAAGAAATAGCCTTTGAGACTGCTGTAACAACTTGATCATAAATAACTCTTTGTTTACCCAAACCTACATTTGTAGCTGATTTGGCTGGTTTTGTGTATGCTACTGTGACCCCTTCTGTTAGCTGAGGTTTCTCTCCTTCAGCCTGTTTCAATTCCTCTTCTGTTGTTTCAGAAACTATTTCTATTTCTGTAAATAAACAATAATTATGTATAAATAAGTTTCAATAATTTCTAGATGTTAGACTTACCGTAATCTAACTTGCTGACATGTCTTTGCCCTTGGTAACTTTTACATTATAATTACTTTTATTTATTGCTTCAACTTGCTTTTCTGGATAAGAGACAAGGTGGACCTCTGTTAGCTATCTATATGATGGAATTATTAAATTATTAAACTATTTTTATTGGCACACTGGCATAGCAGTAAAATCAAACATAAAACTTTGACAGAACTAGAATAACTTATAAATAATAACAATAACAATTGTTTTATGTTGTGATATTTTATTTGATTATATATATTCTATGATATTATCTCATCCTCTTTATGTGAATTATAATTTTAATTTTATCTTCAATATATGTTTATATGTATGAATGAGAATGTATTGTGTATTGTTGTCATTATGTTTCTGTCAGGGGCCCTTAACTGGAAATAAAGAACTTTGAACTTTGAACGTTATAGTCGTTATTTTAGCGGGATGTTAATGTTCACTTATTTTCCAGATAGAACAAAATCTTCAAAATAAATTCCGCTTATTTAAAAGTGTACATGCAAAAGTATAGATAAAAAATTTGAATCCACCAAAATATTTTGTATACCTTTTTCATAGAAAATCACGGAATTCTACACCCCCAAATATAACCCACTATACGGTACTATGAGCAACACTATGGGTATCACTTGAGGAAAAGGATTGAATTTTGAAATACTAAGGATTTTTTACCTCAGGAATGGATTACCTTAGCTGTATTTTGCAAAACTTTAAGGATTTTTTTTTTAATTTTCAATGCTCTTGAACTTCATGCTTTATTTGGCCTTTTTAACATTTTTTGATTTGAGCGTTACTGATGAGTCTGTTGTAGATGAAGGGCGACGATATTTACCATTCTGGAGCACCTGAGATAAGCAAGTTATTGGTGTGATTTGTGTTTCAGTCACATAATGGAAGGGCAAACACGAAAATTTTTGGTAATTTTTTCCAAAAAAATGCATTTTTTCATCCAACTTGAAAGATACCCATGTCGTCGACTTGATATCTAATTGTTCTGCTTAACTATGTACTAGATAAATTGAAAACTTATGCAAATGGTGTTTTTAAAATAAAACACCTCGTAATTGAGAAGAAAATTTCAATTTTGTTTGTTTCTATTAACTTTCAAAAAATTGTCACTAAAGTAAACAATACAGTAAACATTTATCGCCTTCTCTACCAAAGAGCTTCGATTCTTTTGTTCTATTTTAACCTGGTTTCCGACTGTACAGATTTATAAAAAAATAATAATTTATCAGAAATAAAGAGTAGACAACTCATGAAAGTATCGGTAATAACACACGCAAGTTATTTTCTGTAATAACCCTATAGAGTTATATCTCTGACTGTCTGTGCGGCCGTTCGTTCGTTCGTCGTCTGTTCCACTTCAGGTTAAAGTTTTCGGTCAAGGTAGTTTTTGATGATGTTGAAGTCTTATCAACTTTAAACTTAGTACACATGTTCCCTATGATTTCAACCTTAAGTTAGTTGCTTGTTTTGTTTGTATATTTTGTTAATGTCCAATTGAATTATCATATATACACGTTTACATACCTATATATGAAGATGTCAATCTTAATTACAAAGCTTGAATAAACATTTATACAAACAAAGCATGGAAGCCAACCAAAGTTTTACCCTACATGCATTAGGAAATTAGCTGTAAGGCAAAACATATAAAATAGTTGTAAATTTAACTTATGACAAAAGCAATTGTTCCAAGAATATTATCCAACATAAAATCTCTCCCTTTCATTTAGCTAAAACTATGACTGGAAAGATTGAAAACAAATTTCGATTTTCAATTACGGAAACAACCTTGTCTTTCTTTTTAATTTACAAAATTAGCAACTTAGATTTATAATTATTATCCTGTTGGAGAAATCTTACTTTGTAGTTTTCAACAGAAAATGATTTCTAAATTAATTTATGAATTAAACACTTTTTGTATTCTATATTTACTGTCTCGTTTATTCAAAACATCGTCACGAAAGGTAGTAATAACAGGAATTGTATTTCATGATAGATGTATAACGTTTTAGAATCAAAAACTTTAATTCATATATTATACCTATAATTTTAATTTCCTTATATCTTAAATTTTCAGAAATAATGAGATCACAAACTACATGTAGATGGAATAATTTCTATACGGGAAATATGATGGTATAAAGAAGTCCGTCCACGCTTTTGTGTGTCCGTCTGTCAACAGTAGCAAATGAGTTCGTAACGGCAAATATCTGAAATTGACGAGAAAAAACACACACATATAGTCTAATATAGTCAAATACTCTGTAGTTAGCCAGTGACATCTTTCATGTCTTTTTCTTATTTTCAATAAGTTTGCTAATGAGGAACAGAGGACAAAAACAGACTTTCCTAACAAAAGCGGCGAGAAAGGTTATTGCAAACAATTTTCTATTCCGACGGATGGGGTTTCTTAAGGTTAATATTGTACATTACATGTAGTTAGACAGCAACCATTTGATTTTTGCAGGGGGGGAGGGGCTATGGATGTTTTGGAAAATAAAGTTTGTTTTTAGTTTTTGGAGAAAATAATAATTTATTTTTGACCTGAGAAAAAAAAAATACTCAGCTGCCACTATATGTAATGCTAAAATTGAAAAAAAAAAATTTCCGAATAAAAAATCCATAACCCCCCCCCCCTCCCCCCAACAAAAAAAAAAACGGTTGCTGCTTTCATACAATTTATTACAGCAAAAATTGTAGTTTAAGTTATATTAAATAAGTTTAAATGAGTATTTGTATTGACCTTGTTTTTATTATAACGGTTTAGTAGCTTTTTTCAACAGCTGTTGAAGTTCCCATTAAGAAAATGCCTTGTATTTAATGATTCTTTAACTTTTAAACTAGATACTAGTACTATTAGCAAACTTGTTGGCCAATTTCTTATAACATAAAGTTTGAACCCCCCTTTCAAAATGGCTGGATCCGCCCCTGTTCCTACCCAATATTAAAAATTAAATTATGCATCAGATATATAAAAGGATGCATGTAAAGTTCTGCTCCTTTCTGCTATATACTGCTGTCTTTTTTCTTCCAAGTAGTATTGCTGAATAAATGTAACTGAAATCTGCATGGAATCATTCAATCCCCTAAAAGTATAAAAAAATCCACAAAGAATCAATTGTTCTAAGAAGTTTAAAAGTAATACAATCAATAGAAATGTTGTTGCCTGTTTATACAGTACATCGGAAGTTGTTAACTTAAGGAATCGAATTCATTTACACACCCCTTTTTATCCCCTGAACTTTAAAAAGATAAAAAAAAAAAATAGCTCAGGGTTAAAACTTAAGACTTTGGCAATGATATTTTTTTTTTAGCTCACATATATAGTCCTATACAAAACAAGTAGAAATTTAAGTAGCCCACACTAGATTTTAGGGGTCAATGGCCCATGGCCCCTGCTAATTTCATACCCTGCTAGCTACTTATTATTCACTGAAGAACCATTGATCACCATTCACACAATTCAATAATTATAAAGTTAACGTAATTACCAGTTATACCCGTGAACTTATCATATGTGAAAACAATTATTCATTTCGTTTAATTTTACGTAGAAATATTTTTTTCAAATATGCTTTCAGACTTTCTGATGTTGCTTTGTCTGTCATGTTAAATTAAATTTGTAATGCACTTATCTGAAATCTGTCTATCTGGAAATGTATTCTTCGGGTTTCCATCAGCGTAATCTCCATTTTGGTGACGTATTTATCAAGAGTACAAAAGTTTACGCTCACATTGAGGTGACAATCTTGTCCCAAATTATATCGGCCAAAAGTTGATCCGTCTCCGTAACGATATTATGAAAATAAATCAAGGATGTCGCAAACAAATATTTATTAATATGCAGGTTTTTTTTTATTAAGTATACTAAAAATAATATTTAATTTAAACGGAACATGGTACATGCGAATGAACAAGTGCCGAAGTGGGGTCAATATCTAGGAAGGTATATTTAGGGCCGAAATGTACAGTACAATTACGACCCACGAGGTCAAAAGTTGTTTACATTTTGCATACGTTGAGAAATCTATCATTGATCTGATATTCTTTCTAAGTTATTTATATGCCGGACAACAATTAATAGAAAGGCACATAAACTTGGAGAAAATCAAAATTTACATCTGAAGAGAGAGAAAGAGTCAAAGATACCAGTTACAAAAAAATGTACCACCGGCACTGTAAGTTCAAAGTTCAAAGTTCTTTATTTTCCAATAAAGAGCCCCTAACGGGACAAAATGACAAGTTACAACTTTTATTCTTAACACACATATAATGAAGATAAAATTAAAATTGAGCTGTATGATAAATAAAACAAAACAACTCTTCATATCCGGCAATGACAAATTTATGTGTGTTTCAACACTTCAAAAATAGTTTGATCAAGTGGGGGCCCATTGACTGCCTAAGAGGGGGCCCGCTTCGGTCATGCCTCAGTGATTTCCTATATAATCAACCAAATTTGTTCCAGAAAATGGGGGCCTGGGCTCCCCCCTAAATCTGCCTCTGGACAAGCTCGGGTATGGCTTGTGGCCCGTCTTGCCAAACTGCCATTGGACATCAGAGTATTCCTTGACTATGCCAGACAAGCTTGGGTGTTTCTTGGACACCCTGCTGTTTTATCGCAAAAATCTCTGACTTTGAAATACTGTCAAACTGAAACCCGTTATGCTTCCTGAAGAGGAAGATCAGCAGTAACTGTGTAAATAAGTTAACTGTCAAAATATGTTTAATATTTTTAATTAACACCATAATTGGTGTATTTTAAAAATGTTTGACAAAAGAATTTTTGTTTCTTCCCCCTATTCTATCACCCTTCACAAATCCTTGCCAAAAAAACTTATTCAATTTAACAAACAACAGTTAATTTCAGTCCTAAAGTATTTTTTTATTTGAATTTGTGATACAGATTATATTATTTCTTAAGTTCCAATAAAGGCAACAGTAGTATACCGCTGTTCAAAACTCATAAATCCATGGACAAAAAACAAAATCGGGGCAACAAACCAAAACCGAGGGAAACGCATTAAATATAAGAGGAGAACAACGACACAACACCGAAACGCAACAGCACACAGAAACTGACCAAGCAACAGACAATACACCACGAGAATAACAAATATAACATCAAAACCAAATACATGAATATGGGATAGACAAGTACCGTGCCACGTCTTATCTCAAAAATAAGAGAAAACAGAAACGACTCAACGTTAAAATGCAACACACACACACAGAAACGAACAATATTATAACAATGTTCCAATACCAGGAATCATTAAGGACTTTATTTCCGTTTATTCATTCAGGAAGAAAGTGTAAAGTTTCTGAAAGTAGGATGAATGTTGACATATCCGGGTCTATATATATTTATTTTTGAAAGTCTTAAGATACCCTGAGAATTCCCCTAGTTTAAAGCTGCTTGATTTGAAAGTCCTGACATTTCCTGAAATTCTCCCATTAACTTTTTCCTACGAAAATGGCTAAATGCTTTACAGGACATTATCAGGATTTCCCAGGATAATCTTGAGATATCCTGGTTAAAAAAATTGTCAGGATTTATTTCTGCACGGGATCTTATGATTCATAAACCTCGCCCGAAGAACTTGAATAAAATGTAGAGCTGATAGAAAATCTATTAATCATGGACTCGTTTTAAGCATCGTTTTCCTTCCTGCTCACTGTGTCATCAGACTGATTTTAACCAAAAGTTTGAGAAGACACCTGTTAAATAGCAACGAGACGAACTTGTTAATGCGGAATACGGTTAATATAATTATTGTTGAGTATGACACTTTAGCACAGAAAACATAATCTTTTTGATTCACTTTACTTTGATCACTTTTTAACAACTTAATTAGCCAATGTTCGTACTTCCTGATCAACATATCACAATAAGTTTTATTATCATGCCGTCATCTTGTAGTAAGAGCATGGGAGATAATTTTCAATTAAGTATATTGTTGATGAATTTTGACAATGTTGCAAGTAGTAAGTTCTTATTTGTCCTTACTATTGTTTATATTGTATTCAATAAAATTAACGTACCAATTTTCTTGCACCAGATGCGAATTTCGACAATACATATCTCTTCAGTGATGCTCGTTGCCAAAATATTTAAAATGCTTATATAAAAGGTTAAGAGTTATAATCTAAAAGGTCCAAAAAGTATAGCAAAATCCGTGGAAGGAATCAAAGCTTTGCATGAGGGAGATACATTTCTGAATCTATAATAATTTCTATCATTTTGTAACAGCAAATTTTAATGACACAAAAAATCCGTATTTTCATGCCAGTACCGAAGTACTGGCTACTTGGGTGGTGATACCCTCGGGGACTAATAGTCCAGCAGCAGAGGCATCGACCCAGTGGTAGTAATAAAATTAACGGTACCCATTTTCTTGCACTAGATGCGCATTTCGACAATACATGTCTCTTCAGTGATGCTCGTGGCCAAAATATTTGAAATCCGAAGCTAATATAAAAGATGAAGAGCTATAATCCAAAAGGTCCAAAAAGTATAGCCAAATCCGTGAAAGGAATCAGAGCTTTGCATGAGCTCGTATCACAACATTATTGTGTATTTGAAAATACAAATCATTCTTTCCGACATTATGAAAAATTGTTTTACAAAAGCTAAAAGTTATCATATGGCATGTTTAGCTCTGATTTTGAACATGCGCCTTATATCACAAAATGTATGGATAAAAGGAAACTGACTGTACCAGTTGTAGCAGTTGAATGTTCAATTAGATTACGCTCATTTTGAGACAAATCACACATTATTTTTGATTTTTTTTAATTTCACTATTAATATCATCCGTTCCAATACTAAACACTTACGACCAGAATTTTTTTTAAATAAAACAGAAAATCTTAAATAGGAATTGTATCCTAAAATTCAGGTCATAGAAAACTCGTGTGCATACATCCCAGAGTTAAATACCCCTGTTTGGGTCTGCTAGTTCCAAAGAGTAACCTCAGCCAAGTAGCAGTACTTCTGTACTGGCATGAACATACGGTTTGATCTAGACTAATAAAATCGGAAAATTATTAATATTGAAGGAATTTATCTCCCTCATACAAAGCTCTGATTATTTTCACAGATTCATGGTCTGTGTTTGTTTCCTCTAAATATATTTATTTTATATAGTTTGACCTCGAGTCTAACTAAACACAGACATTAATTGTCGAAACAAGCATCTGCTACAGAAAAATTGTAACTTTTTGACACTTGAACATGATGTTATATTGTAAGATCTACGTACAAACAGTAGTGTCCTTTACCCTTACCCTGTCTATTAACTCATGTGAGCTAATCAATAAAGCTGAGGCGCCAGAAAATATTTAATGAACGGGTATAATTATAAAACAACTAACATTTTAATATTTTTGGCAAATGGCCAAATGGAAAGATTAAAACCATTAAACGAATGAAAAATAACTGTCTTATTCCTGGCTTGGTAAAGGCATTAACTTACGATGACATGGTGGAT